>BSUD01000006.1:17304383-17326391 GCA_033239045.1 Fagopyrum esculentum | reverse complement strand
ATGGGGTAAATCACGGATAGTTCTTGAGAATCACGGCCGTGGAAACCTAAGAACAGGCCGTGATTTAGGGTGTCGACGATATTTCTCTAACTCTCAGGGTCCAATCAAATTACGATCGATCTATCATTATCTAAGCCACAACTATCAACCCTTCACCTTAGAATTGCTAAAGGGTTTTAGCCAATAACCATTGTCATGATATCAATATTCAAATCAAAGAGAATAAAAGATGAAAGGGAGAAAAGGTAAAACCTTGAAATCTCAATAACAAACACAAAACCAATGTCAATAAAACTCAAACGTAACTTGCGTTCAATAGATGTAGGATAGAGTAAGAATCTCTCACAAATCTCAAGGAACAAAGAAGAACGGGATGTCAATCCGCCTTCAAATGAAACCCTAAAATCTTCCAACTTCGCAAAAAGGGAAGTGCGTCCTTCCCCAAATCTTCCCTCCAAATAACAAGACCTCCAAATCTGCCTCTCTAAGTATCCTTTGGAGAATTTAACTCCAAGTCCCGGGGCTGTCACCGTCCTCCCGGAGAAATTGACTCTCTTTACTCTCCCTTTGGAGAAATTGGCTCCTTTTTGGAGGTTTTGACTCCCTTCAAATGTTGAAGGTTCTCGAATATTTATAGGAATCAATCTAGGGTTTAAAGATAAAACCCTAAATATTTGGGCTGAAAAGAAGTCGAATCCGCTGGTATCAGAAAATACTCTGGGCCGCGTCAGCAGGTATCAGAGAATACTTTGGCGCGTCTGACGGTATCAGAGAATACTTTGGGCCGCGTCCGACGGTATCAGAGAATACTTTGGCCCGCCCTAAATTCCTTTTATGCTCCTTTTTCGTCCCACTTCAAGGCTTAATCCTTAAATATGCTATTTTGCTCCATAATTCGCCAAATTACCTACAAATGCAATAAAACTCTGTGTAGACCTCTATTCTTGCAAAGTAGGTGAATATAACCATAAATGCCATGAATGTATGTCTATGCATGCAAAATAAAGGGAAAATCTATATAAATACATGCCTAAAAATAGGTCATAATTCATGTCATCACTCGTCTAGACGGTGATGTCGCAAGTGTAAACCTAGAGCGGAAATGTAAGCGATGATGACGGAATCTCCTTTCTTCCGTCTTTTTATAATGCAGGGCAAAGTGTCGGCCCGGCCCAATCTTTAAAAGATCATGGCTTCGAAACATGGCGAAAAGATTCGCCAAGATCACGGTCGTGGAAGATTCCACGACCGTAATTTTGGGCGTGGAAACTACTACGGTTAGTTCCACGGCCGTAGAATTCCCTGGAATGAACATCAAATTTTGACTCTGAATCCACGGCCGTAATTTAGGGCAAGAACGTGGTTTGTGGTACGGCCGTGTTTTAGGGCGTAATCAAGAACGTGATTCTTCCCTAACTCGTGCATTCTTCAATCTAAGACTCCAAAATGCTTCAAAAAGTGTCCTCGACTATGGACACATCAACTCAACTCTCCTTTGCTTGATTCCGTTCGGAAATAGCTCCAAATCACCTATAATCAACATAGAACTCGTGTAGACATCCATATTGACAATATAGGTAATACTAGCTCACATATGCACAAAGCTCAATCAAAGACTATCAATATGAATCAAATACGATTAGAAAACGTGCCTAAAATATCACAATATTTCATGCTAACAAATAACCCCATACTTAGCACTTGCTTGTCCCTAAGCAAGGTCTTTCAAAAAGTTTTAAACAAGAGTTAGAATGAAATATGTGTACCTTCTTTTGGATGAAAGTGACTTCTAAAGAATAGATCATTCTCAAATCTTACTTCAATCGTTTTTCAAACTTTCACACACTTAATTAGAGAGTAAAAGGTAAAGAAAACTCATGAATCAATTTAACTTCCAAACAAGCATTATAACCTTCAAATATTATCAAAATCAATCATAAGAGCTTCAATTTAGATCACCAAGCCATATAACATTCTTTTGATCTTAAGGACTTTCAAAGAAAAGGTCTAGAGTATGGAAGGGAAGGGAAACTTTGAGGGAGAGTGGTGCATAAATCCGGGAAAGTGGACAACTACCTTCTTCTTCTTTTGCGGTTTCCGCAACACTTCACTTAGAGCTTCGCTCTCTCCTTTTCATTTTTCGACTTTACTTTTGGAGTTATGGATAGAGGTGCACAAAAACCGAAGCCTAGGAGATTGGCGTTTCTCAAAATTGCAAGAGATGCCTCAAACCCTTAGCGCACATACCATAATCCGCTAGGAATATCGCTCAATCCGACTTTGGCAAGACACAAACACCCGGCTATGTGAATGGTGCCGAGTTACTCGTCGTCATGATTGACTTCCCCAAACCTATAATTTCTTTCTATTCAATTGATTGCAAATATATGCTCTCATGGCCCTCCCACATCAAACATGCCTTTTTCTCATTCACTTTCCAAGTTCCCGGATGGGTAAGGGAGGCTAATATTTCAATGAGGAGTTAGATGATCAAAGAAAGAAGAAAGAAAGTATCGAATTGCCTTAATCATTTCAACAAGAAGTATAGGAACTTATAATGTGATTTCAACTTCAATTTCTTACATGATTTAGGTAACATTTTCACATTATACAACTTGCAAAAGAGGTAAAATTTATTCATTCAATTTCTTTTCGGATTACCATCCTTTCAAGCATGCAATTGTTATCAACTCAATTCGCAAGTAGTGATTATCATGGAAATCATATCGATTCGTTAGAAGCATCAAATTTTCAAAATTTTTCAATTTTTATGGGTTTTTAGAGTTCTTTTTCATGCAATGCAAGAATGAAACGTGTAACATATGATGAACATGCAATGATAGTCTTGGAATGAAAGCAACATATAGAGTAGAGTTATTACAAACATTTAGTACATCCCACCCCATACTTAGGACGAACATTGTCCCTAATGTTCACAAGAAAGAACAAAAGAAAGAAAAGAAAAAGAAACTCACAAATGGTGGCGGGAATGTCTAAAAACGAGCGGTCCGGCCATCAATCACTGCGGTGCCGGTGGAGGTGGGAATGGAGAGAAACTCGGATCATAGAACCGCCCAAACTGCTGGCGGTAGACGTCCCTCATCATGTGGTCAAGGTCGTCTAAGCGTCCGTCTCTAACATCTGCCCGGATCTCTAATGCTCCGACTCTCTCTGAAAGTCCGGTAGCCCAATCCGGCATCCTCTCATACCATCCCGGGGCGTGATCATACCATGTGGGGGCATCGGCTGGTGCTGGTGGTGGCGGTGGTGCTGCTGGCTGCGTCGTGGACCAAGGAGGAGGTGTGCTGTACCAAGTGGGAGGTGTAGTCATCCACGTGGGCCTCTCGCTCACACTGGCGCGGCGAGATGACGAGCCTGAAGCTCTAGCTGGGCGTGGAGAGCGCCTAGGTACATCCGGGGCCGCCTCCGGCTGATCCGGAAATGTGCCGAACTCCTGCTCTGCTCCTCCACCACTCTCGTACTGCTCTCCCATGTCCTCCTCATCCTCAGCCGGTGGTGGAACGTAGGGGGGAGCTACAAGCTTGTTCGCATGCATCGCAGCGAACGTCTCCTTCCAATTGTGGCGTCCCGCCACAATGGAATACTCTGGCAGCCACTCAATACCCCTGCCTGTCCTACTCTCCCAGGGCATGCCCGCATAAGGCGGACCTCTATGTGTGGGGAAGATGAGTCCCCTAACCATGAATGCATGTAGTCCTAGAGGTACAGCGGGTATGCGGGTGCAGGCTGAAAAATCTACACCAAGGCTCCTAGCTATGTGGGTCACTATCCCACCATATCCAATGTTCCCCTTCGCTTTATTCTTGAGTTTACTCATCGTCGCCGCCAAAAGAGTAGCACAATCTGCGCGGCATCCATAAAGCATAGCGTAGAGAAGGAATAGCTCATCCGTCTTAATCTTTTGGGGCGTCTCCGTCCTAGGAAAGAGACACTCCGAAAGAACACGGTGAGCTATCTTCAAGGCTAGATGGTACATCAATCTAGCCTTGGTATCAGCTGGTTGCCAACGGTCCTCGTCGGCATAAATCATGGCCACTTCCGCCCAAAAGTCCTTGGCGGAAACGCCTCTAGGAAGTCGACCGTTATAGGTCTCATGGAACCCAAAAATGGTCCCGAACTCAACAATGCTCAATTGGTAGTCTCTGTTCATGAGACGGAAGGAGACGGTCCTATCAACATGGCTGTGCTCGAAAGATGTCACAACCTCTCGGGTGATCTCCTCATAAGCGTCTTCACGAATGTTCGTGAAGACAAGCAATCCGGCTCTATCCAAGAGCCATGTAAGGTCATCTACTATGTTGAGAGGATGTAGATCCTCCAACAACAAATATCTAGGACCTATCACTGTCCTCTTCTCTATTTTCTCAAATGCAGCTATGTGGTTTTCGTGTATGGTCGGGATGCTAGGAGGAGGGGGTGAAGATGGAGGTGAAGGTGATGATGGTGGTGAGGGAGATGAGGGTGGTGGTGCCCTAGAGGTTGAGGGGTTGCCCTTTCTTTTCTTGTTTTGCTCCCCTTTCTTTTCCTTAATCCTTCCCGACATCCTCCTTACAAAATCCATTTCTGTTCAAAATTACGGGCTGTTCTTCAGAAACCACGGCCGTGGAACCTCCAGAGACCGTGATTCGACACAGAATCTTGTGAGTCTCAGCAAATTCACCAAATTTCACCACAACAAGCAGTCCTAATCTAATTCCTTCCAATCCTTGTCAGTTCTTCCTAAAAATCTATAGCAAAAACGTACCAAATTCGCGAGAATCGAAGAGAAAGAAATAACCTCTTTTTCGGATTGAAAAATCCAAAATGCGGGTTTGTTGATCGTTTTCCACTCGATTCGTTGCTTGGATCCTGTTCTTGGTTGGATTTGCTGCAGATTAGAGCGAAGAATCGTTGAAAACGATTAAGGAACGAAGATTTGGGAGAGGCTGCGGGTTTTCGGTATTTAGGGCGTGGAATTGGGGAGGAATTGTGGTGTTTTTGTGATGAAGTGTGGCTTTTATACTCGCAGGCAGATTTTCCAAAATCACGGTCTATCGGGGCATTCCACGGCCGTGGAAGTGTACGGACCCGTGGTTTTGGTGATTTTTCACAGGCCTTTGAGAATTACGGCCACTGTAGCTATGACGACCGTAATTTAGACCGTGGAACCTTCTGTAAAGCTTCAAAGTCCAAATTTCGTCACTTCTCTTTGACATTATCCTCCTTTTCTCCCTTTCCATCGATCCTACAACCAAAAACACGAATATACCGGAAGAAATCGAGGCATAACAAAGCAAAAACTTCTATTCTAAGCTAAACTATGAATCGAAAACAAAAACGAAAATGCAATACCTTGGGTTGCCTCCCAAGAAGCGGTTTGTTTAAGGTCCGTAGCTAGACCATTCTTGCACTTATTCGAGTGCGGTAGGTGCAAACTCCTCAGCTTGGAGTTCCGGTGAGTACTTCTTGAGTCGTTGGCCGTTCACCTTAAAACTTCCGCTAGCTTCACCCCATACTTCAACTGCACCATGGGGGAAAATACGCTTAATTAGAAAAGGTCCAGTCCAACGAGATTTTAACTTACCTGGAAAGAGGCGAAGTCTCGAGTTGAAGAGGAGAACTTGATCTCCTTCTTGGAAGTCCTTTGGAATGATATGCTTATCATGCCAACGCTTTGCTCTTTCCTTGTAGATCTTAGCGTTTTCATAGGCGTTCAAACGGAGTTCATCCAGCTCGTTGATGTCTAGGAGACGCTTCTCTCCCGCTTCCTTCATGCCGAAATTCAGCCATTTGATAGCCCAAAACGCTTTGTGCTCTAGCTCTACCGGCAAATGACAAGACTTCCCATACACAAGGTTGTATGGTGTGGTTCCTATGGGAGTCTTGTATGCGGTCCGGTATGCCCATAATGCATCATCTAGTTTCAAGGACCAATCCTTCCTAGTCCTTGAAACTGTCTTCTCTAGAATTCCCTTGATCTCCCTATTTGAGATCTCAACTTGTCCACTCGTTTGTGGATGGTAAGGGGTGGCGATCTTGTGAGTAACCCCATACTTGGTTAGAAGAGCTTCAAAGCGACGGGCTATGAAGTGAGAACCTCCATCACTAATGATCGTCCTTGGCGTCCCGAATCGCGGAAAGATGGTCTTGTTGAAGAACTTAACCACCACCATGGCATCATTCGTGGGAGAGGCAATTGCTTCGACCCATCTAGAGACGTAGTCTACCGCCAATAGTATGTATTGGTTTCCACAAGAAGAAGGGAATGGTCCCATGAAATCGACTCCCCAAACGTCGAAAATCTCCACCTCTTGGATGTTGTTGAGGGGCATCTCGTTCCTTCTAGAGATATTGCCTGTTCTTTGACAAGCATCGCAACAAGAAACAAAGGATTGCACATCTTTAAATAAAGTAGGCCAATAGAATCCAGATTGCAATACCTTTGTGCTAGTTTTGTTCGAACTAGCGTGTCCTCCACAAGGTAGTGAATGACAATGACGGATGACACTTTGCATCTCATCTTCCGGCACACATCGCCGAATGATGCCATCCGGACCTCTCTTAAAGAGGAGAGGCTCGTTCCAATAGTATTCCCGGACGTCCTTAAAGAACTTCTTCCTTTGTGCGTAGGATAGTCCGGGTGGTATCTCCTGGCAAACCAAATAGTTAACAAAATCAGCAAACCATGGTTCGTTACCTTTGGAGATTACCTTGATGCACTCCTCAATAAGGTGTAGGTGTTCGTCCGGGAAGGAGTCGTCGATGGGTAAATGGTCGTCCTCTAGATGTGTTAGGCGACTCAAATGATCCGCAACAGAATTTTCTGAACCTTTCTTGTCGCGGATCTCTAGATCGAATTCTTGTAGGAGAAGAATCCATCTAATTAGCCTTGGCTTCACATCCTTCTTTGCAAGGAGGTACCGGATCGCAGCATGATCCGTGTAGACAATCACCTTTGCACCTACAAGATAAGAGCGAAACTTGTCAATAGCATAGACAATGGCTAAAAATTCCTTTTCTGTAGTGGCGTAGTTGAGCTGCGCTTCATCTAGCGTCTTGCTAGCATAGTATATGGCATGGGTTCGCCCTTCCTTTCGTTGTCCAAGAACAGCTCCTATAGCTACGTCACTAGCATCGCACACAACCTCGAAGGGAAGGTTCCAATCCGGAGGTTGGATAATAGGTGCTGAAATTAGAGCCTCCCGGATCATATTGAACGCATCTAAACATTCCTGCGAAAACTCAAAAACCGCATCCTTCATCAATAGATTAGTAAGAGGTTTTGATATTTTAAAGAAATCTTTAATGAAGCGTCTATAGAATCCAGCATGTCCTAGGAAACTTCTTATCCCTTTCACCGAAGTTGGGGGAGGAAGCTTTTCTATAGTCTCTATTTTCGCCTTATCCACCTCAATCCCTCTACTAGAGATTAAGTGTCCTAAAACAATTCCTTCCTTAACCATGAATTGACACTTCTCCCAATTAAGAACTAGGTTAGTGTCTTCACACCTTTGTAATACAAGAGCAAGGTTAGAAAGACAATTGTGAAAAGAGGAACCGTATACGGAGAAGTCATCCATGAAGACCTCCATGATTTCCTCAATGTATTCGGAGAAGATGGCCATCATGCACCTTTGAAAGGTGGCTGGGGCGTTGCAAAGCCCGAACGGCATTCTCCTATAAGCGAACGTACCCCATGGGCACGTGAATGGCAATGGGAAGTGATCCTTCCTCGTCGCATTGTTGAGCTTGCGTTAGTCTATGCACATTCGCCATCCTGTTACGGTTCGGGTAGGAATGAGTTCGTTGTTCTTGTTGGTGATGACCGTCATTCCTCCCTTCTTCGGAACTACTTGAACCGGACTCACCCACTTACTATCGGAGATAGGATAGATGATACCTGCATCAAGAAGTTTAAGAATTTCCTTCTTGACAACCTCCTTCATGGTCGGATTTAACCGCCTTTGAGGTTGTCTTGAACACAACTTCCGCCAAAATGCGAAGTTAGGGCAAATCCAAGCGCAAGCGTAAGATGCGTCTATGCGTAAGCGAAGGTCTAAGCAGAGGTGACGGAATCTCCCTTCGTCCGTCCTTTTATAGTGTAAGATAGAATATCGGCCCGGCCCAATTGCGTAGGAGATCGTGGCTTAAAGTGTGGCTAAAAAGATCGCCAAGATCACGGTCGTGGAAGGGTTCCACGACCGTAATTTAGAGCGTGGAAATCAACACGGTTTGAACCATCTTCTCCACGGCCGTAGAAGTTACTGGAATGAACCACGCTTTCCTAACCATGTTCCACGGCCGTGGACTTGAACGTGGAAAGTAGTACGGCCGTATTTTAGAGCGTGGTTTAGGGCAAGAACGTGATTCTTCCTTAGCCTTGTGCATTCTTCAAGTTGGCACTCCTTTGGCTCCTATGAATGTCCTCAATCCATGGACATGCTCAATCAACTCTATCCTTGCTCAATTCCGTTCGGAAATAGCTCTCAATTACATATAATCAACATAAAGCTTGTGTAGATCTCTATATCGACATTATAGACAAACTAGCTCACAAATGCATCAATGCTCAATCAATGACTATCAAAATGAATCAAATACACTTAGAAAACGTGCCTAAAATATCACAATATTTCATGCTAACAAATAACCCCATACTTGCCACTTGCTTGTCCCTAAGCAAGGTCTTTCAAAAGCATTTAAAACAAGAGTTAGGATGAAATATGTGTACCTTCTCAAAGCAATACTTCTTTTGGATGAATGTGCCTTCTAATCAATAGATCATTCTCAAATCTTGCTTCATTCGTTTATAAGACTTTTATACACTTAATCAAAGAGTAAAGAGTAAAGAGAAATTATGAATCAATTAAACTTCCATACAAACATCATAACCTTCAAACATTATCAAAATCAATCATAAGAAACTTCAATTTAGATCACCAAGTCATATAACATTCTTTTGATCTTAAGGACTTTCAAAGAAAAAGGTCTAGAATGTGGAAAGGGAAGGAAACTTGTAGGGAATGTGGTGCATGAATCCGGGAAAATTGATAACAACTCTTTTCTTTTTCTCTTGCGGTTTCCGCACACTTTCAACTTAGAGCTTCGCTCTCTTCCTTTCATTTTTCGACTTTACTTTTGGAGTTATGGATAGAGGTGCACAAAAACCGAAGCCTAGGAGATTGGCGTTTCTCAATTTTTATGAGATGCCTCAAACCCTTAGCGCACATACCATAATCCGCTAGGAATATCGCTCAATCCGATTTTGGCAAGACACAAACACCCGGCTATGTGAATGGTGCCGAGTTACTCATCGTCATGATTGACTTCCCCAAACCTATAATTTCTTTCTATTCAATTGATCGCAAATATATGCTCTCATGGCCCTCCCACATCAAACATGCCTTTTTCTCATTCACTTTCCAAGTTCCCGGATGGGTAAGGGAGGCTAATATTTCAATGAGGAGTTAGATGATCAAAGAAAGAAGAAAGAAAGTATCGAATTGCCTTAATCATTTCAACAAGAAGTATAGGAACTTATAATGTGATTTCAACTTCAATTTCTTACATGATTTAGGTAACATTTTCACATTATACAACTTGCAAAAGAGGTAAAATTTATTCATTCAATTTCTTTTCGAATTACCATCCTTTCAAGCATGCAATTGTTATCAACTCAATTCGCAAGTAGTGATTATCATGGAAATCATATCGATTCGTTAGAAGCATCAAATTTTCAAAATTTTTCAATTTTTATGGGTTTTTAAAGTTCTTTTTCATGCAATGCAAGAATGAAACGTGTAACATATGATGAACATGCAATGATAGTCTCGTAATGAAAGCAACATATAGAGTAGAGTTATTACAAACATTTAGTACATCCCACCCCATACTTAGGACGAACATTGTCCCTAATGTTCACAAGAAAGAACAAAAGAAAGAAAAGAAAAAGAAACTCACAAATGGTGGCGGGAATGTCTAAAAACGAGCGGTCCGGTCATCAATCACTGCGGCGCCGGTGGAGGTGGGAATGGAGAGAAACTCGGATCATAGAACCGCCCAAACTGCTGGCGGTAGACGTCCCTCATCATGTGGTCAAGGTCGTCTAAGCGTCCGTCTCTAACATCTGCCCGGATCTCTAATGCTCCGACTCTCTCTGAAAGTCCGGTAGCCCAATCCGGCATCCTCTCATACCATCCCGGGGCGTGATCATACCATGTGGGGGCATCGGCTGGTGCTGGTGGTGGCGGTGGTGCTGCTGGCTGCGTCGTGGACCAAGGAGGAGGTGTGCTGTACCAAGTGGGAGGTGTAGTCATCCACGTGGGCCTCTCGCTCACACTGGCGCGACGAGATGACGAGCCTGAAGCTCTAGCTGGGCGTGGAATTGGGGAGGAATTGTGGTGTTTTTGTGATGAAGTGTGGCTTTTATACTCGCAGGCAAATTTTCAAAAATCACGGTCTATCGGGGCATTCCACGGCCGTGGAAGTGTACGGACCCGTGGTTTTGGTGATTTTTCACAGGCCTTTGAGAATTACGGCCACTGTAGCTATGACGGCCGTAATTTAGACCGTGGAACCTTCTGTAAAGCTTCAAAGTCCAAATTTCGTCACTTCTCTTTGACATTATCCTCCCTTTCTCCCTTTCCATCGATCCTACAACCAAAAACACGAATATACCGGAAGAAATCGAGGCATAACAAAGCAAAAACTTCTATTCTAAGCTAAACTATGAATCGAAAACAAAAACGAAAATGCAATACCTTGGGTTGCCTCCCAAGAAGCGCTTTGTTTAAGGTCCGTAGCTAGACCAGTCTTGCACTTATTCGAGTGCGGTAGGTGCAAACTCCTCAGCTTGGAGTTCCGGTGAGTACTTCTTGAGTCGTTGGCCGTTCACCTTAAAACTTCCGCTAGCTTCACCCCATACTTCAACTGCACCATGGGGGAAAATGCGCTTAATTAGAAAAGGTCCAGTCCAACGAGATTTTAACTTACCTGGAAAGAGGCGAAGTCTCGAATTGAAGAGGAGAACTTGATCTCCTTCTTGGAAGTCCTTTGGAATGATATGCTTATCATGCCAACGCTTTGCTCTTTCCTTGTAGATCTTAGCGTTTTCATAGGCGTTCAAACGGAGTTCATCCAGCTCGTTGATGTCCAGGAGACGCTTCTCTCCCGCTTCCTTCATGCCGAAATTCAGCCATTTGATAGCCCAAAACGCTTTGTGCTCTAGCTCTACCGGCAAATGACAAGACTTCCCATACACAAGGTTGTATGGTGTGGTTCCTATGGGAGTCTTGTATGCGGTCCGGTATGCCCATAATGCATCATCTAGTTTCAAGGACCAATCCTTCCTAGTCCTTGAAACTGTCTTCTCTAGAATTCCCTTGATCTCCCTATTTGAGATCTCAACTTGTCCACTCGTTTGTGGATGGTAAGGGGTGGCGATCTTGTGAGTAACCCCATACTTGGTTAGAAGAGCTTCAAAGCGACGGGCTATGAAGTGAGAACCTCCATCACTAATGATCGTCCTTGGCGTCCCGAATCGCGGAAAGATGGTCTTGTTGAAGAACTTAACCACCACCATGGCATCATTCGTGGGAGAGGCAATTGCTTCGACCCATCTAGAGACGTAGTCTACCGCCAATAGTATGTATTGGTTTCCACAAGAAGAAGGGAATGGTCCCATGAAATCGACTCCCCAAACGTCGAAAATCTCCACCTCTTGGATGTTGTTGAGGGGCATCTCGTTCCTTCTAGAGATATTGCCTGTTCTTTGACAAGCATCGCAACAAGAAACAAAGGATTGCACATCTTTAAATAAAGTAGGCCAATAGAATCCAGATTGCAATACCTTTGCGCTAGTTTTGTTCGAACTAGCGTGTCCTCCACAAGGTAGTGAATGACAATGACGGATAACACTTTGCATCTCATCTTCCGGCACACATCGCCGGATGATGCCATCCGGACCTCTCTTAAAGAGGAGAGGCTCGTTCCAATGGTATTCCCGGACGTCCTTGAAGAACTTCTTCCTTTGTGCGTATGACAGTCCGGGTGGTATCTCCTGGCAAACTAAATAGTTAACGAAATCAGCAAACCATGGTTCGTTACCTTTGGAGACTACCTTGATGCACTCCTCTATGATATGTAGGTGTTCGTCCGGAAAGGAGTCATCAATGGGCAAATGGTCGTCCTCTAGATGTGTTAGACGACTCAAATGATCCGCAACAGAATTTTCCGAGCCTTTCTTGTCGCGGATCTCTAGATCAAATTCTTGTAGGAGAAGAATCCATCTAATCAGCCTTGGTTTCGCATCTTTCTTCGCAAGGAGGTACCGGATCGCAGCATGATCCGTGTAAACAATCACCTTTGCACCTACAAGATAAGAGCGAAACTTGTCAATAGCGTAGACAATGGCTAAAAATTCCTTTTCTGTAGTGGCGTAGTTGAGCTGAGCTTCGTCTAGCGTCTTGCTAGCGTAGTATATGGCGTGGGTTCGTCCTTCCTTTCGTTACCCAAGAACAGCTCCAATGGCTACGTCACTAGCATCACACATAATCTCGAAAGGGAGAGTCCAATCCGGGGGTTGGATAATGGGTGCTGAAATCAGAGCTTGCCGAATGGTGTTGAATGCATCTAGACATTCCTGTGAAAACTCAAAAATCCTTCATCAATAGATTAGTGAGAGGTTTTGATATCTTAGAAAAGTCCTGAATGAAACGTCTATAAAATCCAGCATGTCCTAGGAAACTTCTTATTCCCTTCACCGAAATTGGGGGAGGAAGTTTCTCTATGGTCTCTATTTTAGCTTTGTCCACCTCTATCCCTCTACTAGAGACTAAGTGACCTAACACGATTCCTTCCTTAACCATGAATTGACACTTCTCCCAATTAAGAACTAGGTTAGTGTCTTCACATCTTTGCAAAACAAGAGAAAGGTTAGAAAGACAATCGTTAAAAGAGGAACCGTAAACGGAGAAGTCGTCCATGAAGACTTCCATGATTTCCTCTACGTATTCGGAGAAGATGGCCATCATGCATCGTTGAAAGGTGGCTGGGGCGTTGCAAAGCCCGAACGGCATTCTCCTGTAGGCGAACGTACCCCAAGGGCACGTGAATGTGGTCTTCTCTTGATCATCCGGATGTATCGGAATCTGAAAGAAGCCACTATAACCGTCAAGGTAGCAAAAGTATGAATGTTGTGCTAACCTTTCAAGCATTTGATCGATGAATGGCAATGGAAAGTGATCCTTCCGCGTTGCATTGTTGAGCTTGCGGTAGTCTATGCACATTCGCCATCCAGTTACAGTTCGGGTAGGAATGAGTTCGTTGTTCTTGTTGGTGATGACCGTCATTCCTCCCTTCTTCGGAACTACTTGAACTGGGCTCACCCACTTGCTATCGGAGATAGGATAGATGATACCTGCATCAAGAAGTTTAAGAATTTCCTTCTTGACAACCTCCTTCATGGTCGGATTCAACCGCCTTTGAGGTTGTCTTGAAGTTCTAAAGTCCTCCTCCATTAGTATCTTATGCATGCATAGGGAGGGTTTAATTCCTACTAAGTCCTCAATAGTATAGCCTATGGCTTTTCTATGTTTCCTAAGGACAATCATGAGCTGTTCATGTTCATCTATGCTTAATTCGGAACTAACGATAACCGGGAAGGTGGAATTAGATCCATGAAAAGCGTACCTTAGATGAGTAGGAAGTGGTTTAAGTTCCATTGCTTTCGGAGCTTCCAATGATCCTTGAGGAGCTTCCGATGTTTCCTTAGAAGTTTCTAAGGATGTTGAATGGTCTGGAGAAGAATTAGAAGAAGTTGAAGAAGTATGCCGATCGCCCTTTTCCACGGTCAAAATTACGGTTTCCTCTGGTATTCCACGGCCGTAATATCCTCTGGAATGGAGGTTGATTTTGGTCGTGGAATCCACGGTCGTGGAATACAGAGTATGACCGTGGATTCGAGTATTCTCAACCTCATCGTGGAGTTTCTCAAACTCCACTTCATGCATCTCTTCTTGTGCTTCTAAGGCTTCAATTTCCTCTTTGCACTCTTCTTCTTCTCCTACATCGGTTAGACTCATAGTAATAACCTTTTGTAAGGGATCGTTAAAGAGAATCGCACTTACCTCCTCCCTAGATAAACCTTCTTCGTCTTGGACATTGTAAATATCCTCATCAAAGATTGGCTCCTTCACTAGAGTGGAAAGAACGAACTCTACTTTCTCTTCCCCAATATCAAAAGCGAGTCTCCCATTCTTGCAATCGACCATGCAGCCGGAAGTTGCAAGAAACGGCCTTCCGAGTATGATCGGGACCGGACTATCTGCAGGAATGTCAAGTACGACAAAATCAATGGGGACAAAGAACTTGCCTAGCTTGACTGGGACGTCTTCTACAATGCCGACGGGACGAGTAATAGATCGATCCGCCATGTATAACGTCATCTTCACTGGTTTAGGGTCGCCTAAACCGATCTTCCTGCACAATGCAAGTGGTATGATGCTCACACTTGCTCCTAAGTCACATAAAGCGTCATATGTGACCTCTCCCACTCCAATGGGAATGCAAAATGACCCCGGATCTTTCAGCTTTGGGGGCATTTTCTCCTTCATAGTCTTGATGAGATCCGAAGAATCCGAACTCATCTTGACCTCTCCAAAATCTTCTAGCTTCCTCTTGTTAGAGAGGAGCTCCTTCAAGAACTTGCCATAAGCCGGCATACCTACAATAGCATCAATGAAAGGTATATTAATATGCAGTTTGCTCATGAGTTCTATGAACTTACCGAATTGCTTGTCTAGGCGCGCTCGCGCTCTAGATTGAGGGAACGGTAGGGGAGGTTTGAAAGCTGGAGGGGGAACATAGACGTCCTCCTTCTCCTTCCCCTTTTCTTTGCCTTTCTCTGCGGGGACTTCAACGAACGTAGGTTGCGGATCGGTGGTAGTCACTCCGCTCCTAGTTGTAATCGCCATTACCCTTCCCTTAGGGTTGTCCTCCGTCTTTCCTGGAAGTTTCCCTTGATTTCTAGGAACTTCCTCCGCATGGTTGAACATTTAATTTTCCAAAACCTTTTGAGCTTTGTCAACCTTAAAAATTTGATCATCAACCTTGATGATGCGGTTCTCTAACCCTTGAAGCTTTCCCAAGATTGTTTCCAACATGGGATCCGGCTTCTCCTTTCCCGTATTGTTTCCTCCATTTGATGATTGCCCCTGGCTTTTCAAAGGAGTAGAGGAAGAAGAGGGTGGAGTTAGTGAATTGGAATTGGAAGGATAGGAGTTACCGGAATTTTGTTGATTGGAGCGCCAATTGTTGTTGTTCGAACCCCGATTGTTGTTCCAATTGTTGTTATTCCGGTTGTTGTTGTTTCCATTCCAATTGTTGTTCCGGTTATTGTTCCGGTTATTGTTGTCACCGCCGTTGTTGTTGCCCAAATAGCCAACATCCTTCTCTTGTTGCTTTGGGAAGTTGGTTTTGATAGTCTCCTTCAACTCTTAATCTCATTGTTGAGGGAGAAAATCTGATTTTGAGCTTCATGTGTGAGCTTTGCTCCTTGCTCCACACGATTTCCCTCCACTTTCCGGTGGGAATACTTCTCTATGACTCTTGCTTGCTTCTCAATGAAGTCCCAAGCGTCATCTTCTCTCATGTCCATGAACGTTCCGCATGAGAGGGATTGGAGGTTGAATTGCGTTCCCGCATCCAGCCCCTTGTAGTAAATTTCCAGCAAGGCAAGCTTGGATATGCCATGATGAGGGCAATCCAAGAGCAAATCCTGAAACCTTTCCCAAGATTGAAACAAACTTTCGTTAGGTCTCATAGAAAAAGCATTAATCTTACCTCTAAGTTCCGCCGTTTTGGAGGGCGGAAAGAACTTGGTGAGAAACTCTGCGGAGAGGTCTTCCCACGTTTCTAGTTTCCCACTAGGAAGAGCTTGGTACCAAGATAGCGCTTTCCCTTTCAAGGAGAAAAAGAAAGGTTTGAGCTTATAGCTGTTGGTAGTAGCGCTCTTTGGTCTCATCGTCTCCATCATACACTCAAAGTTTTGCAAGTGTTGGTGTGGAGATTCAGCGCTTGTACCGCCAAACTGGCTTTGGCGAACAAGAGTGATAACTTGAGGGTTGAAGCTAAACCCTTGCACATCTTCAGCATCAAAGTTCACACCTAAACGGCGTGGTTGTTGTGTTGGATCCATCCGCTGGCCAAGAGTTCTCGGCTCATTATCCACACGTTCGACCCTCGCATTCCTAGGTGGAATGCGGCGGTTAGCAGCTCCTTGTTGATTGAAAGGATTTATATTGATCGTGGGATCAATCTCTTCTAGCGGAGGCATGGAAGAATCACTATCATCGGCGGATGAGTGGCTTCTTCTTCTAGACTTTGTCCTTCTTCTCGAGGACTTCTTGCCCACCTTATCTTCAAGATCGCTCATCTTTATCTTCATTTGGACGATCATGTCTTGTAGACCGTTAACTTGAGTTTGATGACGATCCATCTCATCCTGGAGGAGATTCTCATTCCATCGGAGTTGAGCTTCCTTCTCCGCCAACTTAGTTTGAAGATCGCTTTCGTTTTCTTGAGCCATCTTCTTTTCTTTGCGTCTTTGTCTCAAGGTTTTCTCTAGCTCTTGATCAAGAGGTAAGAGATCTTCGGTGTTCCTAGACCTGCGCATGCACTCAAAGAAAAATCAAATAACGAGAGCAAGCTCCCAAGCTTGACAACCGGCTACCGAATTCGGCCGAAACCAAATCCCCGGCAACGGCGCCAAAAACTTGTTCGCCCCTAGAGGTGTGTGCAAATAAGCTTTAAATTTATAAAACTAGAATCAAGCAGCGAACCCGCAGTGTACGGATCGAGGTAGCTAAGCAAGAATTCCAGAGTATCGAACACAGGGATTTGGGTGGGAACAAATTCGATTTCAAGTTATCAAGCAATGAATATGGGAGTTTTGCAATATTGGGAAAACAACAATCCTAAAGATCCGGGTATTCAGTTGTGGCAACAGATTCAAGATATACTAATGATATAAAGACAGAGTAGAGACATGCAAAGGTATACTAGTGTAAGGTAATCGTACGGTTGAGGTTCCAAAAACCTTATGTAACTCACCTAAAAGATACTCCTTATACAGGTTGTTGAGGCTCAATATAAAGAGGTTCTAAAAGCAAGGATTAGTATCAAATACCCAAACCTACAATCTAAAGGTCAAGACTAACTTATCCGATTGAGGTTGTTGAGGCTCACAATCGAGGTAGAGGTTGTTGAGGCTTCACTACCACCTAGAAAAGACAAGTCTAGGCTAAGCTAAAGCAAATCTTTAACTTTAGATTAAGGTAAAAGCAGGCTCGTAAACTTATGGAAATTACGGTTGGATCTTGAGGTTCCACGGCCGTGGAACTCAAGAACAACCCGTAATTTAGGGTTGTCGGCGACACTTCTCTAACTCTCAGGGTCTAATCTGTTTGCGATCGATCTATCATCATCTATGCCACAACTATCAACCCTTCACCTTAGAATTGTTAAGAGTTTTTTAGCCAATAACAGCCATTTGAAATCAATTCAAGATTTATAAGATAGAAGATGGAAACTTTCAAGAACCTTCAATAACCTTTCAGACGAATCTCAAAATCACAATCGAAAACAAGTGTTTGTCAAGAGATTCAAATCAAACAATCAATAACAATCTTAGGAAAGAAAGGAAACGGGATGTCAATCCGATCCTAAATCGAACCTAAGCAAGAAGAGAAGATTTCTTGCAAAATCCTCCAAGAACTTCGATCTTCCTCAACGCGAAGGACGCTCACCACAATCTTCCAATCACGAACTTTGATCTTCAATAAGATCCCCCCAGAAATCACCTCCAAGAATGAAGGTTTTTGTCTTGCTAAGCTCCGTTCTTGCCGCCCAACTTAGGGTTTTGAAAAGTCGTAAGCTAGGTAGCGGGGTAAAGCGAGGTGTAGCGAGGTGACGGAATCTTGCTTCATCCGTCCTTTTTATAATGCAGGGCAAAACGTCGGCCCGGCCCGATCTTCAAAAGATCATGGCTTCGAAACGTGGCGAAAGGATTCGCCAAGATCACGGTCGTGGAAGATTCCACGACCGTATTTTAGGGCGTGAAGAGAAATACGGTTGTGTTCCACGGCCGTAATATCCCCTGGAATGAACATCGAATTCTGCATCATACTCCACGGCCGTAATCTAGGGTCAAACCGTGATTTTCGCCTTCATTCGTGCATTCCTCAATCTAATACTCCAAATTGCTTCCAAAAGGTGTTCTAAATCTGGAAGTACTTCAACTCAACTCTCCCTTGCTCGATTTCGTTCGGAAATAGCTCCAAATTACCTATAATCAACATAGAACTCGTGTAGACATCCATATCGACAATATAGGTAATACTAGCTCATATATGCATAAAGCTCCATCGAAGACTATCAATATGAATCAAATACGGTTATAAAACGTGCCTAAAATGTCACAATATTTCATGCTAACATCCTCCGTCTTTCCTGGAAGTTTCCCTTGATTTCTAGGAACTTCCTCCGCATGGTTGAACATTTAATTTTCCAAAACCTTTTGAGCTTTGTCAACCTTAAAAATTTGATCATCAACCTTGATGATGCGGTTCTCTAACCCTTGAAGCTTTCCCAAGATTGTTTCCAACATGGGATCCGGCTTCTCCTTTCCCGTATTGTTTCCTCCATTTGATGATTGCCCCTGGCTTTTCAAAGGAGTAGAGGAAGAAGAGGGTGGAGTTAGTGAATTGGAATTGGAAGGATAGGAGTTACCGGAATTTTGTTGATTGGAGCGCCAATTGTTGTTGTTCGAACCCCGATTGTTGTTCCAATTGTTGTTATTCCGGTTGTTGTTGTTTCCATTCCAATTGTTGTTCCGGTTATTGTTCCGGTTATTGTTGTTGTCACCGCCGTTGTTGTTGCCCAAATAGCCAACATCCTTCTCTTGTTGCTTTGGGAAGTTGGTTTTGATAGTCTCCTTCAACTCTTAATCTCATTGTTGAGGGAGAAAATCTGATTTTGAGCTTCATGTGTGAGCTTTGCTCCTTGCTCCACACGATTTCCCTCCACTTTCCGGTGGGAATACTTCTCTATGACTCTTGCTTGCTTCTCAATGAAGTCCCAAGCGTCATCTTCTCTCATGTCCATGAACGTTCCGCATGAGAGGGATTGGAGGTTGAATTGCGTTCCCGCATCCAGCCCCTTGTAGTAAATTTCCAGCAAGGCAAGCTTGGATATGCCATGATGAGGGCAATCCAAGAGCAAATCCTGAAACCTTTCCCAAGATTGAAACAAACTTTCGTTAGGTCTCATAGAAAAAGCATTAATCTTACCTCTAAGTTCCGCCGTTTTGGAGGGCGGAAAGAACTTGGTGAGAAACTCTGCGGAGAGGTCTTCCCACGTTTCTAGTTTCCCACTAGGAAGAGCTTGGTACCAAGATAGCGCTTTCCCTTTCAAAGAGAAAAAGAAAGGTTTGAGCTTATAGCTGTTGGTAGTAGCGCTCTTTGGTCTCATCGTCTCCATCATACACTCAAAGTTTTGCAAGTGTTGGTGTGGAGATTCAGCGCTTGTACCGCCAAACTGGCTTTGGCGAACAAGAGTGATAACTTGAGGGTTAAAGCTAAACCCTTGTACATCTTCAGCATCAAAGTTCACACCTAAGCGGCTTGGTTGTTGTGTTGGATCCATCCGCTGGCCAAGAGTTCTCGGCTCATTATCCACACGTTCGACCCTCGCATTCCTAGGTGGAATGCGGCGGTTAGCAGCTCCTTGTGGATTGAAAGGATTTATGTTGATCGTGGGATCAATCTCTTCTAACGGAGGCATGGAAGAATCACTATCATCGGTGGATGAGTGGTTTCTTCTTCTAGACCTTGTTCTCCTTCTCGAGGACTTCTTGCTCATCTTATTTTCAAGATCGCTCATCTTTATCTTCATTTGGACGATCATGTCTTGTAGACCGTTAACTTGAGATTGATGACGATCCATCTCATCCTGGAGGAGAGTCTCATTCCATCGGAGTTGAGCTTCCTTCTCCGCCAACTCAGTTTGAAGATCGCGTTCGTTCTCTTGAGCCATCCTCTTTTCCTTGCGTCTTTGTCTCAAGGTTTTCTCTAGCTCTTGATCAAGAGGTAAGAGATCTTCGGTGTTCCTAGACCTGCGCATGCACTCAAAGAAAAATCAAATAACGAGAGCAAGCTCCCAAGCTTGACAACCGGCTACCGGATTCGGACGAAGCCAAATCTCCGGCAACGGCGCCAAAAACTTGTTCGCCCCTAGAGGTGTGTGCAAATAAGCTTTAAATTTATAAAACTAGAATCAAGCAAGCGAACCCGCAGTGTACGGATCGACGTAGTTAAGCAAGAATTCCAGAGTATCGAACACAGAGATTTGGGTGGAACGAACTCAGTTGCAGGTTATCAAGCAAGTAAATATGTGGAGCTTTGCAAATTATTGGGAAAACAACAATCCTAAAGATCCAGGTATCCAGCCGTGGCAATCGATTCAAGATATACTAAATGATATAAAGACAGAGTTGAGATATGCAAAGGTATACTAATGTAAGGTAATCGTACGGTTGAGGTTCCAAAAACCTTGTGTAACTCACCTAAAAGACACTCCCTATACAGGTTGTTGAGGCTCAATATAGAAAGGTTCTAAAGATAAGGATTAGCATCAAATACCCAAACCTATAATCTAAAGATCAAGACTAACTTATCCGATTGAGGTTGTCGAGACTCACAATCGAGGTAGAGGTTGTTGAGGCTTCACTACCACCTAGAAAAGACAAGTCTAAACTAAGCTAAAGCAGATCTTTACTTTGGATTAAGGTAAAAGCAAGCTCGTAAACTTAAAGAAATTACGGTTGGATCTTGAGATTCCACGGTCGTGGAACTCAAGAACAGCCCGTAATTTAGGGTTGTCGGCGATAATTCTCTAACTCTCAGGGTCTAATCTGTTTGCGATCAATCTATCATCATCTATGCCACAACTATCAACCCTTCACCTTAGAATTGTTAAGGGTTTTTAGCCAATAACAGTCATATTGATTTCAATTCAAGAATTAAAAGATGAAAAGATGAAAACTTTCAAGAACTTTCAATAATCTTCAACTTAATCTCAAAATCACAAAGAGAACAAACAATGTCAAAGATTCACAATAGAACAAATAATCGTAATCCTAGGAAAGAAAAGAAAACGGGATGTCAATCCGTTTTTCAAATCAAACCTAATCAAGAAGAGAGATCTTCTTGCAAAATCTTCCAAGAACTTCGATCTTCCGCAATTCCTGGGAATCTCTACGGCAATCTCCACCAAAAGTACGAGATTCCAGGAATTCCAAACACGAACTTCGATCTCTTCAAAGAGATCTCAATTGCTTCCAAGCAAGCTAGGCAAAACGTGCTCGTCTAGACGGTGATGTCGCAAGTGTAAACCTAGAGCGGAAATGTAAGCGATGATGACGGAATCTCCTTTCTTCCGTCTTTTTATAATGCAGGGCAAAGTGTCGGCCCGGCCCAATCTTTAAAAGATCATGGCTTCGAAACATGGCGAAAAGATTCGCCAAGATCACGGTCGTGGAAGATTCCACGACCGTAATTTTTGGGCGTGGAAACTACTACGGTTAGTTCCACGGCCGTAATATCTCCTGGAATGGACATCGAAATCTGACTCAAAATCCACGGCCGTAATTTAGGGCAAGAACGTGGTTTGTGGTACGGCCGTGTTTTAGGGCGTAATCAAGAACGTGATTCTTCCCTAACTCGTGCATTCTTCAATCTAAGACTCCAAAATGCTTCAAAAAGTGTCCTCGACTATGGACACATCAACTCAACTCTCCTTTGCTCGATTCCGTTCGGAAATAGCTCCAAATCACCTATAATCAACATAGAACTCGTGTAGACATCCATATTGACAATATAGGTAATACTAGCTCACATATGCACAAAGCTCAATCAAAGACTATCAATATGAATCAAATACGATTAGAAAACG
>BSUD01000006.1:17292098-17304373 GCA_033239045.1 Fagopyrum esculentum | reverse complement strand
CAGGCTCGTAAACTTAAGGAAATTACGGTTGGATCTTGAGATTCCACGGTCGTGGAACTCAAGAACAACCAGTAATTTAGGGTTGTCGGCGATAATTCTCTAACTCTCAGGGTCTAATCTGTTTGCGATCGATCTATCATCATCTAAGCCACAACTATCAACCCTTCACCTTAGAATTGTTAAGGGTTTTTAGCCAATAACAGTCATATTGATTTCAATTCAAGAATTAAGAGATGAAAAGATGAAAACTTTCAAGAACTTTCAATAATCTTCAACTTAATCTCAAAATCACAAAGAGAACACACAATGTCAAAGATTCACAATAGAACAATTAATCGTAATCCTAGGAAAGAAAAGAAAACGGGATGTCAATCCGTTTTTCAAATCAAACCTAATCAAGAAGAGAGATCTTCTTGCAAAATCTTCCAAGAACTTCGATCTTCCGCAATTCCTGGGAATCTCTACGGCAATCTCCACCAAAAGTACGAGATTCCAGGAATTCCAAACACGAACTTCGATCTCTTCAAAGAGATCTCAATTGCTTCCAAGCAAGCTAGGCAAAACGTGCTTGTCTAGACGATGATGTCGTAAGTGTAAACCTAGAGCGGAAAATGTAAGCGGTGGTGACGAAATCTCCTTTCTTCCGTCTTTTTATAATGCAGGGCAAAGTGTCGGCCCGGCCCAATCTTTAAAAGATCATGGCTTCGAAACATGGCGAAAAGATTCGCCAAGATCACGGTCGTGGAAGATTCCACGACCGTAATTTTTGGGCGTGGAAACTACTACGGTTAGTTCCACGGCCGTAGAATTCCCTGGAATGAACATCAAATTTTGACTCTGAATCCACGGCCGTAATTTAGGGCAAGAACGTGGTTTGTGGTACGGCCGTGTTTTAGGGCGTAATCAAGAACGTGATTCTTCCCTAACTCGTGCATTCTTCAATCTAAGACTCCAAAATGCTTCAAAAAGTGTCCTCGACTATGGACACATCAACTCAACTCTCCTTTGCTTGATTCCGTTCGGAAATAGCTCCAAATCACCTATAATCAACATAGAACTCGTGTAGACATCCATATTGACAATATAGGTAATACTAGCTCACATATGCACAAAGCTCAATCAAAGACTATCAATATGAATCAAATACGATTAGAAAACGTGCCTAAAATATCACAATATTTCATGCTAACACTTGTACATGAACGAGGATCAGTTATGGACAAAAATTCTTCTACATAAGTATGCTAGGGGAGGTCAGACCTGGCCAACAAGACTTACGTGTCGAGGAGGAAGCTCACATGTTTGGCGAGGGATCATACAATGCTATAACCAAGTCATTAGACCAAACTTGGGTTGGAGTGTGAAAGATGGAATGAAGGCTAGGTTTTGGACCAATGCATGGGTCTTACCGGAACCCTTGAGCAAATACTGTCAAGTTTCTCTCCTTCGTGCAGAACTTGACATGAAGGTACGGGAGGTTTGGAGGGATGAAGCACAGTGGGATTAGAATTATCTAACAAGAAGGTTAAATAATGCTAGTCTTCTGAGTGTTATTACTACGGGTATTTGGGGAGAAATGGGGTAACTGACACTGTGCGCTGGGTTCCAACGAGAGATGGTTGTTTCTCGATTGCTTCAGCATACGAGAAGATTCGGGAGAGAAGGTCGAATACCTCAGTTAGGGAATCTATGTTTAAGCAGATATGGAGAATTCATACTCAGGAGCGAATACGATTCTTTTTATGGCAACTTGCGTGGGGGTATACCTCTTACGAATTTGGAGAGAGGCCGAAGACACATGACGGAGAACACGAACTATCATGCTTGTCCATTTGCTAGAGAAGTGTGGCACTGTTAGTTCCTAGCAGTTTACAGGCGTCTTTCTACCTTCTTGATTGGGAGGCGTGGCTGTTCGAAAATGTAAGCACAGGAACGGTCCAGCCTGGAAATCATGGTTTGGAGAGAGGTCTTTGCGATCACGGTCTGGTGGCTCTGGCGTTGGCGTAATGCTCGAGTATTCAAAGAGGGATACATTGCGGTAGACAAAAGGGATTTCATTGATCGATGTTACTAGGAAAATAGAGATGCTAGGGCTCGTTACCATGTGTATGGTCTTCCTAAAAAGCAAGTGAAGTTGATACAATGGATGAAACCAAAGGAGAGCTGGGTCAGAGTGAATTCGGATGGAGCGCTGAGAGGGGAGCAGACTCAAGCTGCGGCTGGAGTAGTTATCAGGGATGACAGAGGCGAATGACTTGGGGGGGGGGGTTGCAAACTTGGGTAATTGCTTTGTTCCGGCTGCAGAACATTGGGGGTTTATCCATGGGGTCGACTTAGCATGGGATATGGGATGCCGGAGGGTTGAGGTGGAGTTGGATTCGATGGTGGTGGTGAGATTTATCGAGAAAGGGGTGAGTCCGGCACACCCGCTTATTAGCATGGGGTTGCGATGCCAAGGCATTATGATACGAGACTGGTCGATCAGTTTCGGCCATTGTCAACGGAAAGGAAATAGAGTTGTTGACTCCTTGGCAAGTTTGGCTTTTTCTTTCTATTTTGGGGTTCATCGTTTCATCAAACCCCCTTTATGCGCTAGAGCTTTATTTCTTGAGGACTTACCGGGGGGGGGGGTCTCCCTCGCTCGTGCTACTCGTTTGTAATTTGTTTTTTTCTTTTGCGCTCTTGCGCGGGAGTGACGACTCCTTCCCACCAAAAAAAACCTC
Source organism: Fagopyrum esculentum (assembly GCA_033239045.1). NCBI lineage: Eukaryota > Viridiplantae > Streptophyta > Magnoliopsida > Caryophyllales > Polygonaceae > Fagopyrum > Fagopyrum esculentum. Next base: position 17,301,650 of record BSUD01000006.1, on the reverse strand, counting down.
AATTATTTTTTATAAATTTTGTCCACTTTAAAATGTTTAATTTGAGTATTTTTAATAATAACCACAACACAATCGCTTTTTTTTTTTTAATTTAAAGTTTTATTTATTTTTTTTAACTAATTATATTTTTCATTAACTAAAAACATAAATAAAATACCCCTTTATATTTATTGTCTTCTTTGTTCTATACTTTTATTCATCTTAATACGTATGAGAAAATTTAATGAATAAGACACTTTTTGTTTATCAGATACTAACTAGTAGAGATGGGACCCAAACCTAAACCGGCGGTTTAGGTTTGGGAACCGGCGGTTTAGGTTTGGCCTTTGGCCAAACCTAAACCGGCCGATCCCGAACCGCCGGTTTAGGTTTAACCTAAACCGCCGGTTTGGCGGTTTGGCACATGACTTTAAAAATATATATATATATATATATATATATATATATATATTTATATATTAATTAAAAATTATAAGTTTAATTTATATATATTAAAAAATATTTTATAATTTTATATTTTATACATAGAATATTTTTTTTGTACAATAGCATTTAAATAGAATTAGTAAGTAAATAAAAGAAAGCAAGTAAAATAACATTACTAACAATAATAAAAGAAAGCAAACTCAAATTTTTTATACATTGAATTTTTTTTCATTACATTAGCTTTTGAATAAAATAATTACATACTAAAATAAATTACTAACAATAATAAAAGAAAGAAGCAACTAGAATAAATTTTTTTATACATTGCAATGCAATGTATAATAATTACATAGTAAACAAAATTACTAACTACAATTCTACAACAAAATAAAGCAAGCTAAATTTTTTATACATTCAATTTTTTATATTACATCTTTACATTAGTATTTGAAATTTTAAATATAACTAAATGAAAAAAAAAAAAAAAGGAAAGGGCTTGAACCGGTTTCCCGGTTGCCTACGTATCCTCTTGGGGTTTAAGAGGAATCAAAGCCCACGTAGTTCTCTTACCTTTACTTACCTTTTTTCGGACTTCCGAGTTGTTTTCGTAACCCCCTTACCTCTGCGCCTCGGACTCGGAAGTAGTGGCCGGATCATCGGAGTTGGAATCCGATGATCTATCATAAGTGGGTGCATTCCGTTGTAGCCTCCTCTCCGCCCTTATCCAATCTTGAACACAAACTTGAGCCTCCAATTTATCGGGCTTCAATTGACTCCTCTTGTAGCTTAGCATGTTTCCTCCTTGACTAAAAGCTTGCTCCACGGCCACCGTTGATGCGGGAACGGCCATAATTTGTTGCACAATCTTGGCTAATGTTGGATACTTTGGGGCCATCTTCTTCCAATATTGTAAAACTTCAAAACTATCAATATCACCATCAAAACTAAAAGGAGTAGTTAGAAAATCTTCAAATTCCGCACTTGCGGATGAATGTCTAGGTGTTTTAGTTCTTTTAGATAAAATTTGTCTAGCTTTAGAAAAAATAGAAGGAGAAGGAGAAGAAGAAGTGGGTGGAGGAGTTGTTTGTGTAGAAGCACTAGCACTAGCACTAGTTTCAAATAAATTAAGTAATTTAGCAATTTCAACACGAACATTACTAATAATATTATTAACATTCTTAATAGTAGATAAACCTAAACATTCATAATAAGAATTTAAAAATTCCGTAACACCATCAATTTTAAGTCTAGGATCGAAAACGGCGGCAATAAGATAAACTAAGGGAATCTCATCATAATATTTTAGCCATTTTGTTTTCATTTCGGCCGTAGCATATTTAAGTGATTCTAAAGCTAAACCGGTTTGTAAAGCCTCGGCAACATTTACGGCTATTTCTAAAAAACAACAAGAAGTAGGAATGTAAACATAACTTAATGTATTAGTAGCATCACTAAAAACTTTTAAAACACTACAAATATCAAAACAAGTTTGCCAAATACTTTCATCATCTAAAATAGACCAAGAAATAAATTGTGAAGAAAATTCTTGTAAAACATTTTTATAACGAATAGCTTGAGTTAGTAGTTTATAGGTTGAGTTCCACCGAGTTCCAATATCTTTCGAAAAAGAAATCGGAGGAAAAAAATTTTCAATACAAGTTGATCTCCATTTTCTTCTTAATTCGGTTGAATGCCAAATATGTTCAATTACATCGGTTATAGGTTCTAACATTTCATGTAAAACTTTTAGGCCATCTTGAACACTTAAATTTAAAATATGACATGCACATCTTTGGTGAGTAAAAGAAGTTTTTATAAGTTGACCCGCATTTCCTACTAAATGGTTAACGGCGCGAGTGTTAGCGGAAGCATTATCAAATGAGTATGAAAAAACACGGTTTTGTAAATTAAATTCTTGTAAAACCGTTTTTATTAAATTAGCAATGTTGGCGGCACTATGTCTTTCATTAAAATGTCGATATGCAATAACAAATTTATGCAAGTACATATCATTATCGATAAAATGTAAAGTGATGCCCATGTAAAAATGTTTTTGTGATAAAGTACTCCAAATATCACTACAAATTGAAACTTGATGCGAAAAAAATTGTAAAACCGTAAGTATTTTTTGTTTTTTTTGTTCATAAGAATGAGAAACTAATTTCGAAACTTGTTTACGAGAAGTTGGTTTATAAGCCGGTTGAAGATAATTAGTGTTATATTCTCTTACATTAATAGATTCCGCATAAGAAAATGGAAATGCTTCGGATGCAATTAAGTTGGCTAATGCTAAAGATTCATCAACATGATTATAATTAAATAAAGAAGATTGAGAGGAAGAGGATGCAAACCCGTGTGACAATTGAGTTTGTCCCCGTGATATTCCGAGCTTCTCCGGATGAGTCTTTTGCATGTGGGTTTGCAAAGTTCCGTATCCGCCCTTCGACTTCCACTTGTACACCTTCGTACAATAATTGCACAAAACTTGGCAATAATCGTCCATCACCGGACCCTTGTTGTAATGTTTGGTGAATATGTCGGAGGTGAGCATTTTCGGTGGAGGGGCTTGTCGGAATGGCCCTTCACCTTGTGGAACTTGTGGAACTTGTGGCATTTCCGATTCCGGCGGTTGAGTCTCGCTTTCTTGTGTGCTAGGAAAGAAAGCGGGAGTCGGAGTGAAGTCGTAGTCGCTTGGGAAATCCGGGTTTGCCATTTCGAATGATCGAAAATACGAGAAAGAGAATACGAGATGGAGATTGATTTGAGACTTGAGACTTGAGAGTAGTAGTAGATAGATGAGAATGTTGGTGTGATTTAAATGAAATAATTGTATGGTATTTATAGGAATAGTGGGTATTAAATTTTTTTTTAATTAAACTAGTAATAAATAAAAAAAAAAAAAATAATATTTAACCTCCAACGGCTCTAATAGCCGTTGGAGTGAACGTTGGCAAAGCCAACGTTCAAATTAGGCAAAGAGACGTTGGCTTTTGCCAACGTCTCTTTTTTTTTCCAAACCGCCGGTTAACCGGCGGTTTGGCCAAAAAAAAATAAAAAAAGGCTCAAACCGGCGGTTAAACCGTCGGTTCAACCGACGGTTAACCACCGGTTTGAACCGTCGGTTTAGGTTTGGTGTTGAACCAAACCTAAACCTAAACCGCGAACCGCCGGTTCAACCAAACCGGCAAACCTAAACCGCCGGTTTGGTCAAACCGGCGGTTTGAGCCGGTTCACAAACCGCCGGTTCGGCGGTTTGGTTTGAACCGGCCACACCTCTACTAACTAGGCCTCTCTATTTTTGCCTAAAATTTTAAATCTAAAATAAATTAATTTAAAGGGAACAAAGGGACACGTAAAATATAATTCCTATAAAATTATACTAGTTTATTGCGGACGTTCCATATTTCAGATCTAAGCTCCCTTAAGATAAATGGCTAGATCCAACGCAATCTACAGCGATTTTCTGGCGGTTTTTGCGTTTTCCTACTTTGCAAAACCGCCTGGAGAAGCCACACGGGGTTCTCCACATCCGTCTGGAGAAGCCACACCTCTACTAACCGTCTGGAGAAGTGTCTCGTCCGCCTGGAAAAGCCGCCGCCTTGCCTACTTGGAGGAGCCGCCTAGTCGCACGCCTAGAGAAGCCGCCACCTCGCGTTGCCCCACATCCGCCTCACACCAGTCTGCTTGCTGCCTGACCGGAGAGACTCAATCCGCCATTGCCGAGCACCTCCGCCTGGAACTCCAGACAGTTGCGAAATCGACGAACACTTCGCCTGGAAATCTCGCTTGGAACTACCACCTACAAACGCCAACCTCCGGAACTCCCGCCTGCCTAGCCGCCCGCTGCCTTGCCTGGCCGCCTTCCACATCGCAAACCGTTGCTTCCCTGTAAGTTAATTTTACACCTTGTTTTGATTTTTGTTGAATTTTAAAATTAAGGTTCTTGGATCCATTGTAGGTTTTGCTACTTTCCTGTAGGATGAACAAATGAAAATCAGGACTATACAACCCCAAATTAATGCATGGTTTGCAAATAATAGGCTATTGAGGAGGGTAACAGATATAAGGAGAGTGGAGTGAGTGAATGGCTTAGCGGACGACAAAAATGAACAGGCTTTCAAAGTTTCCACTTAAATCTTTGTTTCGATACTGTGATTTTGGTTTAACCAAATAGGGTTGCCTTGCAATCAGTACTTCGTATTTGGGGTTATGTGAAACAAAGATGTGTCAGGCCACTCATTGGATGAAATAGTCTTATGCTCTATAAATTATCATCCATATATAAAAGAATGTAGGTTAACAATTGATTGTTGATTTTCATTGTTTGCTACTTTTCTGTAGGTTTTGGTTTGTAATTTTCAACAAAATGATTGGTGGCTTTATCAAATATAATTGATGAAATTGTTTGGTTGACTTGTTAGGAACTTGATTATATGTTTCCCGTTCCCAATATAATTGTTGATGTGTCTCGTGTTGCAATCTCTCTAGGTTCATTAAGAAACTGCAACAAGACATTCCGGGTGAAGGAGTAAAACAATAGTTAGATAATGCTTGCTTCAAAGGTATGCTATCACTTTTAAGAACGCAAACATTGCTAGGCTGTGTATAACACGCTTCTATTTTCCTATAGCTTAAAACTTAAAAGCAGTATAAAAGTAATGGTGAGACAATTGTAATAATTCACATCTCTCATGTTATTTATGGGTTGTGTGTATCTAATTTTAGTTTTTTGACAAAATTGCACTTACTTTAGATCGTATTTTCCAAATTTTGTGCATTCGACGGATTTTTGGGTTTGTGTAACTCGTGAAACTCGAGTTTGTGTAAATGACGGACTGTTGGTCTTGTGCAACTCGTTTGAGCCTGTGTAACTCAATCTTGTGTAAATAACGGACTGGACTTGTGTAAATGACGAACTTTTGGATATATGCAACTCATTTGAGCTTTTGTAACTAAACTTTATGTAAACAAAGGACCAGACTTGTGTAATTAAAAAATGACGGATTTTTGGGCTTGTGTAATTCAACCATGTGTGAACAACGGACCGGATTTGTGTAAATGACGGAATTTTGGTTATGTGCAACTCATTTGAACTTGGGTAACTCAACCTTATGTAAACAAATGATATGGATTGTGTAATGGAAAGATGACGGAATTGTGTAAATGACGGATTATTTGAGTATTAATATTAAGTACTGCCTAGACTATACACAAGGACGCAATACATAAATTAGGGGGTCGAAATTTAGCTTAATATTGTGTAATTAGAAATTATGTATTCACATTATGCAAGTGAAACTGTGTACCAATATTGTGTAACGGAAAATTGTGTATTGCAAAATTGTGTATTAATACTATGTATCGACTAGACAGTACACAAGTTCAATTAGCCCAACTGGTATAAGGGCTGGAGGGAGGACCTCTCGCATAGAGTTCGATATATGTTTGTTTCTTAGAAATTAATTTGTTACTTTATATAATTTTTTAATTTGTGGTTACCTTATGTAAATTTGCTAATATATGTTAAATGTGTAATTAATTAATTAATTATGTATATGTTAAATCAGTATATAAATTCATTCTTTTTTTATTAGATAATTGATAAATAATATTAATAATTATTATGGAAGTATAGGTCGTGTTCCCCAATGAATTTTGCTATTAATAAGTATCTCTAAACTCGCATGGAAGAAATTTCATGGGTTGGTACTATGTAGACCTCAAGTATGCGCCGCACGGGACCACGGGCCGCACGTGCCGCTTCAAGTTCTAGGTATGGGGTCACGGAAACCTGGAGGCTGAAACATATAAACTGTTTCGTTCAAATGTCCGTGCAAGAAAGCATTCTGAACATCGAACTGGTGAATAAACCATGAACCGGACACAACAAGGGTGAGGACCATTCTGGAGTTGCTGAGAACAGCCGACAGTAACAAAATTGGCTTTAAGGGTTGATGTATCGGTGAAGTGGAGCTCGTTAATTGATGTGGGATAGGGAGTGGGCTGGTTTGTAACGCAAGCTGTTGGGGACCAAAAGAGCCCGGTACAATTGGGCCGTGTACATCAGACGGTTGGTGATGTAGTGGGCCAGGTGGAAGTATTGAGCCACGAGGGTGTGTCTTTGGGAAGTGGAGGGAAATGTGGCAGCAGCGGATGGGCCTGGGCTATTTTGGGCCAAGGGTGGGTCTGGCGCTGTAGGGGAGCTGCTGAGAGGTAAGTCCCGTAGGTGAGCTTGTGTCAGTTGTGTGTAGGGGGAGATTGGTCGTCGGTGGGAGTGATGTTGTTCTTGATGTTGGAGATTCCGAGCGCGGAATGTAAAGAGGCGGTGGAGAGGCGGGCGGAACGGTGGCTGGAGTGCTCATAAAAAGGCCTCGACAGTCGAACGGAATTAGGGCTAGGGTTAGCCGTCGGGAAACGTGCAGAAGAGGGTTTAGAGGAAAGAAGTATGATACATGTGAGAAAAAGGATAAATTTTCCACGGTTTCCGTCTATGGTTATATTTATAACAAACGTATTTACAATATTTACGTAGAGCATCTCTATTTACACATAATTGTATATTCTATCACATATGGAAGTGAAATTGACATGTGGTCGGTTGGATGTATATTTGCTGAGATGCTGGGAGGATTTCCCATTTTACGGGGAGACGATTGGAGGAGACAGGTTGTACAGATTCACATTGTTGTGGGAACGCAAAGAGATTTGAGCTTTCTAAGGTGCGAGAGAGCCAGGAGGTTTGTATCAGAGTTTCCGTACTCGCCGGGAGTATGCTTTAAGTGGTTGTATTATGATGCGGATCCATTGGCGGTTGATTTGCTGACAAAGATGCTGCTATTTAATCCTTCCAAAAGGATTTCAACCATGGAAGCACTAGAGCACCCATATTTTCTCGGATTGAACGATCGAGTTATGGATCACTCGGTTCCAATTGCCGTTAGGTTGTAGGTTTATGAAAAGCTTGACCAAGTGGATGCAAACATGCTTAGAGATTTTATATGGAACGAGATGTTGCTCTTCCATCCCTAAGAACAATGTTACAGCATTTGAATAAAAGAAAGAGTGCAAACCAAACATAGGTTTGATAGTTGTAATAAGCGGTGGAATGAAAACGGAATGGAATCGGTTAAGGGTAAGGAAAGGAAATGGAAATGGAGGTATTACTTTCATGTATTAAAAGGTCTCTGACCAAATATAGTTTTTGATTGATTCGAAATCATTCTGTTACCGGAAATGATTCCTACCGCTTCCAAACGAGCCCATTAATATTGAAATTCATTCAAATATCAATAGAAATTGTTAATGTATTTTGGTTTGATAGTTGTCTTTTAATTGTAAAACTAATGTTTGCACTTCAAATTTAGGCAACTGCTGTACCATTTGACTGCTCAGGTTTCTGCATAATTACATCTTTTTGTGGCAATGTCAGATTTTTATGCTATCATGGGGTTGACAGATGGATTGAAACCACAACTAAACATATCAACCCGCAAATTTCATCAATCTTAAGTTCAATTAACTTTCCAACAACAAGTTTTCCATATATATAAAAAGAACGTACATCACATAAGTGTGCATTAAAAACACAAACAAAAAACGATAACTTCTCACAAGCTCATCCTCTTAGCCGCGGTAATCCTCGCGGCAGCCACGTTGGTCCAATCTTTTCAGGAAAACCAACATTGGCGGCGGGAGAAAACTAATACAAGCTAACCCGCAAATGAAGATGTAGGTGATAATGACTAACACTCTTCATTTTGTTGGAGCTAAGGCATGTTATGTTACGAGAACTTGATAAACCTCCGTCCTTTTTTTCTAGAAGGATGTTACGAGGAATTTTTGGAGCTAATAAATCCTATAAGAACTTGATGCGCCTCCTTCCCTTGTCTCTCTTTGTTTTGTTGGAGCGATAGATGTTAGTAGGACTTGATGGACTTCATCCCTTCTCTCTTTTTATTATAATTATTTTAGTATTATTCCCTCTAAACTATAAACCAATTTAATTAATTTAATATAAAGACACGGTTTTTTTATTTTTCCGGAGTTATTCAAAAACATTTTTAATGAATTTTTTAAAATTCAATTTTTAAAAACTTGGTTTGTTTGTTTGTTTTTCTTTAATTAAAAACCGGTTCAATTTGGTCTTTATATTCATTTATTGAAACGGTTTATGATTTAGAGGGAACATATTAAAATATTAAAAATTGGGTCCTATAACGGTGAAATGGACAGAATAGAGGATCGGGTGATATTTTGATACCAGAATACGTGTAAATGAGTGTTTTTATGTAATATATCATTTAACGGATAATTATAAATAACCTTATTTAACAGATAATTTTGTTAATTTACTCTAAGCATGTTTATACAATTTCTGATGGGCTTACAAAGTAGGCCCATTGACCAAATTACAAATGGATAAATAATGCTAATACCACTTGGGAGTCATGCAAACCCAATTCACCTTCCCAACAAAACAAAAATTAGGAAGATAACTAGTTTATGCCCCGCACATTATGTGGGTACATTTACATATTGGATTTTTTGAGTAATATATCATGGGCTTGTACATGTATGAACTAATGATATATTTACGAAACATTATAATAGTCATTCAATTATTTTCACGATGATAAAATTTAGACACTAAAATTTGAGTAAGACGCTAAAAGTTTGTGAGGGAAGATTCAAATTTCAAATATGAAAAATTAAAATAAATATTTAAGCTTAGTAAAATAATGTTTGAGTAAGCTATAAATACGCAACTTCTAATAAAAATTAGCTAAGATTTCTTATAAAAGTTACAAATTATCTATATTATGCAAAATTAATTTAGATATTTAACATTCAACCAAATTTATGCATATAATATAAAAACCGGAATCATAACAAACTTAATTACTCGAATGTGATTACGCTTGTGGATGGTTAAAAAAATTAAACAAATAAAAATACGAATATCAGAAAATTAAAAAAATCCTAAACAAGTTTTTTTGGTCGAATATGAATTAAAAAAATGAATAATTAATTTTAGCAGTAACGAATTTGAATAAAAAAAATTAATAAAAACTTGTAAAAACGAATATGAAAAATAAAAAGCAATTTATTTTAAAAAAAATAAATATG
>BSUD01000006.1:17175702-17292088 GCA_033239045.1 Fagopyrum esculentum | reverse complement strand
AATCGAATTTTTTCAAAAAAAAAAACAAATATGAAAAATTTCCCCAAAATTAAAGAACTTTCTTATGAAAGCTAATAAATTATGTATGGATAAAATAGATCCTTAATTTAGTATTTCTAACTAAGTTGCTAGCTAATAAATAAATCCGCACCGGAAGGGTCTATTTTAATCAATTTAGAATTTTCAATTAACTTGTTAGTAAAATTATACTCCAATATAATATTTTTAAAACAAAACTAATTAGGAATAAGAAAAAGACTGTTTTTGGTTAAAAAGATAATACATGAAATATATAATGAAAGGACATAATTAAACATATATTAAAAAGATTATTGTTAGAAGATTTGTAAAATATATAGAAGATGGTTGTAGATTTGGTAACAAACAAAATCGTATTGTTATAACCGTAAGATATTGAACATGATGAGTTGGAATTCCGTTTTTTGAATTGTATTATGGGATGAAAAATGTTTTAATTTTGAATTAAAATTGTAATAGACGTATGACAAATCTGTAATTAAAATATGACAAATCCGTACTTATTTGTCAAAACATTCTAGGTGACATGGCTGATGTGTTTACATGTGGATTAAATGAGTTGTGTTTTAGTAGTATATATATAATATAGATGAATACAAAACGTAGAGCAAAAGTTATCAAGTGTCTTGGTATTTTTCTATCCGAAACTTGGTACTATTCATTAAGATATGTGAACTTTTAACCTAAATAACAAAATAAAAATTTTAATTAAAGAATATAACAAAGTTAAAAGTTTATTTCCCAACATAGCAAATTTTTATATATAAAAAAAATAAATGTATAAAGCTGCAACTTTTTACTTTACCAATAAAATGTAAAATGTGAGAAACAATATTTTGGGGAGATATAAAATGTAATAACCGTAAATTTTAAACTCCGCTTGATACCGGATTAAAACCGGATTCCGATCCGCCATTTTTAAATTTTGTTAAATATATTATAACAATACTAATTTTCATCATTTTATGTGATCTTGACTCACCTAAAATGATAAATGTGATAAACCGTAAATATTTCCGTACGAGTTTTTATTACTCGTTTCAATCTTTTGTTTTAATGAGTGAGCAAACCTAATTCTTTTATTGACCCAAATGACCTCAGCCCAACCGGCCCAACACCATATCTCTAACCCTAAACCCTAATCAACTCCCTAATCACGTTTTAAGCCTAACCTAATTGTGTTTCTCCTAACCTAGTGCCGCTGCCTGCTTCTCTCTCTTTCAACTGCAACCAACTCTCTACGTTTCTCTTCCGTCTTCATCTGCAAGACGACAGCAGCGGCAACTCATCAGTAGCAACACAGCAGCCAACGAGAGCTCCGTCCGCCAGGTTAGCCGCTCCGTCCGCCGGCGCTGTCGACCGCCAGCAGCGGCGCTCAACCACCAGTGAGGACTGCAAGGGCGATTCCTACTCCCGCTTCCGAACTGGGTCGAAGTGAAACCGACCGAAGATATTGCAACGACACCAACAGCACACCGGAGTCCTGCGACCTCCTTCGTCGACCACCTGGTGAGCCCAAGACTGTCCCCTCCTACCCTTCTCCTTCCCTTCTGGTTTCATGTGGTAACAACACCATTCTCCCTATTTTGTTGCAGCCTTCCATTTATGTACAACCATTGTTGTTCGTCCAAATGAGTCCTCGGCGGGGAGAACAACCGCATGTCGAGCCTCCATTTTTGTAGGTGAGTGACTACATCTTCCAACCTTGTACATAGCATTGTGTAGAATGTGTGAAATAGGCTGCTGAGTAGGATAGTGCACAGATAAGCAAGAAATCGAGGAAGGCGTAATGGAGTTAGTAGGAGAGAATCAACAAAATTGGGTCAATAAGGCTCTTACACTTTTGGAATCTGTGGGTTTCGAACTGCTGACCTCTAGGTAGAATAAAAGAAACATGTGCTGCCCTAGAGAATCGAAATCAAGACCTCCTGCACACTTTATATCCCAGCCTTGATCAGCTGATTTTAGGATCTAAATTCGATACCTTAGAATGAACATCCACCGTTGAACTTTTAATATGTTGTAGATTGAAATACGTAGTTTACTGTGTTAAAATTTGAGAGAAAGTTAACGGTTGGATTTGGATTTACGAGGTCCTAAAGTAAGACAGTTGGGCTGTTTTTGCAACAGAGGAAGAAAAATGACTAAGTGTAGAAATGTTAGTTTTACCCCAACTTTAGAATTTCATGGGAGATTTATGGTTAAGTAATTTAGAGAGATCTTGACACATATATTTAGTAGGTATATCATAGAAGATTTAGAATTTAATTCCGGAATTTTTTTTATCTTTCACTAGAGCCTTGGATCTTAATCCAAAGTCGGACCTTAACGACTTTTTATAAGAAACTAGAATTTTGTGTAACTCTTATAAATCCTCACTAAACTTTTCTATGAGAACTAGATTTAGGACATAGGTCCTAGACTAGAATTTTTAGAACTAGATGATAGACTTCTCGGAGTTTTGGGATCAGGGGCAAAATGGTCTTTTTTTTTTAACCTAAGAGAATCTTTTTCGTAAACTCTTTTCATGAGTTTGTATAACGTAGAAGTTTATAACTTCTAAGAGTTTAAGGAGGTTAATTTGATCCACATGCCTTGTTTGACAGGCGTTTGAGTTACCACGGGTATGAACGAGTTGAAATTTGTGAGAGTGATCCTTGATTGAGGTAAGTCCTTGCGACTAACTTAGCTGGTTTTTGGATATTAGTTAGGTGATAATGGTTGTGTGTGTGTAATGTGTGTTATAAGAAAAATAAAAACTTGTTAGGACGACCGTGGTTATTATGTTTTAAGGCCCAAGTGTATGTATAACGGGTCGTGACATCACTGTCCAGCTCTGCCAGGAGACTGGAAGGTTCTCTATACCCAGACCATACAGGTACAAGGTGAGATGCATCGGATTCATTCCTGATGGTTACACGGGGGCGGATGCGAGGTTTGAGAATCCCTCGTGTCTCAAATTAAGTATCATTAGTAAGAGTGAATGACTTAAATGAAGATAATAAATGGATTGTTTAAAAGCATGATGAGAGTTTATTATTTTATGTGTGTGTGTGCTATTATTATTCTCCTAATGTTTAGATAACTAGCTAATGGTTATTCTTTTGTTGTGTTCTTAGATTTACCGCAGGTTAGAACAGCAGCTGAGTGATTCGGAAGTGGTGATCAGCCGGGTCTCCGTACTCCTTAGAGTGGGGGTGGGGATGTTGTTTGTCGTTCTTTCTTTTGTTAAGACAGTTGGTCTTTTTCCCTTTGTTTAAGTACTATAGGCTGCTAGACCTTGTTGCATTCATTCCTTTAAAAATACTATTTCATGAATTTCGGTTTTTCTTATTTGTGTCTTGTTACAAGATCCTAGTAATATTGTTTTCAAACTGAGGTCGGGACCCATTGTGAGGTCCTAACCAGTAACGTCCCGAGTTTTGAGAATTCGGGGTGTTACAACATGGTATCAAAGCTCTAGGTTGGCAACAATGGCACTTGAAATCTTCTGAAAGACCGAATAAGTGTTTGTGCAGAGCCCGAAAGGGATCTGAGTTTTAAAAAGAAAATTTTGGTTTTCAAATGCATGCATAGTCTGGTTGGGATTAGAAAAGTACGGCTGACCACCATTACTACCGCGAATCTCATTATGCTTAGTATGGACTTTGGGTTTTACTTTAGTTTGATGTATTAGCTAGTTTATAACTATAGTTGTTATCCCTCGCGCAGATGGCACGTACTAGAGCTACGCTAGCTACTGGTCGAGGTAGAGGTCGTCCACCTCTCCCTCCAGCTTGACCGGGTAGGGGTGATAGGACTCCTATAGTTAGAGGACGCGGCCGTGGAGGTAGACCTCCATTAGCACGAGGTCGAGGTCGAGCTCCTCGAGAGGATCCACTAGCAGTGATCATGCCAGATGCTGGAGTGGAGGAGGTGGCTAAGAGTGTAGGTTTCGAGGTTAGGAATGAGACTGTTGCTAGGTGGAGCGCAGAGAGTACATTCGACTGAGTCAGAACGTGTTTCTATTGGAGCATCTGAGTATAGAGAGTACCGAGCATATGTCGAGCGTATGGAGGAGGCTGCTAGAACAGAGAGACTTACCCAGGTACCACCAGTACCAGCTAGTTCCGTTCAGGTGACACAGGGAGTGCCTCAGGTGCCGGCTGTACCTGAGAGGAGAGTTGAGGCTGATAGAGCTCCTACTGGGGCTAGAGCACCGAGACCGGATGAGTGGCTGAAGGCTTTCAACTCTCAAAAAGTTCCTTCATTCAGTGGAGAGATAGGGATAGAGGTGGAGCACTGGATTGGACATGCAGAGACTGCACTAGAGGCGATACGTTGCCCAGAGGATCGACAAGTGGACTTGGTGCAGACATGTTTCACTGAGGATGCTCATTCCTGGTGGAGGACCATTCGTAGTCGAGTCACCAGTTGGGAGCAGATGAGGAGCATTGTTAGAGAGAGATATTGCCCTGTCTCGTTGAGGAGAGAGAGGTTTCAGGACTTCATTGAGGCAGGATTTGAGGATATTCCGATTGCTGCTGCCATCAAGAAGTTCCAAAAGGAACTGACTCTACTTGGACCAGCTGCACCTCTTGAGGAAAAGCATGCGTATCTCTTTTCACGGAGATTGAGAGAGAGCATTCGTTCCTATCTGGCAGGATTTTGCTGTGAGACTCTGTCAGACTATCAAGATAGGGCGTCTCTATATGAGAGAGATAGGCCAGTCCAGAGGAGAGTTGCTCAGTCAGACAGGCCGGATAAGCTGCAGAGGACAAAATATGCTAGTGGCAGTACAGGAATAGCTGGTTTTGGACGGGGACACACTCAAGGGCGACATAGCCATACCGCTACAGTTCAGACTTCAGCTGGGGGTTCACAGTGCCACAACTGTAGTGGCTATGGACACATCGATCGAACTGCACGAAGCCGTTAGTGACATGGTTCTAGTGCGGCAAGGTTGGACATAGAGCTGTATTTTGCCGTCAGGGCAAGGCTCCATCTCAACAGGGTTCTTCCCCTGCAGGTCTATCAAGGAGTGTACAGAGGCAGCCACTGTACCGAGCTCCGAGTCAGCAGCAGTAGTACCGAGCCCCAGGTCAGCAGCAGTCTTACAAGGCTCCAGGACACACATCTTCACAGAGCTCTATGCAGGGATCAGGTCGAGGCAGAGGACGTGGCAGTGTAGCTGATACCAGAGGAGCTCAGGCACGGGTGTTTGAGCTGAGGAGTGTTGATCAGCCAGAGGCACCGACTACCACAGGTACGATCCAGATCCATGATTTACCCGTACGAGTTTTATTTGATACGGGTGCTACGCACTCCTTCATATCTGATGCATGCGTAGATAGGTTGTCCTTAGCTACCGTAGAGGGGATACCTTTTATGATAGGCTTATCTGATGGGAGTAAGGTAAGAGGGACTCGAGAGATCTATGGATGTCCCATTCACATGGGAGATCGAGATTGGTTAGTAGACTTTTTAGTTATGCCCTTAGCTCATGAGGATGTGATTTTGGGGATACACTGGATGACGAGACATGGAACAGTCTTAGATATTGGTAGGAGAACAGTGACTGTTACCACTGAGGCAGGGTATAGAGTGATATTCCGAGGTTGGGACCTCGGGAAGTCCGGTACTGTTATCAGCGCAGTGAGAGCAGCGAGACTAATAGCACAGGGTTGTGAGGCCTTCTGGTGTTATGCCATGAAGGAACGCAAGAGCCTGGCAGTAGAGGAGATACCAGTTGCATGCGAGTTTGCAGAGGTGTTCAGTGTTGACCTGCCAGGACTACCCCCACATAGGAGCGTTGAATTCAGCATTGAGCTAGAGCCGGGCACGAGGCCGATCTCGAAGGCTCCATACCGTATGGCACTGATAGAGCTGCTTGAGTTGAAGAAGCAGTTAGAGGAGTTAGTAGAGAAGGGCTTCATACGCCCTAGTGTGTCACCTTGGGGCGCGCCAGTATTATTTGTGAGGAAGAAGGACGGATCGATGAGGCTGTGCATAGACTACAGAGAGCTGAATAAAGTCACCATCAAGAACAAGTATCCACTGCCGCGCGTAGATGATCTGTTGGACCAGTTGCATGGAGCGTCCGTGTTCTCAAGGATAGACTTGAGGTCAGGTTATCACCAGTTGAGAGTGAGAGATCAGGACATACCTAAGACGGCATTCCGGACTAGGTATGGTCATTATGAGTTCGTAGTGATGCCATTTGAGCTCACTAATGCACCAGCAGTGTTCATGGAGTTGATGAATGGAATATTCATCGACTTTTTAGACCAGTTTGTAGTGGTCTTCATTGACGACATCCTAGTGTGAGTTTTGGATGTCAAAGGTGGCTTTCTTAGGCCACGTAGTGACTGCTGGGGGTATTAAAGTCGATCCTGCGAAGATCGAGTCAGTGTCTTCTTGGCAACCTTCTAAGAATGTTAAGGAGGTTCGCAGCTTTCTAGGTTTGGCAGGATATTACCGCCGGTTTGTGGAAGGGTTCTCCCTGATTGCCCGACCACTTACTTTTCTTGTGAGGAAGACTACTCGGTTTGTCTGGTTTGAGCCATGTCAGCAGAGTTTTGAGGAGCTGAAGAGGAGATTGACATCCGCTCCGATTTTGGCACAGCCTGAGGGTACGGATGACTTTGTGGTATACAGTGACGTATCCAAGCTAGGCTTGGGGTATGTTTTGATGCAGAGGGGTAAGGTCATAGCCTATGCGTCTCGGCAGTTGAAGACGTATGAGGAGAACTACCCCACACATGATCTAGAGTTGGCTGCAGTAGTCCATGCTCTTAAGATCTGGCGTCACTATCTCTATGGGGCGACATGTCAGATCTTCACAGCCATAAGAGTCTGAAGTATATATTCACTCAGCGAGAGCCGGAAGACGCCTAGGGAGAGGGCGATAGCCCGATTAACGGTACAGCCACAATTGCAGAGAGATTTGGCTTGGTTAGAGATAGAGATTCAGTTTCCCGATTCAGATCGCCAGTTGGCTACCTTGGAGTTACTTCCTGATCTGTTTGATGAGATCCGACAGAAGCAGGAGACTTGCCCGACTTTGACCAGGATCCGAGACAGGATGTCTCGAGATGAGGCCCCGCAGTTAACTATTGGTGCGGATGGAGTGATGAGACGTCAGGACCGTGTTTGTGTGCCGTCAGACAGTGAGTTGAGACAGAGGATACTAGGTGAGGCTCATGCTACCCCATACTCAGTACATCCTGGAGCGAGTAAGATGTACAAGGATGTGAGACGGTCCTTCTGGTGGGGTGGTTTGAAGCCCAACGTGGCTCGGTATGTAGCTCAGTGTGCGACCTGCCAGCAGGTCAAGATTGAGCATCGTATGTCCGGAGGAGAGCTCCACCCACTTCCAGTATCACAATGGAAGTGGGAGGATATATCTATGAATTTTGTCACAAGATTGAGACTCAGCAGAGGTTTTGATGTTATTTGGGTAGTGGTAGACCGTCTGACGAAGACCGCACGTTTCATTCCGATTAAGGAAACGTGGCTGATAAGTCGTCTAGCTGAGGAGGTCACCAGGCACATTGTGAGATTTCATGGAGTACCTAGGGCTATCGTCTCTGATAGAGATGGGCGTTTCACCTCGAGGTTTTGGCAGCAGGTACATACTGCTTTGGGGACAAGTCTCCACTTTACCACCGCCTATCACCCACAG
The DNA here is from genome assembly GCA_033239045.1 of Fagopyrum esculentum. Taxonomy (NCBI): domain Eukaryota; kingdom Viridiplantae; phylum Streptophyta; class Magnoliopsida; order Caryophyllales; family Polygonaceae; genus Fagopyrum; species Fagopyrum esculentum. The sequence continues at coordinate 17,284,386 of BSUD01000006.1, read as the reverse complement.
ACAGACGGTCAGTCTGAGAGGACCATCCAAACATTATAGGACATGTTGCGGGCTTGTGTACTAGATTGGGGACAGGTATGGCCAAATCATCTTCCACTGGTAGAGTTTTCGTATAATAACAGCTAGCACGCATCTATTGGGATGGCCCCTTATGAGGCTTTGTACGGGCGGAGATCTCACACACCATTGTGCTGGGATGAGCCTAGTAGAGCCGACGGAGTAGCTCCAGATCAGATACAAGATGACATCGCTCGGATTGCCCTAGTCCGAGAGCGGATGTTAGCAGCTCGGATTCGTCAGAAATCCTACGCCGACAAGAGGCGTCGACCTCTAGAGTCCCCGATATGTCGGACCTTTTGAGATCTTGGAGAGAGTTAGAGAGGTGGCCTACAGATTAGCACTACCGCCGAGACTAGAGGGTGTCCATCCGGTCTTCCATGTATCTCAGTTGAGAGAGTACATCCCGGATCCGAGACACTTCATCAGCCATGAGGACCTGATAGTTGAGCCCGACCATACATTTGTAGAGTACCCAGTAGCTGTCCTGGAGCGTAGTACTAGACGTCTGCGGTCCAAGGAGATACCTATGTTGAGGATCCAGTGGTCTAGACGAGGTGCTAATGCGGCCACTTAGGAGACAGAGGAGAGTATTAGGCGTAATTATCGTGAGTTTTGTGCGGGGTTAGACGTTACTTTTGTATCGACGAGTTAGTACTCGGATGTTGTGTTTTGACCATTCATGTTTCTATTTTGGATTGAGTGATTATGTTTTATATGATGTGTGTCTAAGTATGATGATTGAGTAGTTGCCCGGTAGAAAACAAAAATTTTAAGAAACTAAAATATACCAAGGAAAACGTGTGATTAAGAAGATCATTCTAAGTTTCGGGACGAAACTTCTTTTAAGAGGGCACTGATGTAATAACCGAAAATTTTAAACTCCACTTGATACCGGATCAAAACCGGATCCCGATCCGCCATTTTTAAATTATGTTAAATAAATTATAACAATACTAATTTTCATCATTTTATGTGATCTTGACTCTAAAATGATAAATGAGATAAACCGTAAATATTTCCGTACGAGTTTTTATTACTCGTTTCGGTCTTTTGTTTTAATGAGTGAGCAAACCTAATTCTTTTATTGGCCCAAATGACCTCAGCCCAACCGGCCCAACACCCTATCTCTAACCCTAAACCCTAATCAACTCTCTAATCACGTTTTAAGCCTAACCTAATTGTGTTTCTCCTAACCTAGTGCCGCTGCCTGCTTCTCTCTCTTTCAACTACAACCAACTCTCTACGTTTCTCTTCCGTCTTCATCTGCAAGACGACAGCAGCGGTAACTCATCAGCAGCCACCGAGAGCTCTGTCCGCCGACGCTGTCGACCGCCAGGTTAGCCGCTCCGTCCGCCGGCGCTGTCGACCGCCAGCAGCGGTGCTCAACCACCAGTGAGGACTGCAAGGGCGATTCCTACTCCCGCTTCCGAACTAGGTTGAAGTGAAACCGACAGAAGATATTGCAGCGACACCAACAGCACACCGGAGCCCTGCGACCTCCTTCGTTGACCACTTGGTGAGCCCAAGACTGTCACTTCCTACCCTTCTCCTTCCCTTTTGGTTTCATGTGGTAACAACACCATTCTCCCTATTTTGTTGCAGCCTTCCATTTATGTACAACCCCTGTTGTTCGTCCAACTGAGTCCTCAGTGGGGAGAACAACCGCAGGTCGAGCCTCCATTTCTGTAGGTGAGTGACTACATCTTCCAACCTTGTACATAGCATTGTGTAGAATGTGTGAAATAGGCTGCTGAGTAGGATAGTGCACAGATAAGCAAGAAATCGAGGAAGGAGTAATGGAGTCACTAGGAGAGAATCAACAAAATGGGGTCAATAAGGCTCTTACAATTTTGGAATCTATGGGTTTCGAACTGCTGACCTCTAGGTAGAATAAAAGTAACATGTGCTGCCCTAGAGAATCGAAATCAAGACCTCCTGCACACTTTATATCCCAACCTTAATCTGCTGATTTTAGGATCTAAATTCGATACCTTAGAATGAACATCCACCGTTGAATTTTTAATATGTTGTAGATTGAAATACGTAGTTTACTGTGTCAAAATTTGAGAGAAAGTTAACGGTTGGATTGGGATTTACGAGGTCCTAAATTAGGACAGTTGGGTTGTTTTTGCAACAGAGGAAGAAAAATGACTAAGTGTAGAAATGTTAGTTTTACCCCAACTTTAGAATTTCATGGGAGATTTATGGTTAATTATTTTAGAGAGATCTTGACACATATATTTAGTAGGTATATCCTAGAAGATTTAGAATTTTATTCCGGAATTTTTTTTATCTTTCACTAGAACCTTGGATCTTAATCCAAAGTCGGACCTTAACGAATTTTTATAAGAAACTAGAATTTTGTGTAACTCTTATAAATCCTCACTAAACTTTTCTATGAGAACTAGATTTAGGACATAGGTCCTAGACTAAAATTTTTAGAACTAGATGATAGACTTCTCGGAGTTTCGGGATCAGGGGCAAAATGGTCTTTTTTTTTAACCTAAGAGAATCTTTTTCGTAAACTCTTTTCATGAGTTTGTATAACGTAGAAGTTTATAACTTCTAAGAGTTTAAGGAGGTGAATTTGATCCACATGCCTTGTTTGACAGGCGTTTGAGTTATCACGTGTACGGACCGAGTTGAAATTTGTGATAGTGATCCTTGATTGAGGTAAGTCCTTCCGACTTACTTAGCTGGTTTCTGGATATTAGTTGGGTGATAATGGTTGTGTGTGTGCAATGTGTGTTATAAGAAAAATAACAACTTGTTAGGTGTTCGCTCCAAACGGTGTGTGCAAGTTTTAAATTTATAACCCTAGATGTAAGCTTAAAACAAGGATGTGAACCCGCAGTGTACGGGTCAATCGTAGTAAAAAGCAAGAAATTCCAGGGGTCGATCACAGGGACTTAGTGAAACAAAGTCAATCACGGTAAGCTTTAGCAATTACTAACCACAAAAGCAATTAACACAATCAAAGATGATAAAAGTCAATAAAACAAGTATGCAATTCTAGGGATTAAAGCATCTAGTTGTGGTTTCAACTCAAGATCTCAAGATAAGCGGACAAAGCTGAGGTATTTGCAAGGGAAGGTGTTACTAAAGTGTGAATAGATCACCGGGTAAGTCTCTCTACTCACTAATCCTAAACCATAACTCCTATTACCGGGTAAGTCTCAAGGAATTAAGATAAAGAACTATAATCTCAAACTAACACTCCAACTAAGGGAATAGAATCAACCTTTACCGGGTAAGTCTCAAGCTAACTCACAAAGACGGATTGAAAGCACACTCAAACCCCAATAAAGGATAAACCTTTATTACCTACACTTATGATCTTAGGTAAACAAACTAAGGAATTACCGGGTAAGTCTCATCCTAAGCTTGCATTGAACCAGGAAAGGTGTAATAAGAATAGGATTTGGCAAACTCTAACACTTAACTTTCAGTTTCGGAGCAGATAAGTCACCTCGGTCAGCAGAATTCCACCCCGGCCGAGATGTTCATCGACTGAGCGAGATGCTTAGGGTTAAGGTTAAAGACTCGAACTTTCAGGATCCTACTGTGATCTAAGATTATTCTATCATTGTTTTTCCCACAACCTTCAGCCAATCACCCTAGAATCACACAAAGAGATTAGCCACTCATCATCATGAAAGTATTAATCAAATATATGGGAAGAAAGTGAATATTTGAACAAGAAGAATTCAAAGAAAAGACTTCAATAACTGAATCAAATATCACAACAAAGCGTTTCTTGGATAGAAATCCAAACAAGACAAGACAACAATGAAGGGAATCTAAGATAATATTACAAAAACCCTTCAAAAGCTATAAAAGCTATAATCTTCCTTCAACCTTCAAAAAGGTTCTTCAAATCTCCCAATTGGAGTATGGCTGCAGCGATGTATGCTGGATGTCGCAGGATATAAGTGAGATGTTCCGGCGTCTAAGCACGATCCTCGTCGTAAGCGGGTTGTTGGATTTGTGGAAATCCAACCCTTTTTATAGAAAAATAACCCTCCAAAGATAATATATCTTAGAAAGATCTCTTCCCATAAATATAGGTAAAATATAGGATCTGAAATATCTTCTTCCTTCCAGAAGCCAAGCCCAAAAATAAAAGATCCTCCTTCCAAAATTAAAAGATCTCAGCCAAGAATAAAATATTCTCGCCGCGTCCCAGGTGTTCGCCTCGGTCGAGTCGACTTCTCTGGATCACCTCGGTCGAGGTGACTCTGTAGTCAACCGAGGTGAATCACAACTGAATGTGAAATCTCTCAAATCTGGTCCAAAGTGAATCTTTAATCCATGGCTATGCTTCCTGGAGGTTTCCTTATGCTCCTAAATGTAGCTCCAATGACTCCATAGCTCCTTTTGCTCCTTTTTGATGCAAAACGTGCCATTTTACCTACGATTACAACAAAACTAGGTGTAGACCTCGATTCTCGCAAAGGTAGATGAAATGGTAATATAATCACATAATATACACACAAACATGCAGATTATTGAAGATAAAACGTCTAAACAAACCCCCAAAATATAGACAATAATTCATGCTATCATTAGGACGACCGTGGTTATTATGTTTTAAGGCCCAAGTGTATGTATAACGGGCCGTGACATCACTGCCCAGCTCTGCCAGGAGACTGAGAGGTTCTCTATACCCAAACCATACAGGTACAAGGTGATATGCATCGGATCCATTCATGATGGTTATACGGGGGCGGAGGCGAGGTTTGGGAATCCCTCGTGTCACAAATTAAGTATCATTAGTAAGAGTGAATGACTTAAATGAAGATAATAAATGGATTGTTTGAAAGCATGATGAGTGTATTATTTTATGTGTGTGTGCTATTATTATTCTCCTAATGTTTAGATAACTAGCTAATGGTTATTCTTTTGTTGTGTTTTTAGATTTACCGCATGTTAGAACAGTAGCTGAGTGATTCGGAAGTAGTGGTCAGCCGGGTCTCCGTACTCCTTAGAGTGGGGGTTGGGATGTTGTTTTTCGTTCTTTCTTTTGTTAAGACAGTTGGTCTTTTTCCCTTTGTTTAAGTACTATAGGTTGCTAGACCTTGTTGCATTCATTCCTTTAAAAATACTATTTCATGAATTTCGGTTTTTCTTATTTGTGTCTTGTTGCAAGATCCTAGTAATATTGTTGTCAAAGTGAGGTCGGGACCCATTGTGAGGTCCTAACCAGTAACGTCCCGAGTTCTGAAAATTCGGGGTGTTACATAAAATATATATTTAACTATTTGCATATGATTAATATGAGATTTGATTAGTATTTTTTATATTTTAAATATATTATTTGTCCTCACTCTACCACTGAAAAAAAAAAAGAATCTTTATTGACATGGTAGCAACTCATTCTTATAAGTTAACCATAAATCCTTATTCATACGATGCGGGATGACAATTTTACGGGATGTTACAGTATATTTATAATATAATAAAAGTAAATTAATTTTTGAGATAAAAAATTTTGTTTACATTGAATGTGGATACATGTTTCTCTCCGTTAAAAGTATAATGTATTTGAAATATTATTTTGGTGTTGATATAAAAAGGGATTTTGTCCTTTTACACTTGATTTATATATGATTTGATTAATATTTTTTATATTGAATATGTTATTCCGTTTGTGATTAACATAACATTTAATTAATATTTTGTATGTGATTATTATATTATTTTATAGAATAAATATAATTTATATAAAAATGATGTAGTTTAAAGCCTTAATCCATAAGATGTTTGTTGTTAGAGTCTAAAACATCGATAACCTAGAGCAATATAGAATAAAACGTAATAATCAAAACCTTAAACACTAAAACCTATTAACCTAAAATAGTAAACCTTAGTAAGCTCTTAGGTTGTGTTTGACAGCAATGTTTTTGAGTGTTTCTGTAGTGTTTTCGAGTGTTTCTGAATTTTACGGGTGTTTGGCTCTACGAGAAACACTAGTGATTAGTGTTTTTCGGAGTGTTTTCGAAACACTCCACAAAAGGAGGGTTTTGGGTTGTTTCACTAGTTTTTGTTAGTCAAAAGTACATTATTACCCTTATCATTTAACGATATTTACGATATTTACTGGGTATAATAGCAGCATTCTCTCACCTCTCAACATATCCAGAGCCGGCAGAGGTTGGGAGAGAAGATCGACCGGCAAAGAACGAGAGCCGCAGTCCATTACGAAGAACACCGAAGTGGTCTTGTAGTCCAGGTTTGTCGTCGGTCCTCCGTCTGTTAATATTGTAGGTGTTTTTGTCTGTCAAAGCTGAGAATTTAGAGTTAGGGTCTTTCCTGATTTTTTGGCTTCTTCTCGTCACTGTCTTTTCTTCGTGATGTGGGGTTCTTGCTTGTGAAAACCCTAATTGTAAGAATGTCTCACAATTGAATTCTAGTGACGGAATGTTTCGATTATACCCTTATGCAGGTTGTGAGAAAGCTCAATAAAGAACTCTTGGTTCTTCACTGTCTTTTCTTAATTCGTGTTTGTGGTTTTTATTATGCTTATTTGGATTGTGAGAATGTTTCAATTAGGCTACAATTAATAAGTGATGAACCTTGCACGTACCTCTAGCTGCACATATGTTTCAATTTGGATTGTGAGAATGTTTCAATTAGGCTGCAATTAAGTGATCGACCCCTAAATTCAAATGAAGGACATATGTAAATATTATGCAGATTGTGAGATGCTTGAACTGTGTAATATGTAGATTGTGAGAATGTTTCAATTAGGCTATAATTAAAATTGATTATGCTTATTTTGGAATTTAAGTCGACTCTAGAATTCAAATGAAGCACATATGTAAATATTATGCAGATTGTGAGATGCTTGAACTGTGTGATATGCAGATTGTGAGATTATGACAGTGGATATTATGTTATGATAGTTTAGTTGTCAACTTGTCAAGCCATGGTGTTTAAATTTCTAATGTCATGTGTGTGTGATGCTTGTGACAGTGGCTATATATGACAGTTTAGTTTTCAAGTCCTTATGCAGATTGTGAAATGGAAACTTTGATTATTATGTTCACTATTGTCAACGGAATGTTATGCTTGATTTGTTGGGAAAGAAAAATCCTTGTGATAGTGGCTAATATATTATGACAGTTTTGTTGTAGTAATGTTTAAGTTATTTCATAACTCTGGATTTGATGAACATAAACTAAATGATGAATCTATTGTAGAGTGTAGATGGATGACAATAACATTTCCCAAAGTCGAACTAGGGGTCCAAATTTTAACTGGACTGATGAGCTTTTGAGACTCCTAGGGTTGATTTTAATTGAATACCAAAAGAAAAACGGAAGCAAACAAGCGTACAATTGGAAGGTTATTACTCCTACATTTATCAGTAAGTGTGGGAAGAATGGAGGCAAAGATTTTTGTAGGAATAAATTCGAGTCAATGAAAAAAGAATACAAGGCGTGGAAAACGCTTAGGAATTCGGAGACGGGTCTAGGTTGGGACGAAAATACTCGAATGATCTCTGCTTCCAATGAATGGTGTTAAAGGAAGATAAAGGTAATTGGTTTGTATTTATATATTTTTTTCTCTAAAACATGTGAATATTTATATGAGTATTGTTGTATGTAATAAGTTGATGTGTTTTTACGTGTTGTAGGAAGATGGAAATTGTAAGAAATACAGGAATAAGGGAATGGATGCGGATTATGAAGAGTTATTGACTTCACACTTTTTGCTGGAAGTGTAGCAACTGGTCGTCTGGCCATGTCATCTGGAATGGTTCGTGAGCCAAGTCCGGAGCGTTTGTCGCTTGCAGATGATGATGATGATGACTTCACTTTAGGTGAAGGGGAAGGAGATGGTGATGAATTTTTCCGTAATTTTGTTGGTACGGTTAATGAAGGTGGAGGATCTAGCTACTCTGGAATTGCACCTGATGTGAATGTTGAGCTGGAACATTCAACAGAACCTCCACCGCCAAGTAAGGGTAAGAAAGACAAGGGTCCGTTGAAGAGAAAACGAAGACAGTCTATCGGGTCATCCAAGTTGGAAGCATTTCTAGACCGGTCATAGGAGACCAGTGATAAGTTGATGACCCTCTTCCAAGACGAGGTTACCTCTAAGGCGAAAGAGAACGAGATAATGCTTCAGAAGGTATTGGAAATTGTTGATAGGATGGTGCAGAACAATTTGATCGTGGATGGAAGTCCACTGTGGTGTTTCACAATGTCAAAGACCAACTCATGGAAAGTTATGCAGTTAATCGTGAACTTGGGGGATGATCAGAAAAGATACAATTGGTTGAAATGGGAGCATGAGCAGAGTTTATTGTGATGTACTTTATGTTGTTACGGATTCTAAACTTAAGGATTTAATTATTTATGCACTTAATTTCCCTTGTGTGCTTGGTAATTTCAGTGTCCGGATGTTAATGTTAAGGATGTTATTTTCTATGCAATGAATTTCATTTGTTTGGTTGGTAATTTCAAAGTCTTTTAAAGGTGTTGTTCTTCAACATTAATTTTTAATGCTCGTCTATATATTTACAGGTTTACATTATCAAGTTCAAAAATGTCAAGTTCAACAAGTAGTAGTGATAGTGATGGTAGTGACAAGGACTTGAGGTCTGGACAGACATGTGCTCTAAAATTATTGTCAGTTCACCAACAGTTGCAAAGACAACAAAGACAGTACGCAGCTGCAACCGATCACTTCTACAAGCACATGTACAAGGAGCCTTGTTACACTGGGTATGACCGCGGAAGATTATGGATGGAGGAGATCTTAAGTGGTCATCACATTCGCACAGTGAATATGTTCCGAATGGATGCCGATGTTTTCTTGCGTCTGTGCAACGATTTAGAGCATAGTTACAGCCTAACACCATCTAGAGAGGTATCGGTCATTGATAAAGTTGGGTTGTTCTTATACACTCTTGAACAAGAGTGTTCTGTTCGTGTTGTCGCTGAGCACTTTCAAAGGTCCACCGAGACTGTCCATCGTGCATTCCACAACGTTCTAAATTCTATTATTGGTCATGGACATGAAGGGTGTGGACTTGCAGGAGATATTATCCGACCACGAAATCCAAATTTTCCAAGAACCCCTACGCACATTGCTGCCGACCCGAGATACAAGGATTACTTTAAGGTAAACATATCAACATTTTTACATGATTGTTACACTAATGAATACTATTAATGCAAACATACATTATTCTCAGGATTGCATTGGGTGTCTTGATGGTACTCATATAAGTGCATGCATAGAAGAAGTCTCGCAAGTTCCTTATGTCGGCCGGAAACATGTAGTCACTTTCAATGTCCTTGTCGTGTGTGATTTTAATATGTTGTTCACTTTTGTGTTGTCTGGATGGGAAGGGTCCGCTCATGATGCGAAGGTTCTCGATAATGTCATATGCAACCCCGATCTCAACTTTCCACATTCACCACCAAAGAAGTATTATCTATGTGACAAAGGTTATCCAGATAGACCGGGATTTCTAGTGCCGTATTCGAAGGTACGCTATCACCTAAACCAATTTGATACCGAGCCACAAAGCAACAAAAATGAAGCATTTAACCAGGCACATTCTTCTCTAAGGAGTTGTATCGAACGATGTTTTGGAATCTTAAAGAAGAGATGGAAGTTGTTATCTGATATGCCATGTTACCCGGACTACACACAAGTTGACATCCATCTTGCTTGTTTTGTCTTACATAATTTCATTCGATTATACTCAGGCTATGATGACTTATCAGAAGATGACGAGGAGTTGGCAAGCACGAGCCATAATGACGTAAAAGAAGTGGAGGACATCAATGTCAGTGGTAGAGGAATGAGCTCGATTCGAGACCGTATTGCTTCGGCTATTTGGAATGAAACAAGGAATGTGTAAGCTTTTATTAGTAATTGACATTATTGTTTCCCACTATTATATGTAGTTTTACTTTTGAGACAGTTGAGAATTTATGCAAGAACTTGACATTGTTAGTCACTGTTATGACAACTTTTATTAATTTGACGTTTGGCGTGTGTTTCATGTTGGTGTTTTTTTAATGATTCATATCATCACATATGAAAGGAAACGTAAGGAAAAGATCATTGCAATACATATCCAAACTGGTACATTGTCAATCTTAAAATAGAACAACAATAGTACATTACATACGAAACAGGTACTAATCTGGTAGCTAATAGTACATTACTACATAAGAAACAAGTGCATTCCGGTAACTAAGCCCCAAACAAATGCTTTTACACAATTTTCCCTCTTAATCATCTTGGTCATTTCTTTCTATTCAGTAAGTTGATCTCTAAATGACTCAACAGTAGCATTACTCTCCCTTTCCCTCATGCGTAGCAATCGACATTCGTATCTCAATCTTCTCTTGTCTTCAAGTAGCCCTTCCACAAAGTCCCTTAAACTTGTTGAGGCCGCACAATCATCAAAGGCGTATGCTAACATCTCATCTTCGATGGGATCAGGATCTTTCATATATATCCCCTCTCCCCAGTAGTAGTACTTGGGATCACCGCTGTCATAACTTGAATCGTCGTTCATTGTTACCTATCATACACACAACAGATTGTACTCATCATTCATTATTGTCATATATTCTGTCAACAGATTATAATCTGTCATAAACTGTCACATGAGAAATGCACTACCACCACAACCATATCATGTCATAAAATGTCACACACACAACAGGCGTATTACATGATAGATTGTAAATTGTCATAAACTGTCATAACATTCAGTCAATGAGAATTGTTGGTAGATTCTCCTCTATTACATATTCTGTCATAAAATGAGGGCATAAATTGTCATATATAAACTGTTATAAACAACACAACCATATCCTGTCATAAAATGTCATAAAAATTAACTAGCCAAAGCTACCAGTACTACCAACACAACCATAAAATATTGCCTAACCAGAACTACCAACACAACCATAAAAATCTTGTCATAAACTGTCACCAACAATTGCCTATCCATAAAATTGACTATTTTGTCAAATGCAACCACCAACACAGCCATATAAAAGTACCAACACATCCTGTCATAAACTGTCACCAACAATTACCTATTTTGTCATAATATTGCCTATTTTGTTAAATACAAAGTCATATAAAAGTACTATCATAAAAATATTGCCTATCCATAATACACTGGGTAATGAAACTCCTCTAATTTTATCAACTATGAACTATCAAATTGTGTAGTTAAGAGCAGAATGTTCAGAAGTACCAACTGCAACCATGAAACTCCACTAATTTTATCATGAACTGCAAGCATAAAAGTCCCTTCTTTGATCATCAAACTTAACAAGGCTTGATCACATATACAGATTGTGAATGTCTAGAGTTGTTTTGAAGCAATAGAGATAGAAGACTTGGGACATAAAACCATCTCAAGTTGTGTAGTTAAGAGTAGCCATACATAAATATATCCAAAATATCCAGAACTACCAACAAAAGCATGAAAGTCCTCCTTTAATAATGTCTAGAACTCAAAGATCAAAGTAGTTAAAATGCAATGAATTGCAATACATAACAGGAAGCCTTGTTCACAAATAAATACTTGTAATTCGGATTCACAAGTCAGTGAAAGTGGCAGAGGAGAACAAAGTGCAAATCCCTAAATTGATGAACTATCAATAGGTACCTAAATTTGGTTCACAAACATGGGCAGCAAGCCCTCGAATTCAATAAAGCTTGTCAAATGGAGAGGGAAATGGTGAGGGAACGATCAGACATGAATCCCTAAATTGGTGAAGAATACCACAAGCCATCGAATTCAAAAAACAGTGCAAATTCCTAAATTGATGAACACCGAAACTCTAAACGAGAGGTTATTGACTAACCTGGAGAAGACGGATCTGAAGAAGAGGAGAAGCGAGATAATCCGGCGATTGTTGCCTTCGCTCTGTCGCCCAACACACCAGAAAGAAAGAGCAATGAGTTTTTTGAGAGAAAAATCGGTAACCCTTACCCCAGTATTTTCCGTACACTAGTGTTTTACGAGTTCAAATGTCAAACATTGTTTAGTGTTTCTAAACACTAAAAACAAGTGCTTCACCAAAACACTGCCTGCATACACTAGTAAACACTTTGCACTAGTGTTTAGTGTTTAATGCCAAACACAACCTTAGACTCTAAATCCTAAAATCTCATATCCTAAATCATAAATTCTTAACCAATCTCAAATACCATAGGCTCCAAATCATTATAAACACTAAATTCAAAACTCCAAATCATATATCTCTAAACCATATAATAACCCTTTAAGAAAAACATATAATAATAAAGTTTAAATTCTTTATATTTTGGTCTAATTAGTAATGCAATAAAGTCTAAATTCATGACACCTAAAAGTAGCAAATTTTAAAAAAAGATATATTACATGTAATATTCAACTTCGAAAACATGACATTAATAATATTTTAATGAGTAAAGTAACAAGTTGCATACTTAGACCCTCCACAATGGAGGGTCGTGGGGCTACTAAGCCCCTTCCATGTCATAAAAATGATGACATGGCGGTGAGAAGGGCTTAGTAGTCCCGGGGGTCGATGCCTAAATTGGCGTTGACTACTATCTTCTAATCAATTTTTTTAAAATTATGTGATAAAACGACGTCGTTCTGGTTGCACTCATGGAGCAGGCGCGCTATGTGGCAAGGAGGTTTTAATTAATCGTATAAATATTAACTATAAAAAAATTATTTTTGAATAGGATTTAATTTTATCTATCCAATGAGACCCATTTTGCATATATTTCGATAACAAAAAATTTTTGACTTCTTGTAACGTATATAGAGTTTTACGTAGTAAACATTTAATGTTTTGAAATTTATTTTTTGCATCAGATTTTATCATATCAATCTAATATGATATTTATTTAATTTATATATGTATTTAAATTTATTTATAATAAAAAAACACAATTTAAAATAGATGTTAGACATAAAATGACCGAGACATTAACATACAAATAAAATTTCAATTTAATAAGGAAACAACTAATTATACATTAACTTCAACATACACTTAACTTATAACATAAGATTGAAGTAAAACACAAATGATAAATCTAAACATACAACACCAACTCTAAATTGAAACCAAACTTAAACATAAACTCAATTAGTAAGTTCTTTGAGCAACTCACTCATCAACTTATCTTGTTCGGGAGTCCAGGAATCTTTCATCTCCATCAAACCACTAAGAATGGTTAACTTCCTTTTGTTCTCCAGCTCTTTGACCCTCCTCTGTTCTATTTTTTCCTTCCTAGCTTCGGAAATGACAATTATCTTTAATTTTTCCTTCTGTAGTGCCAATTCTTGGAGGCGGACCTCAAGTTCTCTACTCTTCAAATTGTCCAAAATAATAAGTTGTTCTGAATAATCAGAGGATTCTATTATACTTACCGGTCTCTTTACCGCCCTCTTCCAACTAGTTCGTCCTAAAGGACGGAAAAATGAGCTATATGGGGTTCCGCCTTCACTTGATGGAGTTCCAACATTGGGGCTTGATGTGTATGAGCCAAACTCATTTACCTTTGTCCTCTTGGAGCCATCCCCTTGTTTTGATGATGTCGGTTCAGTACATACTTTTCCATTTTGGGAGACTTTTAAGCATGCGCTGTGACACCCCAAATTCTTAGAACTCAGGGAGCTACTGGTTAGGAGCTCACAATGTGTCCCGACCTTAGTTTGACAACAATTTTACTATGATCTTACAACAAGACACAAACGTATTTAAATCATTTGAAAACGTTGAATAATATATACATGAATGTTATGTATCAGCCTTACGAGACAATGATAATTATACAACGCATGTGAAGAAACTAATAACGCCCTCGTCCCCATCTAAATGAGTACGTGGACCCGGCTGACCATCCGCTTTGGATCTCTCTGCAGCTGTCTAAAACTGCAAAGGACTAACAACACGGATAAACCGTTAGCTAACATTCTAAGCATTAGAATAAAGGTAAAGGCACCGCTCATTATCATACACTTGGGTCAATTGTATAATGGTACTGATGCATCCGACCGTCTATCTGTCTGGGCTAGTCGTAGAGAACCTCCTAGCTCTCGCAAGAGCTAGGCAGTGATGTCACCGCTCGTTATCATACATTTGGGTCAATTGTATAATATATAGGTCGTCCTATTCTGTTTTCGTTGTTTTAACATAACTAACACACATCACCAATACACAACATACTAATACGAAGAAGCCAACTAAGTAAGTTTGTGGACTTACTTGAATCAAGTCCAAAAATCCAGAAACAATACTACTACTTGATTCCGCAAGAAGAACAACTCAACCACCTGGTTATGAAAGGAGAAACTTTGATCAGAAACACATCCACCCCTTAGAATTTCCTTAACTTCTAAGTTTACGAGGTTATCTAAGAAGGATCCCAACTAACCCTATATTTGTGTAAAAGACGGTATCATCTCTAGGTCCGGAAAACTTCAAGATACTAAAAAGGGTTAACCTCAACCGCTCACCAACATAACTAGCGTTTACTAAGCTCATTATCGCTTAATCCATGCATCCTAATCGTAGTAATCTAAGCCTAAACTAACAATACTAATCTAGGCTTAAACTAACAGTACTAATCTAACTAACCACTATGAACAACACAACCTCTATACCAATTCCTAACCCTGAACGGATCAAACCTTGGCTTTGCAACACCTTCCTACACCACTCGGCATAACCTGCACCCTTCTAAGCAACCCCGATGCCGCTACCCTGCTAACCTATACACACACCTCTCCTAACGTACACAAACGACAAACTCATAACGTCCAAAGCTACACTACAACCCTGCGGAAAAAGGGAGGGATAGACTCACCGTAATATGTGGTTTGGTCGAATGCACGGGAAACAACCAAGGTTGTCAAAAGAAGGAAGGGCTCAACTCGATGCCGGATCCGCAGTTGTGAAGTCTTCTCCTTACCCACTGGGAACATGATCTAGTCTTTTTCTTTTGCGGTTGGGGACGTCGGCGGCTACGGAGGGGTTGCAGACTCGTACCTTGGTAGACTTGCACTCTTGTTGAATCCGCTCAAAACTGAATGACGGAGGAGCGGTAAAGGTGTTTAAAAGGCGGCTCGTTGCTTCAAGAACCGGAGAAGACGGAAAGAAGAAATCGAGAAAACGGAGGCGCTGACTGGGCTTGCGGAGCGAGTGGTGGGTGATTTAGGTGAAAGAGAGCACCTAGGTCTCTTGTTCCGGCGCGATCGATCGATGAGAACGGATGTGCAGGTTGGAGAAGATGGAGCCGCATCCTGCGTAGATGTGGACGAAGTTCGGTTGTTGGGAGATGCAAGGTACGTGTACGTGGTTAGCAAAATTTTGGGGGAAGTTACAATCTTCAAATCTGAAGATTTGAGAGATCTCAATGGCGTGAAAGAGGGGAAGGAGAGGGAGTGTGGGCCCCGCAGCTTTCAGCCCTTGCTGAAGAGAAGCAAAAGAAGAATAGGCCCATCTCCAAGTTGGGCCTGTCCACCTTATCATTGGCCCCATTAGGCCGAGTAGGGAAAGAAAAAGGGGTTGGGCATGTCCGCCTCACCAGCTACAACGAACTAAAAATATTTCAATTCGGAAACCGAATTAGAATATTCCGGTATTACATGCGCCAAATGTTCTCATGATTGAACTTTGACTTATACTGATCTTGATACAGAACATGAGCCCCTTGCAAGGATATCGTCAAGGCATTCCCCACTTACTCTCCCTCTTTTTGATGTAGGATAGACACCTGTAAATTTAGAAGTAAGTGCATTAAGCTTTTGGAAGCGGTTCTTACATTGTTTCCATGAGCGAGATGCTAAATCTCACCTCCTTTCGTTGTAATAGTTAGAAACTCGATTCAAAAAGGTGTTGCTACATTGATTAGTTTCTTGGATAGCATCTTTGGTCGTATTCATCCATCCACTAATCAGCAAAGTGTCTTCGACCCCCCCCCCCCCTCCAACACAACCTTCAAGCAACTTCCTCGGTTGTCACTTGAACTTCTTATTCATCGTCATTGTCTAGATCAACTGTCGGTTCATGAGTCCCAAAAGGCGGGATGGTAATAGGTGGAGACGTTGGGATCAAGCCTTCAGTAGGGTTTTGAGTTTGGGGTATTTCATATAACTCGTGAACTGCGAGTTTTGAGTTTGGGGGTATTGCATATAACTCATGAATTATGGGTTTTGTGTTTGAGGGTAATACGGATAATTCATGAATTGTGGATTTTGAGTTTGAGGGTACTGCGGATAATTCATGTATGGTGTATTTTGAGTTTGATTCGGTTCTTGTGTTCTTAAAGATTGGCTAAAGTTTGGATGGAAAAACAAAGGGTTTGGAATGAGATTTCCGTTTTCATCACTTAATAGAGAAAGAGAGGATTTGTGTTGGTTGAATGAGGCAAGGATAGAAGATGAAGTGTTGGTGTGATAGTTGTGTGCTCTTTAAACCCTTTTATAGTAGATATAAATTACTTATATGTGTCATTTACACAATAACCGAGCCATTAATTGACAACTCAATCACGGATTTATTATACACAATAAATTACATCTGACATTGAATTTGAATTTCGAATCTCAAAAACACAATAATCGAGTGTAAAATGACAACTTAATCATGGATATATTATATACAATAAATGACATCTAACATTGAATTTGAATTTCGAATCTCAAAAAAACAATAATCGAGTGTGAAATGACAACTTAGTCACAGATTTATTATATACAATAAATGACATCTGACATTGAATTTGAATTTCGAATCTCAAAAACACAATAATTGAGTGTAAAATGACAACTCGGTCACGGATTTATTATATACAATAAGTGATAACCCAATAATTTTTTTATAAAAACCTATGTGAGCTTCACATATCTACAACTATCCACTTTCGTTTCTCTAACTTCACTATGTCTCAAACATCTTTGAATTCCAATTCTCCTTCTTCATCAAATTCCTTTGCTTGTTCATCAACAGACCTCGTCCTTTCACATCTATCTCCTCAAAATTCCGAAAGCAATATGGATATCGATAAACTAATAAACGAAAAAATTAATGAGCTAAGAGTGAAGTTCATCCAAGAAATTGTTGAAAGTTCATGACAACGTCGAAGCCGGACATACATAGAGAGAGATCGTGAAGGCGGGCATGCTCGATTGTTCGAAGATTATTTCTCTTCGGCACCGACCTACAATGGTAGGTTGTTTCGACAAACATTCCGAATGAGGCGACACGTATTTCTTCATGCTGTCAATCCTTTGTCCCAATCTTTTCCATTTTTTCGCCAACTTCCGGATGCGACTAGTAGGCTCGGCCTAAGCCCGTTGCAAAAATGCACCGCCACCATACGCATGCTAGCGTATGGAGTGGGTGCCGATGTCATTGATGACTATGTTCGCATTGGGGCGTCCACGCAAGATCTTGTTTAGCCCACCTTGTTGATGGAACTATAACCTTGTTTGGGACGAGTACTTACCCAGGCCAAATGCCATAGACATGCAACGTACAATACGTAGGCGAGCAACGAGATTGGCTTGGAATGATCGGTAGTATATATTGCATGCACTAGAAATGGAAAAAAAATGTCCGACTGCTTGGCAAGGTCAATATAACAGGGTGATAAAAAGTCAATTCTCATCCTAGAAGTTGTTGCATCTTACGATTTGTGGATATGGGATGCATTTTTTGGAACTCTAGGTACGTGTAATGATATTAACTTCTTGACCGTTCTCCTGTGTTTGATGATGTGTTGCATGGTCGAGCACCCACGGCTGATTTTGTTGTGAATGGTAATCATTACAACATGACGTATTACCTCGCCGATGGCATTTATCCTACATGGGCTGCATTTGTCCCGTCAATTCGACGCTCATTTGGTGCGAAAGCTACATTGTTTTTCCAACGGCAAGAGTCATGCCGTAAAGACGTGGAGCGAGCTTTTAATGTCTTGCAAGCTCGTTTTGCTATTATACGTCATCCTGCACTTGCTTGGGACATTAATTTGATCGGAAAAATAATGAGGATGCATCATTTTGCACAATATGATCGTTGAAGATGAACGTGATACCTATCAACTCTACTATGATTCATCCCAATTCTATCGAGTTGTTGTTAATGAGTCAATCGCCTCGGATCTTCCGTTTGAAATGGCCAAGTTTATACAAAATAGGAGTGCACTCCGGGACACGAGTATATATCACCAACTAAAAGCGGACTTAGTTGAGCATATATGGCAAAAATTTGACAACTCCGGTGATAGTCACTAAACCTTTGTAATTGTATTTTTTATTAAGTTGTTCGTTGTTTGAATTACGTTTGTGATCTTGTTGTTTATTTTAATATGTATTTTTTGTTATGTTGGTTATTATTTAAATTGTGTTTATTTTTTATTACGTTGTTTGTATTTAAAAATATTTTATATGTTGGTTGTTATTTAAATTACATTTTTTATTAAGTTGTTTGTCATTTAAATTTTTATTTTATTAATTTTAAAACATATTAACTTTTTAAAATTTATGGGAAATGTTTATTTATAATAATAATAGTAATATTATTTAATAATAAATTATATATAAATATACAATTCGCGATAATATTGCTGCCATGTTGTGGGCTGCAAAATGATATCTTTTATTAGTTTTATTTGGTAATCATCATTTTTATGTCATGGTGAATTATTGGTCTTTATTTTACGTTGGTTACACGTATCCAAATTCCATTTTAATTTCATATTTTGTGGTAAAATTTTATACTATTTGTTTTTTGTCAATGAAATTATTACTAGTGAGAATAATCAAAAATATATAATTGGGTGCACTCCATTTGAAGCTAGATAATAATTGTTATAATGATTACAGGAAGATGCTGTCAAAATACACAATAGATACAATCATCAAGTCAAACTACATTGTATTTACAAACTATTTTGAGGTCTTTTGTCACTGTCTTGATTTATGGTGCATAATAGATTGATAAACTGTTTTGAGGTCTTGCAACTGGGAGAGGCTGCTGTCATTGGAGTTGTTGCGTCCTTTTATTGGAATTGTTGTCCTGATTTCTGGTGAAGACTGAATAAACAAACTGTTTTGAGGTGTTACAGTTTGGGCCTGCTGTCGGAGCTGTTGTGTTCTGTCATTGAAGTTGTTGTCCAAATAAGAGAAAAAAACAATATACCAATATGAATCATATGACACTAGAGTTGCTGTCAAGGCTGCTGTCAAGAGGTCTTGTAGTTGGGAGCTGCTGTCAAGAGGTCTTGCAATTGGGAGCTGCTGTCAAGAGTTTAAAACTGCATAATCTGGCATAAATAGTAGCTTTTTTTAGACTTACAATTGGCATGAATCTAG
This sequence comes from Fagopyrum esculentum, assembly GCA_033239045.1. NCBI lineage: Eukaryota > Viridiplantae > Streptophyta > Magnoliopsida > Caryophyllales > Polygonaceae > Fagopyrum > Fagopyrum esculentum. The sequence continues at coordinate 17,264,954 of BSUD01000006.1, read as the reverse complement.
AATAAAGTAGAATTCCAAACCCCTGAAGTTGTTGTGTCCTGTCATTGGCATGAACCCGAGGATATGAAAGCTGCAAAATATAATATGAGAATCTTGGGAGGTACAAAATATTGCAGGAAAAAACAAGAGCAATTGTGAGTTTCATCAAGATCTAATTTTCGTAGATTTGAAACGTACTTTGAGCTGAACAAACTCCTGAAGCTCTCTCTTTAGGGTCAGATACATTTAAGCCACAACAGGCTTCATGAAAACTCCAAATACCCACCCAACATCTTCAGGTGACCATCCTGTTGGCCAAGAAAAGAATTTCATAAAATTAAACAAGAAAAAAGAATAGGTCTTAAGGACATAAAGCATGATCCTAGTCAATGAGTTTAAGGAGATATGATCCATACAGTTTCCCCACTTAAGATGGACCCTCCAAAAAGAAGCAGCATAGAATCAGAGATGGCAGTTGAGTCCCGCAGAAAAACTGAGTTTACTTTCATAACTGAGTTTACTTTCATTTTCTCCATGGTCTCTACAAGGAGAAAAATAGCACTTACATTAATAAGCTGTAAGGAGAAAAATACAAGTTCTTTAGGAAATCAGGAATAAGTGATTATTTGATAAGTAAATTTCATACAGGAAGGTATTTGAAAAAGAGATACTATTTATCAAATAAGAATGAGTCTTTGTTTATATACCTCAGCTATGATGTAAGATAAATAAGCCATAAGCATCATGATTGCAATTTCACAATCTGTTGTATGTTTGATTCATGAAGACATAGATAGAATCTATACTCCCTAGTGATATCAGAGTTTTTCTATTTTAATCAAATATTTCATGCTTGGTGAATCAAAAAGCTTCAACATTGCAAAAACAAATATAAGAACTTAAACCATAATCAATGAAGTTTCAATATGACTACAACAAGATCTCTCAGATCTACAAGAAAAAGGTAATGTGCATAATGGTACATCTTTAAATCATGCAATAAGGTAGACCTACACTTCCCCTTGAAGTTAGTAAATTTTCTCACCAGTGAACATTTCATTCAGAATATTGGAAAGTGTCACTAAACCCTGTAGCATATTAAGAATAATGAATGACAATAAGATCTGAGAAACCACGTGATAAACCATTCAAATTAAGGTGCTAGACTTAAAAGCAGTAAAAGGATTTCACTTCAATAACATTGTCACAGAAACCCATCTATTCCCTTATCAAGACCACTAGACAAGGAGATTGCAATTAAGAAAGTGTATCTAAATAATGCCAAAGAGGAATACAAGTGAGTTCATAGTTACATCTTAGAAATGGAGTATACACTCAGAATGGTAGAAAAAAGATGAATCATACCTCGCCTCTTCCGGTAGCCTCGTCGGAACCAATGCCCCCTGCCGCTTGCTCCACCTGCCGCTTGCTCCCCCTCCTAGTTCGAATTCGTTCGACTGAGGAAGCAACTTAATGGGTGCCGGTGGCCTTGTTGAAAAAAGTGAGCAATTTCGCCACTGCCCTTCTCTATCATCCGGTCAAAAATGGCGGACTCTCATCGGATGAATGGATTGAGCAGTGCTGGTGTGAAGAACTCGATCAAACTCCTCTGTATTTCTCTCATCTATTTGTTTTGAGAAAGGGCAGTGGGAAATGTAATTAACAAAATAAAAATAATCTCCATTAACGTTGATGATACAAGGTTATTTTTTTGCCAATTTTAATTCTAGTTAATCTCTACTATAATCTTCCTTATATATTCCATCTTCGTCCAAACACCTCCAGAAATTTAATCCCTAATTTTAATCTAAATTAACCTTCTTTAACCTTCTACCAAACACACCCGTGTGAGTGAAAAAATTTTCATAAAAACATTTGTATTATTATTTTTATATAATAATTTGTTATGTCGGGTAATATTTATAAAAAAAAAAAAAAAAGTTTCGAACCATTAGACGGGTCAAATGGTCAAAAAAAGATCGACAGATCGATATAGTCAAACACAAAGGATAAAAAATACATAAAAAAACCAGAATATACATACATCGAAGGACGTACATTTCCTATGTTTTTAACTTTGCTAGATTGTTCATTTAAAATTTTAATTTCGTTATTTAGGTTAAAAATCCAAGATATATATGGTTCTTTTATTAGATTGATTTAAAACAAATTTATTTTTTTTGTACCTTTCAATGAGAATATAATTTATTTTCCTATTCCAAAAGCAAGTAATTAAAACTTGAAAAAATGAGGGAAATAGGGCTCCTAAAATTTTACTTTTGCAAAGTGGGCTCCTAGTATAATTTAGGCCTGCAAAAAAATTAATAGCTGTATTTGTGGGCCTCCCAATAAAAGATGGATAGATGGATGGGCTGTCAAAAAAATTGAATATTAAATGACTGTTGGTATTATTTGCAGAGAAGAAAGAGAAAACATTCATTCTCTTTGTAAAGAGAGAGAAAACAGATCTAGAAAGGAACGAAAGAGAAGAAGGAGAAATAGAGGATGAAACGGAGATCCGCCGGAGTTTCAACGACAGGGAGCACTGTTTCGCCGCCAGGACATTTGGCCACCAAGCCGACACCGAAGGGTGAGCGAGAGATCTAGGGTTTCCTTCGAGCGGGAGAAGGGCAAGCGAGAGATCTAGGGTTTCGCCGTCAAGGTTGACACGAGGAGGGGCTACGCCACTGGTACCACAAAGTCGGCGCCCACTTCTCCTTTCTTTACCCTCTCCCTCCGGTGAAGCCGGCGCACTCCTTCTCCGTCCGCTAAAGGCGGCGCCCACTTCCCCTTCATTTGCGCCCTATTCTTCAACCTTACCCAAACCGCGCCCACTTCTCCTTTCTTTGCCCTCTTCTTCCTCCCCTGAAACCGCTTGGGAACGTTGTTTTAGTGGCGGATCTCCCTTCCTTTTTTGCTCAGATTCCGGCGCCTTCTTACAGTCTAGGGTTTACGCAGGGTGTTATTGAAGCAGAGGAGCGTAGGATGGCCGGTGAGACTTCGATGGCGGATGAAACTAGGGTTTCCGCTGATACTAGGGTTACCCAATTGTATGCATACGTAGTTACTTTTTGGGTATGATAATGTTCACTTATTTATATTATATGAATATCTGTTGGAGTATATGATACGTGCTTACCCAAAAAATGCTTACCCAATTCCAATTATTTAGATTATATGGATATGGATATGTGTATATTAGTGTTGGAGTATATGGATATGTGCTTACCCAATTGTATGCTTACCCAATTGTATGTTTACCCAAATTCAGTTATTTAGATTATATAGATATGTGTATATTAGTGTTGGAGTATATGGATACCCAAGAAGTTTGACATTACCCAGGAAGATGAGAAGTTTCAGATTATCCCGAAATACATTACCCAGAAATTTTGAGATTACCCAGAAATAGATTACCCAAGAAGTTTGACTGGTTTAGATTACCCCGAAATACATTACCCAGGAAGATGAGAATTTTCAGGCTTTCAGCTTACCCCGAAATACATTACCCAAGAAGATGACAAGTTGGAGATTATCCATGGATACAAACAAATACTGCTTACCCACAAACAGAAAATGTAAACAAGCATTGCTTACCCCAAATAGAACAAGAAGTTTCAGTGTTTTAGATTCACAAAAACAAAAGATGAGAAGTTTCATATTACCCACAAATACATTACCCAGGAAGTTTGAGATTATTCAGAAATAGGAACAAACACTGCTTACCCAGAAATAGAAGCTCAACAAGCAGTCCAAATTCCTGTGTTTCAATTGGAAGAAGAAAAGAGCTGCATATGGATACCCAGATATAAATTTACGTTTGAAAGGAGGGAGAAGGGACAATGGAGGGAAGAAGATGGGTTGGCTGAATTGATTGGTCTACTTTCTGATTTTTTCTACATGTCACCCATCAAATCAGTCTAGATACGTATGTCCCTTACTTTTCTGATTTTTTCTACAATAGGAGCCCATTTTCTAAATAAAATTATGAGAGGCCCAAAATCCAAACTCTACATTGTAAAAGGTCTACATTGCAAATTCAGCCTTAAAACTTTTAATTTTGTGGGTCCGATAAACCAGTGGCCAAAAGCCAAATCACAAGGGTGGTGGATCAGCAAATGGGTTGCTCAATCTTATTTCTAATATTTTCTTTCCACGCCGGCGAGGCTTGTTCTTAGACACCCTTCAACGACTTCAACGAGACAACAATATTCGAACTCCAGCGATACGTGAATTGTCAAAACTCCATACGTTTCTGTTAAATGTAGAGATCCCAGACACACGGCCTATAACCGCAGAACTGTTTCTTCAATTCTACCCTTCACTTCGAGCATAACGTGTGATTTCTTAAGGTAAATCTGGCAACAGAAGGCCTATAACCACAGAAATAAAATTAAGTAACAAAACAAATCGAAAACATTACGGTTTATGTGAAATGTAGAGGCCTCAGACATCCAAGGAAGGATTGAGACAGCATCAACTCTCGAGCCTGGCGAAGGCGAAAGTTCTTAGGCGGCCACTGCGAATGTTTCTTGAGAAACTAGCCTTATGAATTCATATCATCATCAGCCTCTTCAACAATTACAAAACAACATTCAGACTCGATGGAGAAAAAAAAAACAATCATATCGTGAACTTATAAGATTCACAGAGATCTCAGACATCCAAGGAAGAATCAAAACAGCACAAGCTCTCAAGCCTCGGAAAAGGCGAAAGCTCTTAGGCGGCCACTGCGAATGTTCTCTTGAGAAACAAGCCTTTGATATTATCATCATCGATCTTAACTCCATCACAAAGTTCAAATATCGAAAACAGATTGAAATAGTTTCGGATAAGTCAACTCCGTCATGAAATTCAATCAACTAACAGCTACTGAAACCTAATTTAAAATGAATTTAGGAATCTAAAATTGATCAAAAGAAATAGTTTCAGATATCCAAGGAAGGAATTAAAACAGCAGAAACTCTCAAGCCTTGGCGAGGCGAAAGCTCTCAGGCGGCAACTGCGAATGTTTCTTGAGAAACTAGCCTTTCAATTGTATCATCACCAACGATAAGAAAGAAAGCAGAGATGAAAAAAACTGCACAAGCGATACTTCAAAAATATTACCAATCACGAAAACAAGCTACAAACAGAAGAACAGATACACCACTGGGGCTCAGACAACAGAGAAGCTGGCGATGAAGAGTACATGGCGGAGATTATATAAATAGGTACAACTTGAGGAGAAGAGAAATAAGTGTCCAGCACTCCAGCAGTCTAGGGTTTTACGAATGGGGATTTCCTTCTGGTACCGGGCTTTGTTACAAGGGCCGGGTCATTTACTATCCAAATGGGCCGTATTTATGCCTAAGCAAATCTGGACTTGGGTCAGCCTTTTCAAAATAATTATCCTTTTTGGCGTCGAGTCGTGATATCGGGTTGAAAGACTTATCCAGATGCTTTCGAATTGAACTTTAGTATTAAGGGCCCGTTTGGAAGCTCTAGGAATCATTCCCGGTAACGGAATGATTCCAAATCAATCAAAAAATACGTTTGGTTAAAGGTCTTTTATCACATGAAAGTAATCCCATCATTTCCGTTTCCATTCCTAACCCTTATCCAATTCCATTTCGTTTTCATTCCACCGCTCCAACCAAACGGGCACTAAGTATAAAAATATTATATAAAAAACAAAGTATTACAGTGGTTTGTAAAAACTTGAATCTTAATAAGGTAGGTTCAAATCTTATTTAAATTGTTTAATATTCATATTTTGTGACTTTTTATAAGATGTTAATTGTAAATTATATTAAAAATATTAACTTTTTTTTCTTGAAGTTGATATATATGATTTTATTTATAATAAGATAATTAATCTATAGTATATGCATATTTTTTTTAACATATATTACTTAGCGTTGTTCAACAAATTATAATATTTTAAAATCATATTTTATTAAGTTATATTGAACATTTAAGTTTGGTTAGCTTTATCTTATATTGTTATACTTTCTTCTTACTTGAAATGTAATTTTTAAAATGGAAATTACTTCATTCGATTAAAAAAAAATAGAGGCTATTGGTGAAATAAGGTACCTTTTGTATCTTGTATACAAACTAGGCACCCTAATTTCACCATTAAAAAATAATAAAAAATGATTAGGATTATCATTGAAAATGGGTTACAAATTAGGCAGTTTTTAGGCAGTTCGGATTTTTGAATTAAATAACCATCCGAGATACATGGCAACCGTATGAAATTGAAAAAGAAAATTATTATTTAAAGATTCTGCAAATCTTCTCAACCGACTCACTTCAATCAATCAGGCATCACTTCCTTTGTTCTCGTGCACAAGAACCCACTTTTCTCTCCCTCATATTCAAGCCTCTTCGTCGTCATTGTTACCAGAGAAGCTTTGAAGAAGCCAAAATCGTCTTCGCTGTTTCATCGTCTTGAATCGCATAAAATACAGGTTTTTTCTCTCATTCTACATCGTTCATCATCAAAAACATAAAGGTTAGTAATCAATCTAAAGGATTCTTCTCTCATTCGATTTTCGGTCTAGTTTTTATGTGCTGGGTTTAACAATATGTTCATTTGAGTTATCAAATCTATTGGAAACAGAGTATTCAACACCCAGTAAATATGCTTGTTTTGTTATTGATTTTGAGTACACATTCTTTGTAATTTGTGTAAACGAAAACCTATACAAAGATTTTGAAGATATAAAATGTACAAAAAGCCCCAAAATGTCGATTATCTTTAAATCGGTATACATAGGATGTACACAAAGAGTGAAATTTGGTAAAGTTAATGGGAAATGATGTTGCATGTTCGATTGTAAACGCATAATACCCATTGAAATGTACTTTTATGTATTGAATAGACTATCTTCCATTTCTATTTGTGTATTATTTGCTATAACTGAAAATAGACATGGCAATTGGAAATGAAATTGGAAAAAAAATGTAGAAGATGCTTTGATTGTGTACGTTTTCTGCAATGGTATACACAAATAAAGTTGGATGTATGTTGATGATATGTAATATATGTGCTAATTATGTAGAAATATACATGGTTATTGGAAATGCTTTGATTATGTACATTTTCTGTAATGATATACACAAACAGAGTTGAATGTATGCTAATGATATGTAACATTTGTGTTAATTATGTGGAAACTATATTATTGTAAATGTCAACAACAACCTATTGTAGCTTTATCTTCTACCGAAGTTGAGTATGTAGCTGCCACTAAAGCTTGTAAAGAAGTTGTGTGGCTTAGTGCTATTATGTTTGAGATAGAGGGTAAGTCTACTATGTCAACTTTATACATGGACAATTAGTTTGCTTTATATCTTTGTAAGAATCCAGTTTATCATGAACGGATTAAACATATTGATGTTAGATATCATTATATTCGTTTATAAGTAGAGTCAAATAAATTACTTGTTGATAAAGTTGATGGTGATACTAACCCATCAGATTTTGGCACTAAAATAGTGACTCGTGAGAAATTTTTGTTTTGCATGACGGTTTTACTCAAAATCAACGGTTAGATGAACTTAGAAATTAGGAGGGTAAATTGTGAAGACTCTAATTTTCCGAGTCCAAGGTCAAACATACGTGAAAGCCCATAACTGCAATTAATGGGTTGAAAGTTTATAGTGTGGTGGTGGGCCCAAAAAACTTGCTGATTGGGCTTCCTTTTACATAAGGTCCAGCTGTTTGTAAGTGAAATGAAAGCAACACTTTAACTAGGGGTTTTTAGGACTCATTTAAATTATGTCCTCAAGCCATTTAGCAACATAAAGCACGCCAATTTATAGATTTTCATGGACACCCGTTCTTTTTCATCTCTCTATGATTCTTCAGCAAGAAGAGAGTTCTTCTTATTCTCTTTTATTTTCTTGGTGAAACACAAGCTTTGTTGGGACTCTCTAGAGTTAATCCCTTAAATCTACAAGTTGTGTGGATTTGTTGTTCTTACGTATGTAGTCGTTTTTCTTTGTTCGTTTAATAATGGATTGTGTAATGTCTTGAGCCCCCGAGGATGTAGGAAATTTCCGAACCTCGTTAAAACCGTGTTTGTTCTTGTTCGAACGACACTTTAACCTTCGATCTTGTGGGTTTTCTTGCATTTCAGATTCCATTCGATTGTTCAAAACAAGTGTAAGGCATCGATCATATTCTATTGTTCAAAACAAGTATAAGTCACACATGCTCATTCTTACTCAGCGACATATCAAGAACACCAAGGACACAACCCCACCTGAACTCCTATATATAACAAGAGGAAATATGAAAATCACGTCCAACTCCATGACCTAAAATAAGCACTTAAGAGATAACGCTAATCCATTTTACGAGTTCTTATTTAGAGGACAATATAAAATAAGTATGGGTTGCGTACACCGTGCATTGCAATTTTTTATTTTACTCCCAACTTTTTCAAAATTTCTCGTTTATTTCCAAAAAAATTCTTTACAGACTTGAGCATAAACCTTTTGCATTCAAGTTTATTTTCTGGTGCTAGTCCATCTCTTCTACAAAGGGGATTAGACGATCAAGTCATACTAGCCAGCCGGCTCTTACTGGGTCATGCCTATTCGTTTCTCAAATTTAGTATGGTATAGATGGATTTGAGGTTTAGCTCTCCCATCCAAAATCTCCGAATTGGTTTAGTTTACCGGGCAAGAGTATCACCAACGATACTGAGTTATCTACAATCCATACGTTCCCATTGTTGGATAATCTCCGATCGACATAAACAAATAGAAATTTGACTCCACAAAAATAAAATCAAGAAACAAAACAAATGAAACAGCATGAACTCTCAAACCTGGCGAAGGCGAAAGCTCTTAGGCGGCCACTGCAAATGTTTCTTGAGAAACTAGACTTGTGAAATCATATCCTCATTAGCCTCTTCAAAAATGACATTCAGACCCGATGAGAAAACAATCGTATCATGAAACTACAAGATATACAAAGATCTCAGACATCCAAGGAAGTATCAAAACAACACAAGCTCTCAAGCCTCTGCAAAGGCGAAAGCTCTTAGGCGGCCAGTGCGAATGTTCTCTTGATAAACAAGCCTTTAATATTATCATCATCGATCTCAACTCCGTCACAAAGTTCAAATATCAAAAACAGATTGAAACAGTTTCAAATTACTCAACAGCTACTGAAACATATGTTAAGAATGAATCTAGGCATCTAAAACTGATCGGAAAAAATAGTTTCAGATATCCAAGGAAGGAATTAATCAGCAGAAGCTCGCAAGCCTTGACGAGGGAAAGCTCTCAGGCGGCAACTGCGAATGTTTCTTGAGAAACTAGCCTTTCAATTTTATCATCATCAACCAATAAGAAAGAAAACAGAGATGAAAAAATTTCCACAATCGATTCTTCAGTACTTTCAAAAATCATGTAAACAAGCTGCAAACAAATGAACGAGGAGCAAAAATCGAAGGATGAATTGCATGGTACACTACTACTTTGTGGTTCACGCAGGTGAGAAACTGACTATAAAGAAAGCATGGCGGAGATTATATTATATACAGGTAAAAATTGATTAGGATTTGGGGAGAGAAATACACATCTAGTCGTCCAAGGCTATAGGAATCCTTGGGATTTCTGTATGGCACCGGGCTTTGTTACATGGGCCGGGTCTTCGTAAATGGGCCATATTGTAAAGTTCTTCGGACAATATATTTTCGTAAGCTTATAGCTAATTACTAATTAGCGTAATACCAAGTTATTTTGTCTAAAATAAAATTTATTAATTACATAAAATATATAGTAAAGTTATAATTTTCCTAATTGATAGCATATGATTTTGATTGAAAAAAAAGTCACTTGTATAGTATGATCGAGGATTTGAAGTTTTTGAACCACCTAATGATATAATTTATGTTTTTTGGTCGATAGCATATATGACTTTTGTTGAAAAATGCTAGATATAAATATTTATACTTTTATATCTAGCATTTGTCTAACAAATGGTCTTGTGTTATTTTGGGATTGTAATAAGTTTTAAGGACATTACTATGCAGTCTATGCATATGTCCGTTTGAAAGAGTTTAAGCTAAAAAGTGAGCGTTTGATAAGACAAATTTACGGAGTTTTTGATAGTTTATTAATAATATATCATTAATAATAATTAAATGATAAAAAAAAAATTTAAACTAATTTATACGTATATCATTTACAATAAATTTACTTCTCCCAAACATCTATCAAATTTAAAAAAAAAAAAAAAATCGTTGAATCAACTGTTGATCAATTTAACTTCAACCTAATAAGCTTGAGTTTGAGCTTGACCTCAAATAAGGGTCTGTTTACCTGCGGGTTTATAAACTATTATTTATTGGTGGGTATTTACATGTCAATGGGTTTATTTTCGAATGAGTTTATTCGGGTTTATAAACCTCTAGAAAATAACCTCCTCAATCCAATGTTATTTTTCATGGATGAGTTTATTTTTTCTGTATACTCGAAATTGCCCTCGTTTGCATCTTTACAAATCCAACCTTAACATTAACACCCGTGAAGTTCCTTTCTTTCAAAACAACTACATCATTGTCGTCCACAACTATACCTTCGAGATTTGATTTTTCGATTACCCTCCGATTCATATATATATATATATATATATATATATATATATATATATATATATATATATATATATATATATATATATATATATATATATATATATATATATATATATATATATATTGGATTAATCTTTAATCTTTTTAGGGGTAAAAATGTAATTTGCACTAAAATAAACCCAGAAAAAAAATCCTAAGTAAACATCCTTATCGAAATAATATATATAAACTGATCGAGTTTATAAACCCGAAAATAAATTATAAACCCATTTAATTTATAAACGCATAAAAATACAAACTTCTAGTAAGCATGCCTTAAGTTAATGGTTTGCAAACAGACTAGGTATCTTTAACTATTATGTCGCTTGAATGTCTTTATTACTTTCAGCAAAATACCGTTATCATAAAAAAATCCATCGATGTTATAAATTAGAGGTGGGTCGCAAACCTAAACCTAAACCGTCAAAATCCAAACCGGCGGTTTAGGTTTAACCTAAACCGCCGGTTTGGTCCATTTTTTTTTAAAAAAAAAAAAAAACCAAACCGCCGGTTTAGGTTTGGTTTAGAGCCAAACCTAAACCGTGAACCGCCGGTTCAACCAAACCGGCAAACCTAAACCGCCGGTTCACAAACCGCCGGTTCGGCGGTTTGGTTTGAACCGGCCCCATCACTATTATAAATAAATGTGATGCATATGATATACTATTCAAAGGTGGCACACGATATATTATTATATATTCGATATAATGTGAATGTTGTACACCAAGTACGCAACCGATAAAGGTGTATGATATGAGCAAATGTATAGTAACTATCAAATTTTAGTAGCAAGGAGAGAGAAATGAAAATTTTAGACGCATAAAAGTGCAAGTATCTAGCATCATAGCCTTTGTGTTAACTTTAAGCAAACGACCAATTTAATTTGCTTTGATGAGTTGTGACCGTGCATGTGTCTCATGCATCTCAACTTTGCATAAAGAAAACTAGTTTGCTCAAACATACGGTGTAAATGTCTAAATGATACTTAGGAGTTAGGAGAGACCTTCTCAATTTTAGATCATGATATTAATCGGACCAATATCATTCTACTTCTGAATCGGTAATAAAAGCCATAATTTATGGACTTATATATTACGCTCACATACTTTACTAAAATATGTTATACCCGGACCACATCATTAGTCGTTATACTTGGTTTATGAACAAGTACAATGCTTCCAAACAAGCCCTTGATCGGTTGACATAGTATATGATCAAATTTATCATACAAGAATAATAAAATAACAATTTATATATATAGTACGTACGATAAGTATTTTCTTGAGCTATATGTTAAAGACACGAATCACATGTACACATTTTGTATCATGTCACTTATAGACAAATAATTTGTCACCGTGTCCACGTGTCATCAATATATATATCATATACCTAGGGACACATGGTTTAGTTAAGGTAAAAACTAACACATATATGTACACATACATGTTTTCCCAGAAAGTTGGTAGTTTAGATCTTCCGTTGTTGTTGCACGTGTCCAAAGTACATCACGACATATTGTTAACTTGTGTGCAACGAGCCAGAGAACAACGAATCTGCAGAAGACATTGATCATATCGTTCCTAATAGAGAAGCGTAATATCATCCCAAAATTTTTTGATAGTAGAATGATAGGGATAAAAGAGCGAAGTGGAAGATCATATCGATATGGTTTAATAACCCATTCGACGAGCATCAAAGTGACACTCTTCTAGCATTTGTGTTCGGTCAACAAATAGAAATTATGATAATCATTCTGATTATCATACAAAAAGACTTAATCGTGTAAACCGTTTATAAGATCAATTCCAATCTTATACAACGTAGAGATAACATAATAAACGTTTTGTCTATTCAAGAGTTTGCATCCAACACACAACAAGATCAATTTCTCAGTGAGAGTACGCCTTACGCTACACTTGGACGTGAAGTCAAGATACATAAGCAACACATGGTGATGTATCTGAATGGCGCATTGAATTGAAGGGATCAATATTCTAAGTAACGACAACTGGGCGGCGCGAAACAAATGAAGTTTGACCAGGTTGGCTAACAACTTCCTGGGTAGCCCCATCGAACCAGCAGTGAACCCACCAACAAGTCATGGCTCTACGTATTAAATATTAGACTCACAGCTGTACTTATTATAGCTAGATCCATACATACCCCTTTCTTAATTTTTTATGTTTACCTCCTTAAATAGTCCAAATACCCAATTAACACCTCTCTATTATATTCTTAATCAACCCCTATTTTATCATTTTCTCACAGTATATCACATGTTATGATTATAAACTTCGTCAGATTAATGTATTTTTAACCGTCAATCATTAAGGAAATATATTACATACATAACCTCTCAGCATTATAGCTATGACATGTATCGTTACTTTTAATTATAACTTATCATTAAATATCGAAGCTAATTAACTTACATTATTAATAAAAGAGAAAATTGTATAAATAGTACTTCATCTTTTACACTGACTAAACTTTAGGACCCGTCTTTTAAACTATTAGAATTATCAGAATGATACTTCACCTATTGAGTCCGACGAAGATTAGTACCTGAATTACTCTTCACACGTTAATACTCCACGAACTTAGAGCTTTCAAAGTTCATACCCAAACTAAAGTGAGGATTCTTCATGTAGATCTTTGGGTAAAGTAAGCAAAGTCATGAAATCTTATAAACAGTAATTTAGATAGTAATTTTTTATCGGACTCAATAAATGAGGTACCGTTTTAAATATTTAAACGACGCCTAAAAAAATGAGTACTCTTAATAAAATAAACGTATATTTTAAAGAATGAATATGGGCCCTTGGATGTCATATTGCTAGCTTGGGGATGAGAGGATCTAATTAAGCCCCCACACTAGATTTTAATGTAAGCCCTGAATAATTTTGTTTGAAATGGATAGCATTTGAACATATGCATAGAACTTGGAAGGAATGGGAGGATGGCCATGGGACCCACATGGCTAGGGGAGGGAAAGAATATTATTATTATATTAGTGAATTAATATAATTTATTATTTTTCTTTTTAGTCTTGTTGAGGATGATTTGGGAGGGCCCTACAAGAATAGGTCATTATGGAGACTAATGCGTCTTACCTACACACAGTAACATGATTTGTACTATTCTCATGTGTCTTTATCTCTTTTCTTTATTAAAAAGCTTTATTTAATTTTTAAAATTAGAGGGGTTTAGTTGGCATTTAGAGAATATGAGTGTAGAACAGCAAGGAGATACAAAAGCAAAAGGAAAAAAGAAAGATGGAGAGAACTCAACCTCCACTATATGGAACAGTTGGCAAATATGTCAGAAGGTAGGAGAAAAATTATGTTGCAGTGCTAAACAGACTAAGAATCAGTACAATAATGGATGCTTCGCAAAGCAACCCATAGCTTGCCACTCAAGCAATTACTTCTCATGGCTTTCGAATGGCGATCGATATTTTTCGCATAAAGTTTGAGAATTTGATAATCGAATTGGTTGAATTTGATTTAAGAATGGTAAATGAAGTAATTACAGATTGTTAATTGCTGATGTACAATAATACAATCAGCGAGATGGGAAGGGGCATATTATTACAGATTATACAGCTGCAGTTGGGCCAGTTGGCAGTGGTTACTATATATATTATTTAAATTTTATTTTTGATGACCTTCTTCAAATTTCAGTCTCTTTTTCTTTTTCAAATCAATCCACTGTTTGCTTCCGCAGGTAACCAAAGTTTAATCTCTGTTTCTCTCCTTGTCACTACAAACACTCGTCTGATCGTGTAAAGTACGAATCGGATGTTTGAATGAATTCTTCTTCAAGCATCAATCTCATTATTCTGTCGAATGAATCATCAAGTTGAACGCCCTTGCGGCTTTCGGTTCTAGCTGATCATACTTAGTCTGATAATGTTATCTCTTCTCTGGGTTTTCAATTTGCTCTCTAAGTTTCGATTCTAAGTTCTTGAAGCCAGTTCCTCCATTTCCCCCAAATCAATTTGCTTAACATTTACACTTCTAGGTTTAGCAGAATTTCGTTACACAGTCGGAAAAAATAAGGGAATCTGCTTTATTCTCTGAAAGTTTCTCTTTGCTGTCTGTAGGAAAGCATTTTATTGACATTAGAGAAGGGGCTTGATTTGATCCTAAGTTAACTAGCTATCAAATATTATGCCTGGGATTTTTCATTTCTTGTTTTTCAATTTTACTTTGTGTCTCGGTGATGCTTCTACACGAGGGTTCTTTTGCTTTTAAATTTCTCTTTCTCAGATCTATAAAGCTGCCGTTTACATTTGTTCCTTGTTGAGTTCCGCAAGATATCAAAAGCAAGCCAAATTTAGTCAAACCACACCAACTTGGCTTTAGCTCCATAGATCTTTCTTTCTCTTTTTTCCAATATTTTAATTCCTTCCTGGCTTTTGTTTCTAGGCTACTGTTGAATTGGTGGAGGGAGTCTTATATAAAGGTTTGAGTGAAATACAATCAAGGTTTATTTTATTTGGCATTCCAATTTTATGTTGAAGATGGAGGATGATTGGAATGGTCAAATGGGATTTCAAGATAGATCTTCTGAGTTGAACAGTTCACGGTCACTAGCTGAGAAAGCAGTTCCTGACATAGCTGTGAATTCTTCCCATGGAGGAAGAATGGGGAGTAGCAATTTCTCTGGTTGGGACCCGATTATTTCACCAAGCCAGGGTGCGAATTTTGGTGCTTCTTTGATGGTTTCTCATGGCAATTTTTCTACTCCTTTGTATCCTGTTGTATCAGACAACATGAGGTTGAGATCAACATCTCAATTTATGCCTCATTATTCACCTGTTAATACAAATGCTGTTGAAATGTTGCCGAAACTATCTGGCTTTGGCGGTGCTGGTGGTGGAAGCCTTTCCGGAGTGATGGATCCTTATGGTCTGTCAGGCTGTGCCCAGAATTCCGGTTCTTCAAACAAGATCATCATGGATCCAAGACAGTCTGAGGATGATTACCAAATATCAAAGTTGACATCTATGGAAGCGTCACCAACTGGCAAAAGAAAGAGGGTATGTATCTCTAGAGCTCCAATTCAGTGCAATATTTGCCATGTTTATTGCTATGTTGCGGATCTCGTTACTGCTGTATTGGTTTGTGATTTGATTATGATAGAATGTTCTAGTGGTACCAGATCTTCTTACTGTTATAGTTTATGTCTTTACAAATCTGTAGAATGCTGAAGGAGAACAAGAGAGGGATGCATCAAATGATACTTCAGATGAAAAAGAATCAGTTAAGAGAAAGAAGAAAATCGAAGAGAATATTGATTCTGATCAGCGTAGTAAGCAAACGGATGGGCAAACCAAAGAGAGTTCTGTAGACGGAGAGGCATCTAAAGAGAATTATGTTCATGTCAGAGCCAGAAGAGGACAGGCTACAAACAGTCATAGCCTAGCTGAACGGGTAATGTGTATGTTATGCTCTTAACTAGTAGATACCACAGATCTTATGATATAATTTGTGTATGACTTGCAGGTCAGGAGAGAAAAGATCAACGACAGGATGAAATTACTTCAAGAACTTGTTCCTGGATGCAATAAGGTACTACAAAGTGGATCTTTTCTTGTGTTAAAATAAAACTTTATGGTTTAATGATTTAAGAAGTAGATGCATGCCACAAATCTGAATGAAAGTTTGCTGATGTTCTGGAATTTTGTCTTTCCCCCTTAATTCTATTGGTGCTAGATTACAGGGAAAGCTGTGATGCTCGATGAGATTATCAACTACGTGCAGTCACTCCAGCAGCAAGTTGAGGTGAGGTGTAGTGAATTTCAAGTGTCTAAGCATCTAAAAGTCGAGCTTTCAAATGTGACTTTCCATGATATGTAATTGTACAGCTTAGATGATCACCTGCTATGATATTTGAAGTTAATTTTTTTTTCTTCTGGTTGCAGTTTCTATCCATGAAGCTTGCAGCTGTGAATCCAGAAGTGAACTTTGACATTGAACAAATTCTATCAAAAGATGTAAGTAATGAAAACTCATAAGACTGTAAATTTACAAGAAGGTTGTAATTCACCCCCTGTCTCTCTTCTCTGCAGATCCTTCATTCAAAAGGCAGTAATGCACCCTTTATCGGCCTAAACCTTAATCCTGGAATGAGCTCCTCTCACCTTGGCACTACAGGGATCCATCAGGGAGCCTTGCCTTACCATCCTGCACCTCAGGTAACTAAAGCTTGCCTCACATGAGATTGTTTGATTAAAAATTTATCCAAATCTCAAGTTAGTGGTGACTGAATTTTATACATTGGAGTTGATAAATTGCATTACATCTCATGTATGTAATACTTGTAGGGTATGTGGGATGGTGATCTGCAAAGTCTGCTTCATATGGGTTTTGACCTGAACCCTAACCTTGGACCAAATGGTAGTTCTGCAATTTTTATATTTTGACAATAAGCTTTTCGTAATCTTTTCATCCCAAAGGATTCTCAAACTCCACTCTTTATTGTTCTTTCTCATGACAGGAAGCTCTAAAACATAGGCATAGATTCAATAGTTATCCGGGCAATACACGATTGGCTCTCCTAGCAGCTTATGCAGATTGTTAATGGCTGAACACACCTTGTGGACTCCTATTCAGAGAAGAAGGAACACACTTTGGCAGATAAAAGAAAGGGAACCCGAGGGGGAAATAGTGTGTTTCGGTGTTGTATAGGCAATTTAGCTGCTCTTCATCGTTGTTCATGTGTTTTCTTATACACAATAACACAAGGAGGTTACTTGCTACTGTTACTGTGGTAAAACTTGCAAATTTTTGTATAGGAACAGATTTGAAAGCAATTTACTGGATCCACTTATTCTGTAAGCCCTTTCAAACCCTTTAATTTTCTGGGCAAACCATACTTAAAAGTCAGAACATTTTTATTTTTGGCGATTTCCTGTTTTTCTTCTTAGGGCCTGTTTGGTTCAACACCGAAAACAGAAACGGAATGAAAACGAATTTAGTCCATATGTATATCTTTATTCATGAAAATTTATGGAATCATTCATTTTGGTTTAATGCAAGATGCACTTGCTTCCCAATATTTTGTTTCCCTACAGGGTATCAAAAGTAATCAAATTTTACTCCAATTACTTCAAACCATAAGGAATGATTGCAAAAACTTTCATGAATAAGGGTATACGTATAGACTAGATTCGTTTTCATTCCGTTTCCGATTTCGGATTTAAAACCAAACGGGCCCTTAGTGTTGTCTAAATAGTTGAAATAAGACCAGAAATTAGGAACATGTCTTTTATATAGTCTATATAATGCACAGTATGACAATTATAAAATTTTATGACTGTGAATGTCGAACACATATATTTTCCAAGATTTGTAAAAAAAAATATTATAATTTAAGAAAAGGGTTTCGACCGCTTTTTATTGTAGGAATAAGGAGTATAAAAATGTACATATTTATGCAGATTTTAAATTTAAGAAAGTCTTTTAGTGAGGATGCCACTTTTCAAAATATTAAAAATACATACTTTTATAGGATGCAAATTTTATTGTTTTAAAAAAAACTAAATTCAACTTTTTACCATATAAATCAAGATAAGAAAGTCTAACATAAGGAAAGTCAAATATAACTTAATTAATATCTTAACCTTGTAAATACATTTTAATTTCGATTAAATTTATTCCTCATATGTACATGATTTCATAATATTGTTTAAATTTGCTTTGTAATCAAACATTTGATAAGTGAGAATTACAATTCTTAATGCTAATATATTCTCTCTATTTTATCATTAAAGAAAATATACTTGTTTTTAGTTATATATTTTTCAATTTCAATATAATTATTATTGATGACTTTATTTATAAACTAGTTCATATCCCGTGCCTTGCACGGGTATTTGTTAAAACTATTTTCTTTTTTTTATACGATGATAATTAACATCTAATTTTACTTTTATTTAATAAAATTTGGTAAAAAGAAGATTTGATGGTTTCCGGCGCATGTGGACATGCATCTTTTAATAAGAAACTGAGTTGTTATACTAAATTAGGGATAACCCGACCATGACATAGCTAAAAAACATAAGTAGAACTTCATAATAAAATAGTTAAAACTTGTACAAAACAAAAAGAAATGTCATTATCTCTTCGTCTGACTACTTACCAAATGGATTTCCACCGACGAACGATTCAAATATGTCGAATGGATTATGACCGCCTCCTCCACCGTCCATTCATTCCTTAAGTGCATTCTCCCCGTATTGGTCATAAATCTCACGCTTATTTGGATCACTTAGAACTTCATAAGCTCGAGCCAATTCTTTCAACTCAACAATAATAGCACAAAATTGCTAATAGAAGGGACGGAGATTGAATAAATATGGACACAAAAAACGAACAATTAATCAGAAATGAACAATCAAATTCAAGCAACATACATTTTTTACAATTATATCACAACAATAACAAAAGAGAAGGAGGGTGTGCAATCAAATGGAGAGAAGAAGTATATATAGGCAATAATTTAGGTTTACTCAAAGAAGATTCTTCAAGAAGATAGCAAATTCAAATTAGTGAGATAAGATCGGAACTATTAAATTTTAAATGTGGATTAACAAATTATTAAGATATTCCATTAAGATTTGATCTAAAATAATTAAAAATATAAATTTTTGAAACTAAATTGAATTATGAAATTACGTTAGAAAATAACTTCTCCCATACGTTATAAGATTTGATTTGATTTAGTTAACTGAAAAACTGCAATTATAGTTTAAAATTTTTTAGTAAAATATTTTTCGTAAAAAAAAATGGAATGGCAATTTAGTAAATATTTTAGAAAAAAGCTGAGGTGGCATACCTCGTAGCTTGACATGTGGCGGTAGTGTCCTTAGTTTTAGTAAGTAATATAGATTGTGGATAATACCACTGTGGTCAAGTTTTTTAAAACAACGTACAAAAAAATTCAATGCCCGAATGGTACCATGAGGTCCATATTCGTCGGTGCATGTTCCTTAATCATCCATCTTATTAACAAACATTAGCTTATTGTAAATACTAAAGGGGCGCGTTATATATACAATTTTGAATTTACTTGGTACTGAATATGAACGTTTTGCGTTGGCGCTCAAATTAATTTGAATGTCAACGCTTTTCGACGGGGCTCAAATAATAAAATATTAGGCAAAAATAAAAAAAAAATTGGTTATTGGGCGCTATTTTGAGCGCCAATGCATTCCGACGGCGCTCAAATCTTAAAATAAATAAAAAAAATATTAGGCAAAAATAGAAAAAGGTAGGCTTTTGGGCGCTGGCGCATGGCGCTAGCGTCCAAAACCCTACTTTCTTTTTGCTTTTGTCCCTTTTCTCTTTTTTTTTTTAAAGATTTGAGCGCCGTCGAAAAGCGTTGGCGCTCAAATTTTTTTTTTATTGGTTGAGCACCACCGGAATACATTTGTATTTTAAGTTAGTAAAACAAACTTCGTGTCTTTAGCATTTTCGATACAAAATTTGTTTTTTTTTTTTTGTGTTTCGTTTATTCTCTGGAAGGATGTACTTCCTCACGGCCCACCAAATATAAGTCAATATCACTTATTGGGCCTATTGGGCTATATATAAGATTAGTGCAGTAGTTGGGCCTTGTTTTAGGCCCAAAAATAGTCACAGTGTCCAAAACAATGTAATCTTTTGACCATTATATAAACATCAAAAACATACTACATAATTCACACGCAAATTTTACACATTAAAATAAAGTTCCTTTATATAATTAAAAACATGGTTAAAAGAAGTAATTTCGATATCCAAATGATTTTGCTAAATCAAGTAGACATTATATTAAATAATAATTGATTTACCATTATTTAATTATTGTAGAGTCTAGGAAGACAGAAGATTAGGGCAAATCTGCCTATCAAAAATCGATCACATTACACGCAATATAAACCCTAATATAAGGACATGTTTGGCCACAAAATCAAATCAAAATATTAATTTCTAATTAAAATGAGGAGAGTGTCACTTTCATCAATCAAACTGGGAATGTTCATCACAACACTTCAATAACATAAAACCAAACGACTTATATTTATTTCCAATAATGATTTTCACCGGTGGGAAGTGCTAATTATTTAATACTATTCTACATATATATTATACGCTAGTCTACTGATATAAAAATGATTTTATTTATTTTTAAATTCCAAAATTTCTGCTGATAACACAGGATCATATCAGTATATTTGGTCTTCTATAACGCATAAAAAAAAATAGTCGCTTGGCTGTTTGTTTGGAGTACAGATGCTTAATTATATTTTTCTTACATTTCTTGTCCAAGAAAATAAAATATAGTTATAATTTGGTTGTTTGTACAAGTAGTTTTCTGTTACACTTCTTCTTGGCTAGATATATTCTCTAATAAAATAAACTTATAGTACTATCCGTTTATTTATGAAATTGATTCGTGGCCAGTTTGTTAGATAGACTATATAGTAATTGTCCACCAAGTTTTTTTCAAGTTGATAGGTACATGTATAATTTAAAAAAGGTAATTCCAAAAGAAACAAATAGTCATTTCAAGAAGAGTATCCATGCTATTGGTTACATAATTCGGGACTATAATGAAAAGGTTGTGAGTCTCGATACAAAAAAGAATAACTTTAACTCAATTATTAAAGCAGAAGCTTTTGCCCTGAAATTAGGGCTCGAGGAAGCTAAAAGACTTCATATTAAAAGACTTCATATTAGGGCTCCAAGGTTTGTGGAGTTGTGCTTGGGAGATCGAGATGTTTATTCCCAACTCCAGTTTGGATCTTCATTCTTTCGACGAAGTCCAAATTAGACATATTTTCAGAGAGATAAACTGTGTTGTTGACCGGTTAACCCACCTGGGTGTATCGACCCTCTGAACTTTTTGTTCTCATCCGCAAGGATGCTTTAGGGTGGAATACTTTTAGGAGGTAGACTAACCTAACCGTTTTCCGTTATAAAAAATAAAAAATAAAAAATAAAGAAGAAGAGTATCCATGCAACTTTTTAACAAGGGAGGAATCCAAAGTTATGATGGCTCAATCGATTAATGTAAATAAACGACAATAGGTCGGATGAACTGTTATAATTATCAGGTATATTTATTAATGTTATTCATTGAGTAATTCAGAATTGTCTGCGGGTGGGGTGATTAAGAGTTATAAGTATTGGCTAATTGTATAAAATTCGAGATATTTCGGGTGTATTGAGTCGGGTGTTGAGTATAAAAGCTTCTACCACGTATTCTGACACATTTTATAAATCGGGTGATTTGGGTATAAATTGACGGTTGATTTTGGGGTAAACGAGGGAGGCCAAAAATGTCAAAAGCATTGACAAAAGTTTGTGCGATGGAGATAGGTATTGAATTTCAATTTTGAAGTTAAGTCAACCGATGATTGCATTTGCATGTTTGTTTTTGTAGCTTCTCCCAGCGGTTCACAACTGTAAACAACTTCAATAATGGATATCAATTAAAGATTAGGTTAATTGTGTCAACTTTGCTAACAACTTTTTACAGCAAAATCATACAAAAGGCATTTAACTCTAACTTTAATTTATGAAAAGATTTGAGGTCTAAAGATCCCACCGAGAACTAGTACAAAAAATTAAGCGATCCCATCCTCTACATCATAGATTAGTGCTTGTACATTATAATGTTTGGGTTTCTTCTATGACAGAGTCGATCTTAAATAGGGTTTTGTAGTTTTGATCCGGACCGTTCTTTTCAGTCCAGTTGTATGGTAATTTCCGATTCCGGTTTAAGACCGGCAAAACCTGGTGACTCGGGTCGGATCGAAAAATTAAAAAAGTTAAAAAAATATAACGTAAGAAAAAAAAAGCCTAAATGGACACGAATCTAACCGAAATTCCGGCCCTCCAAACCGGTTTAGACCGGTTTTACACCTCTAATCTTAAGCCGGTTGGAGTCCATCTTAAGCGATTAAAACTGACTAACTATGCACATGGGTTGCATTGTCGTAGTTCTCGCTCGCAAAAAAAATTACATTACTATTCACATGACGTGTGTAGTCAGAGTTTTTTCCTCAAAAATAAATCGCACGACTACTCACAGGACCTTGTTAGCTATAATATTTTCCTAAAAAAAATACACTACTACACACACAACATGCACAGTCATAGTATTCCCAAATAAAAATTACACAAGTGAACGTGTATCCCATAGTTGATCAATTACAAGTTTACGATTACGTTCAGTATAAGCGTAGTTCATTAGCTCTGCTCGGCTTCATATCATCTCAAACTACGCACCTTCTTCCGCGTAGTCATGAATCTGATGTGAAAACAAAAACCACACACACGAATTGCGTATTCTTGGTGTTAAATAAAGATTTTACCAATACGTCTACAAATATCACTTAATCTAAATGTGGGTCTACCATAACTTTGATCCGCTGATTTGGTACAAACTTTTTATGCAAAAAAAATGATTGCAAGTGTTGAACATATATTTTGATAAATCAATCGTGTGATTGATCGCTTGATTCATATGACACACTCGACGAAACATACGAACTTTTCCGATGATTTTAAATTTAGTGCCCGTTTGGTTGGAGCGGTGGAATGAAAATGGAATGGAATCAAAGAAGGGTAAGGAAAGGAAATGGAAATGATGAGAATACTTTCATGTGTTAAAAAAGCTCTAACCAAACGTTGTTTTTGATTGATTCGGAATCATTCCGTTACCGGGAATGATTCCTAGCGCTTCCAAACGAGCCCTTAATGTTTTCAATCGTGTGATTGATCGCTTGGTACAAACTTTTTGTTGTCCAAGGAATTTTAGAGCATCTTCGTCCCTTGACGTGTCCTTGGATACGTCAAGGATGAACTTCAGATTTAGATCGTGCTGAAACTTCAACTACTCTTTAGGTTGATGTGCGGATGGATTCGAAGGGTTGAATTTGGTTGGCATAAGCTTTGGAGATGGAGACGGAAGTGATG
The DNA here is from genome assembly GCA_033239045.1 of Fagopyrum esculentum. Taxonomy (NCBI): domain Eukaryota; kingdom Viridiplantae; phylum Streptophyta; class Magnoliopsida; order Caryophyllales; family Polygonaceae; genus Fagopyrum; species Fagopyrum esculentum. The sequence continues at coordinate 17,241,358 of BSUD01000006.1, read as the reverse complement.
AGTTGATCCGATCAAGATGGACCGGGCAAGCTGTGAAGTGGATTGAATGAGTTGATTCTTGAAGAATCCTCGATTGTGGAGGCTTTCGATCGAAGATCCAATGAGGAATTTTGAGATAGGAAGATGTGATGCCCAAATCAAAGAGGAGGATTTTACCTTCAACTAAACTTGATTATATTGAACATGATTTTACAAATGAGTCAAGCTTCCTTTATATAGAGGATGTGGCCAAACCAAATGTCGGAAATTAAATGACGGAATTAGAAGTCGGAATTAAATCCGAAAAATGAAAAGTCTAACTTGATGTCGGAATTAAAGATTCAAAATGAAAAGTCTAAAATATGAAGGGTCGAAATTTAAGTTGTGAAGTGAAAAGTCTACTATTAAAAGGCAAAATATGGGACATGTTGTCAAAACTAACCAGTTTTATGTCATGACGTAGTGATGAAAAGGCATGCCGCTAGACCAGCCGAGAAGGGCGGAGACACGGATGACATTGATATCCAGAGGTGTATCATCCCTCGTACTATCGTGTGTTTCTTATCTCTTATTTATCAGCTTTTTTGTAAAACCAAGGAAAAAAGTCAGATTTTGGGCTTGTTCGGCGGAGTTTTTTTTAAAGCTTTTTGTAGAGCTTTGGAAAAAAATGAAAGTTAATGGGTATTTGTTATAGTAGATTATTTGGTAGATTAGATTTTTCATTAGATTTTTTAGAAGTTTTTTGGTCCAATTTTAAAAAGTTTCAAATGATAGCTTTAATTTTGTGTAGATTATTGAATTTATTTACAATTTTACCCCTTAAAGCTAGTTCTAACTATTTTCAACTCTTTTTTATTTTGGAATTTTTTGTAAATTTACCTTGAAAATCTACCCATAAATCTAACTCTACTAAATAAGGGTTAGATTTTTCATTATATTTTTATAATTTATAAAACTCTACCAAAAAATCTACCGAAAAAACTAAATTTAACCAAAAAACTTAAACTATCGAAAAAACTTACGATACTGAAAAGGGCTCGATTTCTTTCCATATAAAATTTTCTCTACTTTTACTTTGATTCTCGTACCAAAATCTGACACGATTAGTATTTTAAGGTTACTTACAATTTAACGAAATTCATAATATGAGAAATGTAGATGCTCTTACAAAGAGTGATCGTGAAATGGATAGAGGACATGGGGAAAATTTCACAGCCCACACTACTAGATAGAGAATTTACATCGGAAATCGAACTCATCTTGTTTCCTTCTTTTTCTTTGTTTTCTTTTTATGGTATTTGTTTTCTTTTTTAAGGATATGGTTTACATTGTAGTTATGTATTGAGTTTGCTCGTCGTATGTTTACATAAAATCTAATATTATTGCATCTATAATTTTTTTTATAAGGTATTATTAATTTATATAAACGTAGTTAAGTGTTATATATGATCATAAATTAGTACCAAATATTGATTGATAGTGTATCAAAATATTCACAACTCATAAATTGGTGACAAATTTATTAACTAATTATCGTGTTCGTTTTCTTCGATTCTAATTTTAAAATGAGAAACGTCTCAACATGTAAATAGTTGTAGAGGTTTTTTTTAGGAGATTTAGTGAAAAATAAAATAATAATGTTTTATCATAAGTAAGTTTTATCTAGAAAATTATTACAATAAAGAATTAACCTTTTCTAAGTTTAAATTTGGTGAAGTTGAAAAGGAAATTTATAAGGTGATAAATAGATGGGTGAAGGGTAAAAAAATAATTAAAATAATAAGAATGTGAAAAGAAGATATATGAAATTAATGATACATTCACTAATAACTATGATTTTGTATATTTACTAGTTATTTTTATTCTTATCTAGATAGCTATCCAAAAACTTATCTCATTTCAGTTAAAATATCAAAATCATTAATTACTAAATTAGGGCATGCAGTTTAGTGTAGCTCCAAACATTCAAGATATGGATATATTATGTCTACATTCGGTTACCCGTTTAGGCTTGCTCATGAATGTTCATATGATAATGGATAAAATGGTCACAAAATTCACACACAAAACAACTATATCAATAGCCAAGAAGAAGTTAATCCATTTGCTCAGGAGGTTCAATTCCAAAATACATTATATATTACACCAAAGATTTATATATAGTACGTATGAAGTTTACTTTCGTCCCAAAAAAAATTACTAATAAGAAAATCACACCAATGAAACCCTAAAAACAGAAGTGATCAAGGATGAAGAAAGCACACAAATCTACTAGGGTTTGTTTTCCTGTAATGGAATTCAAACGCCTACCTGTAACCTTCTTCCCCAATCAATCATCTGTAACTCGCATCAATAATTTACAACATAACTGATATATATACTATATATATATCATGACTAGCTTACTCTCCACTGTACCTCAATTCCTCAGCGGCCATGGGAAGGGAAATGATGGAGCAAAGCTCGCCCCACGATCCCGCTTGACTCTCCCCGCAGCTAGTCTGATCACTTCCACTGCCACTGTTGTTGATCATCGTCCCTTCCCATGTGACGAGATCGAGACCGTTGATTTGATGAGTGAACGGATTACTCGACATCAGCTCTTCTAGTTCAGCAGGAAAAGTAGCCGTTGGCACACCGGGCGTTGAAGAAGAAGAACTACCCATGTTGTAATTATCAAGATTGTATTCGGTTTTCATCATTTCCATCATCAATTGGTTGCTGATTTGTGGATCAGTAGTATTAGGAAATGGAGGGTGCAGATTCACTGAGTGGTTATAATACAAAGACGGATCACAGCCGTCGGTTACTTTCCTCATGGAAACCGAGTGATCCTCGACGTTGAAAGATGTCAAGGGAGTTGAAGAGATTGGATCCATTGTATGTTGTACATAGGGAGGAAGAGAAGACCAAAGTGGAAACATAGGTTGATTGTTGAAAGTGGAAATAACGTTACCATCCATAGCTACAAGTTTCGGTTTCGGTTTTCGGAGCTCGTTATCCTTTCTTTGTTTTCCGAGAAGCTTCTTCTTCAACCTCGTGTTCCAATAGTTCTTGATATCATTATCCGTTCTCCCAGGGAGTTGCGCTGCGATGATCGACCACCTGCACGTACTCAGATCATATACAAATTCAGCTGAGGCTAAAAAGGGAAATCTTGAAATTATATATAGATGCAACTCGATCACTTACCTGCTTCCAATACTAAGATAGAGACTACAGATGAGTCTATCTTCTTCCTCAGAGAAGCCTCCATGCTTGATATTAGGTCGGAGATAGTTCAACCATCTCAACCTGCAACTCTTCCCACATCGCTTTAACCCTAATCATCATTTTTGGGTATAATCTATATTAGCTTCTGCTAACTCACTAACATACATATAAATAGATAGATAGAGTGAAAGCAATATAATACCGATCTTCTGCGGCAAGGCGATCCAGTTGCCGCCGGTACCGTGTTCTTCGATGTATGATTTGAGGGTGGCGTCTTCCTCCGGTGACCATGGCCCTTTCTTGACACTAGCTTTGTCACAACAAGGAGCTCTCCCCATTATTCCTTTGATATGAGAGTTTGATGCTAATGAAGCTGATTAATTAGCTTCTCCTTTCTGTCTTTCTCAGTTAATATAAATCTTGGGAAGAGAAAGCGAGAAAAAGTGGTAGATGGAAACGACTTAATCAAAGAGATGAGTGGAGTATTATAATAATATTATTATTATATTGCGATGGCCGACTAATTAAACAGGGATTTCCGAGGCATGTAAAAAGAAGAGGGAAATTAAAAATAAATAAATAAACAAAATTTTATAATAGAGAAATAAAAAGGTGTCAGAAAGGGTGGAGGGTTTTTCTCGTTGTTCTGTACGTACCTTGAGAATCATATGATACGAGGGAATGATATTATTGCTATTTTAATATGCTGCCACAACAGTATTCTTCCATTATTTATTTCATCTATATTTTTATTATATTCATTTTGTAGTTTATGTAAAGAGATCAGGAGTTGCATGTTCATGTAAATTTTCTTAATTGCTATTGTTCTTGGATAAGAATAATGAAAATATTTAATAAATTCAATTGTATTTCATGAAAATTAGTTTATTTAAGGACGAATCGAGTATACGATAAGTTTATTAGTTTTAAAATTATTATTCTGTCCTAAAGTAGTAATTAATAGAGGCCCGTGGCCTTCAAGGTTGGTGACCAATCTTGACCGTAAAAACAGATCTAGCCATGGTAAAAGAATATACTCTATACTGTTCATTTACTTCATCCATCATTCAAACAGTAATTATTTGTATACTAGTGTAATACTCGTGACATGTACGGACGTAATTTAATTAGATTTTAATTAAAAAATAGCTAAAAAAATTATTAATAAAAATGTATAAAATAGTTAATTATTTATGTAATTATATACTATTATGTGTCTAATTATAAAAATATATAGAGACATGGATATGGTTGATGAGGTTGCATTGCAAGGCGGTTTGTGATTCAAGCCAACTCCAAAGATCAGTGCAATATGGTGGAGGTGAAGGAAGGCGAGTCCATCTTGAGATGATGTCAAGGACAAGGGTGGTGTAGGGGCAGTTGGTTCAGAGGTGGTTTTCGTCATCGAAGGAGAGGCATAGCTTACAAATATTGTCCGGGATTAGCTGTCAGCTATGAAGTTTGGATAAGGTGGGGAGTCTTTGATGGCCAACAAGTCAAACAATGAACTGCATTTAGGGATGTTAAGTCCGTTCGAGATTGTTTTGCACCAAGGGGTAGTTTGGTTAGGGGTTTGGAATAGGTTATAGGTTTTGGCAGTGGAGAAGGATCCGTTGTGGTTGGTGATGGGGTCAATGATACGTCCCGGGGTCTAGTTAGAGATGAGTTCATCTCTGATTTTAGTGATTATGTTCGAGGTATAGCTTCGGGAGGGATCGGGGGTGCTCCAAATGGTGTCATTCTTGAGAGTGTTACATGAGATCCAAGAGCACCAAAGGCTTGGGCAGTTTGTTGCATGTTCAAAAATGAAACGGGCAATGTTGGCTTTCTTTCAAGAGATAAGCTCCTTGAAACTAAGACCACCATCAATGAGAGGTTTGTAAACCGCCTTTCAGGCGACGAGTGCAGGGTTTCTGCATTCTTTCCCTGACCAAAGAAAGAATTTGAGGATGCTTTTGATTTTGTAGATGATAGTAGAAGGAAGGAGGAAGATAGAACTCTAGTAGACTTGAATAGCATAAGAACTGAAGAGATATATAAATTGCTTTCTCCTAGCAGAGGAGAGGAGCTTGACACTCAAGGAGTGAATCCTTTGTGTGATGTTATTGATATTCGGAGATGTAGAGTCTTTTGCTTCCAACATGCACACCAAGGTAATGAAAAGGAAGCACGCCTCTAGAGTGTAAGATCCTAGGTTTTTGCCTTCACCACCCCTGCGGTGAAGAGGGCCGCCCCGCGGCCAGCCGCCCCTGCGGCTGTGGGATCCGCCCCTGCGGATCATGCGACACATCGCGCCGATCTGTTTTTGTCGTTTTATCTTTCTTCCATAGATAGAATATCCTATATTTTATTTATGGGCTGGTTTCCTTATCTTCTTCCTAAACCCTAGACGCCCTTCCTTCTTTTCTTTCCAGCCCGTTCCTATATATTCTCTTCTTTCTCCCCTTTTTCCCGTTCCCTGCTATCGTCTTCTTCAACCCTAGAGAGTTGCAGCCGTCCTTGCTTCCTACAATCCCGCTGAACGGGTAAGTTCATTCTTTTCTGGTGCTTCCTCACGTTCCTTTAGCGCTGCATGCCTTCCCTTCTGTTTGTTTTGGATTCTTCCTTTCGTTCTTTTCTTTCCTTCTTCTCCAAGGATCAAGCATGAACCTTGATTCTTGTGGAGTGTTCCGTTGTTGACCTTTCGTTGTTCTCAGGCTCTCTGGAGTTGAGTCTTGACGTGTTGGAACCAAAGGTTCGAGTTTTGGTTGCCCCTGCTGTGAGATCTGTCGAAGAGAAGCCCGACAGTAGCTTATGACGAAGATCCGCCCCTGCGCCTGCACAGAGCTGCCCCTGCGCCTCTGTCACAGCCGCCCCTGCGCATCTGTCTAGCCGCCCCTGCGGTTTCTCTACAGTAGCTCCCGTCTTTGGTGAGTTGCTTCCTTCATTCCTTTCCTCGTTCCTTCCTTGGTTTCTTACGGTTGTTCCTTGTTCCCCTGAGTTGTTGTAAGACTAAGGTTGAGCCCTTAGCATGTGTTGATCTCTTAGAGATCGTTGAGACTAGAAGTCATAGACTTCTAGCAACCGTTTCATTTCTGATCCGTGTTGCTTGTTCGTACAGGCTTTCCTTGTTCCTTTCCTGAGGGAAACTAAGCTTCCTTGAGTGTTTTCTGAGTTGTTCGTTGATCTCTTGTGTTACCTTCGTGTGAGGTAAGTCCGTTGGACTTACTTAGCTTCATTCCGCGTATTAGTTGGATTTTATTGGCTTGTTTGTGTTGCTATCATGATTATAACGGATAACCGGAAATAGGATTCACCCTTTGATAATGTTAATCGGCCCAAGTGTATTATAACCGGGTGGTGACCACTTGTCTAGTTCTCCGGGAAACTAGAATGTGCTCTTGCAACCCAGACCCGTAGGTAATGGATAGTACTGATCTATTCCTATTGGTAGACGGAAGCGGAGGCGAGTTTCGGGAGATTTTCGTGTGACAAAAGAAGTTGCATTAGTAATGGATAACCTTAATGAAAGATAAATAACCGGTTGATGTGTAAGCATGCTATGTGTTTTCTTTACCTTATGTGTGTTTGTGCCTTTACACTATTGCTTATACCAAGAATGTTAGCTAACGGTTTATACCGTCGTTGTAGATGTTCCGCAGGTTCAGGATGCTGCTGAGTGATCCGGATGGTGTGGTCAGCCGGGGTTTCCGTACATTATAGGACGGGATCGGGTTTATGTTTCTTTTGTTGTTTCCCTTTTGTTTTGAACCCGGCTGTGGAGTTTTGTGTTTCCTTTTGGTTTAAACCTTTGGTTTTATATTGAGTTTTTTTTTTCATTCGTCTGTGCCTTGTTGTAAGATCCGTTTGATGTTGCTACTCTGAGGGTTTGGGACCCATTGTGCGGTCCTAGCCCATAGCGCTTCGAGTTCCCAGAACTTGGGGTGTTACATAGAGACACCAAAATTGTTAGCAATGATGTTATTTAATTAATTAAAATCACGTCACACTAATATTTAATTAATTAATATCTTAACAATTCTCATTCAAATTCGAGATTCTAACAAACTCTAATTATTTTCTTTAAATATATAACTATAAAATATTTTTTGAATTAGTCTCATACCAATGAAGATTTTGTTTTACCAATTCAGCAAAATTAACTAACACTTCACAAGTCCTAAAGTCTCATACACAAGAGTTATATTTCTCACTTTGTCGTGTAAAGTGCTTCAGTATTAGGATTAAAATGTATTCGAGAGAAAAAAGACCCCGAAAATTGATTACCTAGTCACGAATCTCTATTTCGGGTCTAAAACCAATACTAAGTGAGGTTTTTACACGAGATTTTAGAATGAAAATTACGATAATTAACGTGAATACAAATGAGTAAAAAATCTATTAAAGTTCGACACAAATGGACCGTAGAACAGGATAGTATGCATACGAGCGCATATACGTTTAAACCTAAATACGGAAAGGTAATCTACCGACCTTATATACTAAACTCGAAATGTTTTAGTTACGATCGTTTTTAATAAAAATATTTTTTATAACTTTCAATAATTGCTATATTTTTTTATGCTGTGATTGTTTGACTTTCATAGATAATCGCATTGCTAACTTGTATAAAGTATGAATGACATATGCTATATGCTATGAGTATAGGAATATTGATTGGGTTCATACATAAATTTAGAAATTAGATTGTTTTATGTATAAAGTATAATCGATCACATTATTGACACACACATTTAATGCATACGTTATATGCTATACTACGATGGACTATATGTCTGTAGCCTTCATCCTGTTCATACATAAATTTGGAAAAGTAAATTAATTAGAAGAAATTACACAAATGACCCTTAAATTACGCTTTTAACATAATAACATCCATAAATTTACTCTGTTACACACAAATGCTCTTAAAAATCACTTAATAACAGCTTAGTATGATACGAGAAATAACATTAGTTTAATAAATAAAGATGTTTTGAAATACACAGAAAACAAATAATTAAGATATAGAGAGAGCGATACAATATACAATAATGAAACTTTAAAGACAGTACTCGGCCCCTAAGTATTAGACCGACTATGTTCACGGACCCACACACGAGAAGGTTTTTTAAATAATCTAACCTTGTATATATATACAGTGGCGGAGCCAGAAAATTTTCGTTGGAGGGGCACAATTTTTTCTTATAAGATATGTTGCATATTAAGTTTTAAATCAAACAATAAAATCTATAAATTAAATAAATAAATAGAAATTTACTTAAATTTTGTACTATAAATTAGAGCTTTTAATTTATTTATTTTACTTCAAGTATCTCCTTCCCTTCCTCTACCAAATGAACTAGTTGAACAATATATATCATATTCCATTTAAGGAGGGTTTTTCCCTTCTTTTTTCCCCCTTCCTTAGGCTTTCTTATGCAAAACGAGATCGCAAGGCGGGACACCGTACCACCCGTTACCCCCTTAGATCCGCCCCTGTATATATATGAGTAGTTTTTCTAAAAATATGTTCAAAAGTAAAAAAGGAGCACTAAAATCTCACTTTCTTCTAAGGATGGCCTGATTTAGGGTTATAATTTTGTTTAGAAAATTATTTTGAAGGGTAATTTTGTGCAACAAGTGAATTTAGGGACATTAAATGTAATTTTTTTTGTGAAGAGTGAAGAGCCAGAAAGTAGGGTGCTCGACAGACGTGTTTCTCGCATTGGAACGTCAATACGCAACCGCACTACCGGTGATAATATATATATATATATTTTTCGGCAACAAAGATTTGTTTCTTTTAATTATATTTCTATTATTGTATACTTTTGACTTAATTCCTCTCTATCTCAACAATTTCTATAAGAAACTCATTCCAATATTTTATAATATACATTTTTTTACCCTTCATTCTCGGATATTCAACTCTCACACTCTCCACTTATAAACAAGATGATGATTCACATGTTCATATCAGCTATTTCTCAAACAGAACTGTTCTTGTCTGTCAATCAAATTGTAGGGTTTTTATTTCATATACATAATCAGGGCAATATATAACGAATAATAATGCTTTTGAAGCGATATATATATATATATATATATATATATATATATATATATATATATATATATATATATATATATATATATATATATAGGTTAGCTTCAATGTGAACAGCTCTTACCCTCTAAAATAGAACAAATTATATTCGTTAGATCGTTAAATAGATGGTTAATATTAGGCGATTTTAAATAAAAAAAATCTTGTTATTAATTGAAGAAATATTCGCCGGACCTAACTCTATATATTCAGTGATATTGTCACATATATTCGGCGGTATAGTCACATATATTTGGTGTATACATGTTCACATGGTAAGAGTTGTTTACATATGAGTCAGTATATATATATATATATATAGAGAGAGAGAGGTTGACTACCATATAAGCAACTCCTATTGTATTGTATTCGTTAGATCGTTAAATAAATAACTGAGATTATGCGATATTAAAGGGAAAAAAAATTGTGTGATTAGTGGAAGAAATATTCGACGGTATAGTCACATATATTCGGCGTATAATATTTATTATGTAATTTGTTTTCATTTTACATGGTAAGAGCTGTTTACGTATGAGTCGGTGTGTATATATATATATATATATATATATATATTATCACTACGTACTATTACGTAAGTACGTAGATGAAGAGACAATGCAAAAGGTTACAAATCCTCGGAAGCTTTTGATTTGCAGGTAGGGGCCTACCATGTTAAAGAGCAAGTCAAAGTTTTTGACTATGTAAAATTTGAAAATTGTACGTCCTTTCTCAAGCCATTATCTATCTCCAGGTTAATTTCCATTATCTTTCTGGACAATGCAAATAAAGCAGTGATTGATAGCTCTACATATACTATTTTATTTACCCTAATGGGGCCATTGACATATAACTAAATATCCTTCCAAGACTTTATTTTCGTGTTATGAACTGACACTCTTTCTGGGCAATTTCCAACTCGATGTTCACAACATCGTAGCACATCTACAGTATATGAAAGCTGAAAAGTCATCTAGGGCTTTAACTTATAATACCATATAGAGTAAATTACGTAGAACCACCTTTTATATACCCCTCTTTTCACTTAACCACCCCTTATTAAAAAAGTTTCAATTAACCACCTCTATTTTAATTTTGTTAACAAACCAACACCATTGGTACACTCCGTTACATATTCCGTTAATGGGGTCCATACAACAATTAAATAAGTTAATTAATAATTCTTCTCAAAAAAAAAATAAGTTAATTAATAGTTATTTTTTGTCAAAACATGAAGTTAATTCTATTTTGTTGATAAAAATATTAAGTTTTTGATAAAATTCCACAATTGAATATGGAGCCTTTCTTTCCCGCATAGGCAGTAACTTTCAAGAAGAACAAGACAAAATCAAGAACAACATAATTTCATCCACCATTGTTGACAAAACTAAGCAATAACTTTGAAGAAGAGCAAGCTTGTATATGAAGCCTTTCCTTCGCGCAGCGGCAGTGCTACAAACCCAGATTTCTTCCAATCTAAACACAGCAACCCTTCTGGCAGAGGCTGAGTACTACAAACCCAAATTTCTTCCAATCTAAACACAAGAACCCTTCCCGCAGAGGTAGTTGAGTATCACAAACCCATATGTCTTCCGATCTAAACACAAGAACGATCTCTATTCCCCGAGATAGGGCGAACTGGCTTCGATGAACGAGGTTTCTGAGCTTCCATCACAAGATCAAAAAAGCGATTGAAATTGTCACCCTCTTGCGATTGGGGAGGAATAAACACAAATTTATGATGTGGCTCCGTTGAATGAGGTATTATGAGCTTCCATTGCTTCAATGATCTTGTTGATTTACTGATTTTGCTATTTCATACTTTGGAGCGTCCAAACACAATACTATGCCAGATTGGACCTTCGAGTCTCCACCTAGGGTTTTGCTTTGAATTCCGCTCTTTATTCTTAATCAATCTCTTGTTTGGCAGCGATAGCTATGAAAGGGATAGTGTCGATGTGTAGAGAAAACATCGATTAGAAGATGTGGAAGAGGGTGAAGAAGAATCGGATCTATATCTTCTTGTTAGACAATCTGATACTTCTTTCTTTAAATATATTTTTACCTTTTAACTATTAAAATATATTTTTATAAGAATTTGTGTAGGACCCATTGACAGAACAAATGACGGAGATTTTTTTGGTGGTTATTTGTTAACGGATCTAATATTAAGGTGGTTAATTGAAAAAAAATTATAAAAGGTGGTTAAGTGAAAAGTGGGATGAATAAGAGGTGGTTTTGTGTAATTTACTCTACCATATAATAGTGTTTAATCTTCTCCATTATGGAAATTGAGGGAGCTAAGTACAATATTTCAACTTTCTAAACTCGATTCAAGAATCTTCGATAAAAATGGTTTTAAATCTCACGCACTTGGAGGAGCAAAACGACAAGCACAAACATCCCAAAATTCAATAAATACAGCTCTCTATATTTCTTGTGAAAATGATTATTAATATAGAATTGTATCGTGTATAATGACGTTACCAGAAAAGCACACAACCTGGAGCATAATTGACGTGTTCTTATACTGTCATTTTTTAATACACCACCGATGGTACATTTTTATTGGTAAATTCATCTTTCATGAACATAAAGACTAAATGAAGTATGAATACGACTCTAGAAATTGAAGATCCGTTATTTCAAAAAGTTTAATCTTGACTCTTCAATAATATTAATCCTTTTGACATACGTTATAGTTTTTGAAATATCAAAAAAGTGTAAAGATAAGATATTGGAAAGTTGAGAAACTCGTTGCTGTTGAATTATTCTTTAGGGCATGGAAAAAGGATTTGGTTAGGTAGATGACAGAAAAGGTTATTCTAGAAGTTGGATCAGGTATTGGGCTCAAATTGTGGACTATAATGGGCTTGGCCCAGCCCAAATTGTAGACTATAATGGGCTTGGCCCTTTAATAAAGTTTAACTTTTGAAGTTAGTATTCAATCAAATATTCAAAACAAGTGCAAACATGTAAGAAAATTAAATAAAGCATCCACATTGTCATGATTTCTAATATGGTCGAAATGAGAACTAAGGGCTCGTTTGGAATCACCGGGAATCATTTTTGGTAACGGAATGATTCCGAATCAATCAAAAACTACGTTTGGTTAGATGTCTTTTAACACATAAAAATAATCTCATCCATTCCATTAGGGGTGTTATACGAGCCGAACGAGCCGAGCCTTAGCATGCTCAAGCTCGGCTCGTTTACAAACGAGACGAACCCGAGCCGAGCTTTTGACGAGCTGAGCTCGAGCCGAGCCCGAATAGCTTGCCTAAAATAATACTCATATAGTGTTATTTTAGCCGAACGAGCCGAGCTTTACCCGAACGAGCCGAGCTTTGACATGCTCAAGCTTGGTTCGTTTATAAACGAGACAAGCCCGAGCCAAGCTTTTGACGAGCCAAACGCGAGCCGAGCCCGAGAAGCTTTTCTCATGTATCAGCCCTACATTCCATTTCCTTTTTCTACCCCTATTCGATTCCGTTCCGTTTCCTTTTCACCGCTCCAATCAAACGGACACTAAATTTGAGGTAGTTTTTGCATAGTTGTGAAACATATAGAAGTTTGGAAGTGTAAAAGTTGTTAAACCAATTAACATGACAAAAGTTATCTACAACTTTATTAGATTTTCGAAGTTCTGAAACATATATATAAGTTTGTCAACTTTCGAAGTTGACAAACTCTTGAAACATATATATAGAAGTTGACAAAGTCTCTGAGATGGGTGATATGGATGAGGGTCTCGTCCTCATCCCTAGTCTATGCACAACATTTATTTAATTCATAAACTCGAGTAAATTGGTGTTTCCAAATGTGTTTTCCTTTTTCCCATAAACTCAATAAATTAGTAACATGATGCCCCCAAAGTTTCCTTTTTCAAGACTTACCCTAATAAGATAAAGATTGTCGTCCTTGTCACATGTAGAGAAGTGATGAATGCGGCCATGCTACTTACTTGAAACCCCACGACAATGATACGTTTATGATTGGACCAAAGTTTAGAACTGAAGAAACGTAACACGTATGTATATGTATGGGAGGAAGAACGTAACACGTAAGATGAAAAGAGTGGAAGGTCGGTGTGTTTGGTTATGATTGTAAAACTATTAGGACATAAATGCTTACCGAGTTTGGGGGTATATCTACTTACCAACTACAAACTAGTCTCCGCCGCTTTGACTTATAATTCTAAGTTTCTTCCACTCGCAACTACCATCTAAATCCTCTATCACCGTCAATCATGGTATCGTTACATTCTGTGTTACCAAAGTTATTTTGGTTTGGTTGTAAATTTGGAAATAAAAATGTTTATTTTGTTTGTTTGTAGGGGTAAAAAATAAGGACAATGTTAGTTCAATTAGTTCAAAGTACAAAAAATAATTTTAAAAAGTTTCATGAAGTATACTTATTGACTATATTCGCTTTCATTCCGTTTCCATAGTTAAAATAAAACGATCCTTATAGATTCATTTGATATGCGTTTATGAATAGAAATAAAATCGGTGATCATAAGGCTGGGAAAAACAGACCTTGTTAATAGAATGTGGATGACTCGTTAGATAATTTAGGCTGAAAATACATTCATTTTTTCAAACATAAGTATTAAAGTGAGCCATTCTTCTCTTATTTCTTATTTTCATTTTGATATATAAATTAAAGTTGAGTTTGAAAAGATAGGTTACGATAATGTAGATTGACATGAAATAATAGGTTTATGATGAAATAAAGCCGCCCCTGCGGCTGACTACAGATCGCGCCCGATCTTTCTTTCGTTTTATCTTCTTTCCATATATTGAAGATCCGATCTTCTATCTTATGTGTCGGTTTCCTTATCGTGTTCCTAACCCTAAAACGTCTTTCCTTCTATCTTTCCAGCCCTTCTCTATATATTCCCGCCTTTCCTCCTTTTTCCCGTTTCTTGCTTATGTTTCTTCACCCCTTGAGAGCTGCAGCCGCCACCTTGCTTCCTACGACCTTGCTGAGCATGTAAGTTCATCTCTTTTGGTTTCTTCATTACGTTCCTGTAGTTGTTGTATGCCGTTCTCTTCTGTTTCGCTTCTTCCCTTCGTTCTTCCTTTTCTTCTTCTCTAAGGATCAAGATCGAGTCTTGATCCTTGTTGTTGGTTCCGTTGTTGATATGTTGATGTTCACAGGCTCCCTTGGTTGAGTCTTGAAGAGTTGGATCAAAGGTTAGAGCTTTGGATTCCTTGTTATGAAGTTTCTGTCAAGAGAAACCTCGACAACGCCTTCTGTCACGCAGCCGCACCTGCGCCTTGTCCAGCCACCCCTACCGTTTCCTCTACAATAGCTCCCGTCTTTGGTGAGCTGCTTCCTTCCTTCCTTTCCTCGTTCCGTTCCTTGTTTCTTATGGTTGTTCCTTGACCCCTGAGTATGTTATAAGACTAAGGTTGAGACCTTACCTTGTGGAGATCTCTTAGAGATCATTGAGACTAGAAGTTATAGACTTCTAGCAACCGTATCGTTCCTGATTCGTGATGCTTGTGTGAAATAGGCTTTCCTTGCTCCTTTCTTGAGGGAAAATGAGCCATTATCTGTGTGTGCACGCAGTGTGTTGAGTGTTCCTTCGAGTGAGGTAAGTCCCTTGGACTTAGCTTCATTCAACATATTGGTTTGAGTGTTTTGGCTTTTTTGTGTTGTTTATCATGTTTATAACGGATAACCGGAATAAGATTCACCCTTGATAACCTTAACTGGCCCAAGTGTATGATAACCGGACGGTGACCACTTGTCTAGTTCTTCAAGAGATTAGAATGTGCTCTTGCAAACTAGACCCGTAGGTAACATATAGTACTGATCTATTCCTATTGGTAGACGGAAGCGGAGGCGAGTTTCGGGAGATTCTCGTGTGACAAAAGAAGTTGAAATAGTAAGGGATGACTTTAAGAAATATAATAACCAGTTGTGTGCGAGCACGCTATATGTTTATTTTACCTTATGTGTGTTTGTGCATTTACGCTCTTGCTATTATCTAGAATGTTAGCTAACGGTTTATACTGTCGTTGTAGATGTTCCGCAGGTTCAGGATGTTGTTGAGTGATCCGGATGTGCGGTCAGCCGGGGTTCCCGTACATTATAGGACGGGATCGGGTTTATGTTTATGTTGTTGCTTTCTCTTTGTTTTGAACTCGGGAGTGAGTCTTTTACGCTTTCCTTTATTTAAACCTTTGGTTTTATATTGAGTTTTGGTTTTCATTCGTCTGTGCCTTGTTGTAAGATCCGTTATGCTGTTACTACTCTGAGGTCCGGGACTCATTGTGTGGTCCTAACCCGTAGCGCTTCGAGTTCCCAGAACTTGGGGTGTTACATTTATTACAAAATGTATTTACATTCCCACTTTATTTTTTTATCGGGAACCAACAAATTTTACTATAATTACTTTAAATATTAAAAATAATTCTAACAAATTTCATAAATAAAGACAAACAATTATTATATAGGCTTTACAAGAAAATAATAACTTGTAATATATAAGAAAATAAATAACAAAGATATTATCACTATCTTAATATTATTACGATCTCGATCTTACTACGATCACGATCTTGATATTATTACGATCACGATCTTATCACGCCTTCTCAAGCCGGTGGTGTGTGACGCACAACATCGAGATTGGACTTGAGAAATTGATACTCGGTCCATAAAACCTTTGTAAACAAATCCAATACTCGGTCGGCGGAACATGTAAAGCTAGTGCGAGCCATGTGTTTTTCTGACGCTCCTTTTCACTTGCCTTAGAATATATTTTATTCAATTTGAGGCAATGAGTCTTTAGTAAAAGTGGTTGAGTTGCGCTTTGTTTTGTTGGTTGGTGGCCCTAAAACGCCGATAGGTACAATATCGTTGCTCTGATACCATGATAGATTTTAGTGGGGAAGACCACACAAATGGTGGAGGTAGAACCACCCTCTTATTGAAATTATGATAGTTTTTATATAGGCTTTACAAGAAAATAATAAATAGTAATATATAAGAAACTAAATAACAAAGATGTTATCACGATCCTGATCTTACGATGATCACGATCTGATATTATTACGATCACGATCTTGATATTATTACGATCACGATCACGATCTTTATCATAGTTCATTTGGTACGAAGTCGTAAATATCTATAGAGATGTTACATTTGTGAAACAGATGACATGATAAACTAATTTGAACTATCACAAATTAATATATAAAAGGGTTAACTGATTGACAAATACTCTAATAATCTCCCGACTGATGCCGAAAGCTCAATACCAACCTTGAGTAATCTACAACAATTGGGAAATGATGCTTCACTATAATTTTCTCTTCTAAATAAAAGTATATATATATATTCTCGTCCAACAAGAGATGTCATTAGACTTAACAACATAGAACTCTAGTTTGTTTTTAAAATTTTATAATATTTATTTTTAATTGATTTATGAAACAAAAAAGTGCTTACCATAATTGTTGAAACTCAACGTTAGGTGTAAGTGATCAAGAGTTTAAATTTTTTTTATTTGTTTATTATTAGTATTATTATTATTATTATTTTTTTTTTCTATTTTATAAAAAAAGTTATCTTTTTTTTAAATTTTTCTCCAAATAATATAAATTTTTTTTCATCTTATCAACTTGAATTATATTATTATTATCAAAATTATAGTATCCAAATAAAATTTGAAACCTCACCAATACGTATAGATGTATAGTTATAAAGTATTTAAATATTATGTACATGTCTGCCGTTGAAAATAAATTTTGATATGGATACGTCAATGAAGAAGATTTTTTATATTCACATATTCATGGATAACTAATGATGGATAAATTCAGAATAGTTCATTCTCGGACTTCAAATAGTCAAATACGTAAATTCCTTTATCACTTTATCAGTATTATACGTACAACTGATAGGTGATGAAATCACTATCATTTAGGGTAGTTTTTAGAGTCTTTTTGTTTCATTTGCGTCGGTTTATGCTAATAACTCCTTGGTCCAGAAGAAGAAGACTAAAAGAAGCTAAGGAAGGAGTTATAAGCACTTAGGAGTGAAGAGAGATCACGAAGCAAGGCTTCTGTTGCATCACCGTCCCAACGGGTCCTTGCAGCCGCCCCAACGGGTGATGCCTTCCACCAGAGCGCCCCCTGCGCCTTCACCAGCGCCAGCCAAGAAGTGTGTCATTGCCCCTGCGCCACTCCTTTGGCCCCCCTGCGGTGACCTACCCTGAAGAGACGAAGACCAGCTCCCCTGCGCCTCCCACTACGCCATACCTACGCCTCAGCCTGGGAGCTGGAAGACGAAGAGGCTATGTCACCGCCCCTGCAATGACATAGGGGCGCCCCTGCGCCTTGACATCAGAAACGACAAGCAGATGAAGAGTCAGACGTTGAAGAAGCATTAAAGATCCGCCCCAGCGGAATTGCCTAGCCGCCCCTGCGGTCATGAAGAAGATCAACCGATTCTGCCTAAACCGCCCCTGCAGTCCCTGAAGGCCGCCCCTGCGGTTTAACACCAGAAGCTTTACTCCGGCTGTTTACACCACCTTTATGGCATTGAAGGTGGTTGTTTAAGGCCGGCTTTTTGCTCCTAATTAAGTGTCTTTTGTAGTATAAATAGTCCTTGGCTGATTGCTAGAATCATGCATGCTTTTCCCACAGAATCCATTTTACACTTGAGTTTTTCCATTGTAATGAGTTGCTAACTCCCTTGCTACATTTGGTTGGTTTGAAGCTGCATTGTTACTTTGGTCGTAAGTTCTTTTTAATATAAGTTTTTATTCAGTAATGCTTTGTGTGTTCCTTGATCTCCATTGTTTAATTGCATGTTAACTATTGCTTAAGATTGATCCCCTTAGGTTCTAAAGTGCATGTAAACAACTAGGATTAATAGGTTCCGGGTTCGGGTCTTTAATCTAGTAGCAACTTTAAGTAATAACGGGTTGTAATTACTTAAAGAAAAGGAACACAAATATAAAGATAAGTTTAACGGTTTTAATCTTCTCTTTATATCCCTTAGTCTTTGTTTGAATGCTAACTTGTTATTTGTTCTTGTAGGTTTACGGAACACTAACCTGTTAAGTTGTGTTGGTGCCGGTTGGCTCAACACATATGTATGATCAAGACGGGAGATTACTTGAAAACTTGTAAAAGGAACGCACCAAAGTAGCAATTGCATGCCTAGAATCAACCTAGTGTAGATTCACCCATCATTTTCTTACTTATTGCGTAAATTGTTTCTCTTAAAGTTTTTATGTGCACTCATTTCAACCAAAACACCCCCCCCCCTTTCTGTTACTTGTTACTTGAATCGATAATTGCATTTAAAACCTCAAACTCTCTTGGGTTCGACCCTTACTTATCTACTATACTTGTTCTTAGTGCTAAGTCGGGATTTACTTTTGATTGGGTATAGATGACCATAGAAATACCGTCGGTCAAATTTTGGCGCCGTTGCCGGGGAGTTTTAGTGTTTTATTGTTATTATTGATTTCTTTGGTTTGGACCATTTTTATGGTTCAAACCCGTGCTACTAACCCAAATCTTGCTACTTTTGATCCAGAAATTGAGAGGACGCACATCCGGTAACGAAGACGACAACAACTTCAACAAGAGATGGCTGACCGTACTCTTCGTCAACTTACGCAGTCCACCTTGGCTCAAAACCCTCTAGCGGTCACAATACCGGCATTAGGCGAAGGAGTCAACTTTGAGCTCAAGCCGGGCCTCATTCACTTGCTTCCATCCTTCCATGGGCTAAGTGGTGAAGACCCCATCAAGCACCTTGGGAAGTTCCATACCGTGTGTATGAGCATGAAGCCAGCCAACATTACCGAAGAACAAATCAAGATGAGGGCATTCGGTTTCACACTCAAAGATTCTGCGGATGATTGGTATTACCACCTCCCATCCGGAAGCATCGATACTTGGGAGAACCTTTACAAGGCGTTTTTGGAGAAATACTTTCCAGCCAAGAAGGCCAATAGCTTGAAGAAAGCTATAAGCAACATCGAGCAAGAGGCGAACGAAACTCTTTACGAATACTTCGAGAGGTTTGCACGTCTCCGATCCAGCTGTCCTTTTCACGGATATTCAACTCAAGATCTAGTCTTGTACTTGTACAATGGCTTGCTAGACAACGAAAGGAGGATCGTCGATGTTGCTTGCGGAGGTAATATTCTTAACTCTACACCTGACCTTGCTTTGGAAAAGATACAGGAACTAACAAAAGGGACTCGAAACTTTGGAAGAGCACCGTCCAAGAAAGGAGTTCATGCTGTGAGTTCCGGAAAGAACGAGATTTCCACCGAGCTGGCGGAATTGAAGGAAATGGTGAAAAGGCTAACGCTTATGGGAACGCCACAACAACTCAAAGCTTGTGGAGTATGTGCTGATCCATACCATCCAACGGACATGTGTCCACAAGTCCAGGATGACGATGCTGAGGTGAACGCAATGGGTTATGGACAACCTCAACAGCAGAGACCTAGGAATGATCCCTATGCTCAGAATTTCATGCCAAACTGGCGTGACCAACAGAACTTCCGTTGGAGGGATCAACAAAACCAACAACAACAACAACAACAACAACAGCCCCGTCAAGGTAAGTATCAAACAACTGAAAATATGTTGCAAGTTTTGACTAAACACTTTGCTACCATGTCCAAACAACATAATCTAGCATCAAGAACCTTGAAAAACAGGTTGAACAAATGGCGGAAGCCATTTCAAGGACCGAATCAAGACTAGCTGGAGGATTGCCTTCCCAAATGTTTACAAACCCCAAGGAGAATGTTAGCGCCTTAACATTAAGAAGTGGGAAGCAAATCCAATAAAAACCGGCAAAAGAACCACAAAGTAAATCTTTTGTCGACTTTTCCGCACCCAGAGCCGCCCTTGCGGCTACAACTGCGGCGATCACAGAACAAACGGCGTCCCTGCGGCTGGATGCCCCCGCCCCTGCGGTAATAACCCCTGAGCCGCCCCTGCGCCTTCAAGCTGACGCCCATGCGGAAAACACAACAGAAGGTTCTACTGAAAGGGACACCTACATCCGGCCAAACTTTCCACCACTATACTCTGTGAAACCACCAACTCCTTTCCCCGAGGCTTTGAAGGAGGGGAGAATCATTGAGGACACGGACCTCTTTGAGACTTTTTCCAAATGCGAGGTAAACATTCCCCTCCTTAAATTGGTGAAAAGTGTTCCTAAGTATGCTCGTTTTTTGAAGGAACTCTGCAATATCAAGAGGAATCAGAAGCTAAAGGGGAAACAAAAGGTGCAAGTGAGTGAGCATGTGTCGGCCGTTTTTCAACGAAGAATTCCCAAGAAGTGCAGCGATCCGGGCATGGTAAGCATTTCTTGTGTTATAGGGGAAACCCGTTTTGACAAAGCAATGCTTGATCTTGGTGCTTCTATCAATGTTTTGCCATATTCGATTTACAAATCACTTGGCCTTGGCCCATTAATGGAAACTAGGATTTTAGTACAACTTGCTGATAGATCTAATGTGTACCCGAAAGGGATAGTTGAAGATGTGTTAGTAATGGTAGACAACCTAATATTTCCTGCTGATTTCTTTGTAATGGATATGGAAAATGATTCACATGCTGCGTCCATTCTGTTAGGTAGGCCATTTCTAAAAACTGCTAGGACAAAAATTGATTATGTTAGTGGCAAATTAACCATGGAGTTTGATGGTGAAGTAGTGGAATTTTACATTTATGATGCAATGAGATTTCCTAGTGATGATCATTCTTTATGTGCTATTGACATTGTTGAACCTTTTGTGTAAGATGTTTTTGATAATTCTGATGTTGACGAATTAAAAAATGTGATTGAGCATGACATTGATGGTTTCAAATCAGATTATGAGTTAACATCTAGCATGAAAGAGGTCCTAGCCCAACTAGATGGATATAAAAGGCTACCTATTTCAAATTTGGCCATTGGGCCCACTCTACTAACCCCAAGCGAAAAGCTTGTTCCGTCTATAGTGCAGGCACCTGAAATAGAAGTGAAAGACCTTCCGTCACACCTCAAGTACGTTTTCCTTGGAGAACACAATACCTTGCCGGTGATCATCTCCAACAAGTTGACTACCGGTCAAGAAGACAAGTTGGTGAAGGTACTAAAAGAGCACAAGACAGCCCTTGGATGGATCATTGCGGACATCAAAGGGATAGCCCTTCAACTTGCATGCATAGGATTTTACTTGAGTACAAAGCCAAACCCTCTAGGCAACCTCAAAAGAGGTTGAATCCGCCAATGATGGATGTGGTTAAAAAGGAAGTGTTGAAACTCCTTCAAACAGATATGATCTTTCCTATCTCGGATAGCACCTGGGTTAGTCCAACCGAAGTGGTTCCAAAGAAGGGAGGCATTACTATGGTGGAAAATCAACATGGGGAGATGGTCCCAAGCAAAACACAAACCGGATGGAGAGTTTGCATTGATTACCGCAAGCTCAATAAGGTAACACGAAAAGACCATTTCCCATTGCCTTTTATTGACCAAATGTTGGAACGTCTTGCAGGTCATTAGTACTACTGTTTCCTGGATGGATATTCGGGCTATTTTCAAATAGCCATCGCACCAGAAGATCAAAAGAAGACGACGTTCACTTGCCCATTCGACGCTTTTGCATACCACAAAATGCCTTTTGGACTCTGCAACACACCCGACACCTTCCAACGGTGCATGATAAGTATTTTCTCCGAATACATAGAAAATTTCATTGAAGTCTTCATGGATGATTTAACGTCCATGGAGACAATTTTGATGCATGTTTGGGACGTTTAAAACTTGTTCATGAAAAGTGTGTTGAAACCAATTTGGTCCTTAATTCGAAAAAATGTCATTTCATGGTCAAACAAGGAATTGTGCTAGGGCATGTGATATCCTCAAAAGGGATAGAGGTAGATAGGACAAATGTTGATGTAATCCAAAACTTACCTTATCTTACTAATGTTCGGGAAATCCGATCTTTTCTTGGTTATGCAGGTTTCTACCGACGTTTCATCAAAGATTTTTCAAAAATCTTGGCGCCCCTTTGTGAATTGCTCAAGAAAGACGTCACCTTCATAGTAGATGAGGATTTTAAGAAAGCTTTCGACACTTTGAAGACATGTCTTACAACCGCACCAATCATCCGTTCCCCGGATTGGGAAAAACCTTTTGAAATCATGTGCAACGCCAGTGACTACGCTGTCGGAGCTGTTTTAGAACAAAAAGACGGACGGGCTTCCCATGTAATCCATTACGCGTCAATGACACTCAATGGAGCGCAAAGGAATTACTCTACCACCGAGAAGGAGATGTTGGCGGTAGTTTTTGCCCTTGAGAAATTCAGGCAATACTTACTCGGGGTAAATGCAATTATTTTCACTGACCATGCAACCCTTAGGTACCTCATGACAAAGAAGGAGGCAAAACCACGATTGATCCGATGGGTGCTCCTTCTAAGTGAATTTAACCTTGAGATAAGAGACAAAAGGGGGCTGAGAACCTAGTGACAGATCACTTGAGCAGACTAGTGCAAGAGGAGGAAGAACCAGAAAAAGGAAGAGAGATAGCTGGAAGTTTTCCAGACGATAAATTTTACACAACTCTCTGTTGTGTAACCGCCCCCGCGCCTCACATCAGCCGCCCCTGCGGAAAGCCGCCCCGCGGCTCAGTATAGGCGCCCTAGCGGAATTGTCGACAGAGGTTTGTCTTAAGCTTCAATCTTTTGAACCTTGGTTTGGTGACATTGTGAACTTCATTGTCAGAGTGGAGTATCCTCCAGACTTCACCAAGGCACAACGAGAGAAGGTAAAGGCTGAAGCTAGACACTACGTTTGGGACGATCCTTACCTTTGGAAGCATTGTAGTGACCAAGTGATCCGGCGGTGCATTCCAGACAACGAGGTACAATCGGTCCTAACTTTCTGTCATTCTGAGGCATGTGGGGGGCATTTTGGGGCCAACAAAACAAAAAGAAAAGTTTTGGATGCTGGTTTCTTTTGACCACACATTTTCCGAGATGCTTTTGCGTTTTGCAAAGTGTGTGATAGATGCCAAAGAGTAGGAAATCTTTCAAGGAGACATGAAATGCCCCAATCCTCTCTTATATTTTGTGAAATATTTAACGTTTGAGGAATTGATTTCATGGGGCCATTTCCTACGTCATTCGGGAACACATATATTTTGCTTGCGGTGGACTATGTTTCCAAGTGGGTGGAAGTAAAGGCCACCAAAACTGATGATTCAAAAGTGGTTGCAGCATTTCTTAAGGAAAATATCTTTGCTAGATTTGGAATTCCGAAAGCCTTAATCATTGATAGGGGTACCCATTTCTGCAACAAAACAATCACAGCTCTCCTTAAGAAGTATCACGTTCACCAAAGAGTATCAACAGCTTATCATCCTCAAACAAACGGTCAAGCTGAGGTATCCAACCGGGAAATAAAAACCATCCTTGAAAAGACGGTTTCGCCCGGAAGGAAGGATTGGAGTGCAAGGCTAAACGATGCGTTATGGGCATATCGGACAGCCTACAAAACTCCGATAGGGATGTCTCCGTTCAGGCTTGTGTTTGGGAAAGCGTGCCACCTCCCGGTGGAACTAGAGCATAAAACTTGGTGGACAGTAAAAAAGTGCAACATGAACATAGAGGAAGTGGGAGAATTCCGGAAGCTCCAAGTGCAAGAGTTGGAGGAATTGAGGCTAGATGCATATGACCATGCTACCACATACAAAGAAAAGACCAAAGCATGACATGATCGGAATATTCTCCGAAAGGACTTCAAGGTAGGTAATAAGGTACTTCTCTTTCAATCTCGTTTGAAACTCTTTGCAGGTAAACTGCGTTCGAGGTGGACAGGGCCGTTCATAGTAGCCGAAGTATACCCTCACGGAGCTGTGGATCTCTATGATCCCCAAACACACAAGGTGTTCAAGGTGAATGGACAAAGGCTAAAGCTTTACCTTGAAGGGGTCAAGAAAGATCCGATTGACGAGATGGTGCTGGAGGAAGCACACTTAGAAAAATAGAGATCTTACGTCGAGCCAGCGACGTAAAATAAAGGCGCTTCTCGGGAGGCAACCCGAAGGAATAAGAAGAGGAGCTTCTGTCAAGCACCTCCCCCGCGACTCTCTGACACCGCCCCTGCGGTGACACTCATTCCCAGCACCGCACCCGGCGCTGGACATGCGCTGTGACACACCTGTCACCGCCCCTACGGTGACATCCCAACGTCCCTGTGGCGGCCACCCTTGACATGCATCCTTGGCGCCGCCCCCGGCGCTGAACCCGCGTAAATCCTCTCCTCTTGTCACCGCCCCCGCGGCGTCAAGCTCCCGCCCCAGCAGGTTTACGCAGAAAAGAAAAAAAATAGAAGTCCAAAACTTTTTCCTACACCTACCCCGACACCCACTCTCTCCCTCATCACCAACCACAACCAAGCTCCCTCGCACCTTCTCTCTCTCAAAGCTGCAAATGCCCCTGCGCCCTCAGAAAACTCTCTCAACCAACCTCTCCGACGCCCTTGTGCCACCGACACCAAGAACACACAACTCCAATGCCCTTGCGCCACCTGCTCTCGTGCCAAACGCCACTTCCATTCCATTGCACCGTTCTCCACTTCTGCGCCACCTCCGACGCCGCCTGCACAAAAATCACCACCGGAGCAACTCCAAAACGCTACCACCTTCGAAGCTTTCGCAAATCACCTTCTGCAGTTCTCCCGCCCCGCGCCTGCTAGCTTCCGCACCTGCGTGTCACCGCCCCTGCGTCTGCTTCATCCGCCCCTGCGGAAAACACAACAGAAGGTCGATTCTTCTCCTTTTTCCAAACATTCACTAATCCTTTGCTTAAATCGTTTCACGAATGGAAGCTCCAAGGAAATACAAGATGACCGAGGGTGAGAAAGACCGCTATAGGATTGTGCAAGATCGAGTTGTGTATGCAACTCGATTTTTGCACATTCCTACGTTGGAGAAGCTAGGCATGTTGGAAAGCTTGCAATCCTTTTTGGAGAATGCTGGGCTCGGAAATTTCCTACATAGGAGTGCTCCAACCTATCCCGAGCTTAGCATGCAGTTCATTGCTACTTTCACCATGGAGAAGGAAGACCATGTGTGTGTTGGGCACACTTTCAAGTTCAACAAGATCAAATACACACTGGATTACTTCCAGTTAGTGGAGGCTTTTGGGGTTACCATCAACCCCTCAGAGAACTGGTGGGAGCTAGTCCCGACTCCAAACCTATGTGAGTTCTGACAGGCGGCTACAGGATCCGAGTTCCATGCTGGGGGTGAGTACTCCAACAAGCTCACTCACCCCTCCTTGAGGCTCCTCTCAAAGAACCTGATGAGTGTCTTTTGTGGACACAAAGAAGAGAACAAGGTTGCTCTCAAGGACCTTCCCCTCATCTACGCATGCCTTCCACAGAGTGAGAGGGTGATGGATTGGCCTTCTCTCTTCCTCTCCGCTTTGAAGCGGACTAGGAAGAATGAGCCGAGGGACATCGTCGGCGGTGGGGTGATCTCTTTGATCGCTTCACATGTCATGGACCTTTCCAGCCTTGAGGATGGGCTGGAGGCTCCCCTTTACACAGAGGGGATGCTTAGGAGGTGAAAGCTCCTCCGACGAGATGGGGAGAACCTGTTCTGGATCTCCCTTGCTAATGGGAGCCACCTGACTTACCTCCCCCGTCCTTTACCCTTAGGGGAGGAGTTTCCGGAGCTCTACATCCTGGCAGATCCTTTTGTGCCGAGGAGGCCAATAGTGGCCATTGTGGAGAGGCATGCTGCCAACTCCAGCCGAGCCCATCAGGAGGAGCACCTCCCTATCCCCGACGACGACGAGGAGATGCCTACTGCGGCACTAGAGGAGGACTCGGCCCTGGCGAGCCTACAGGCTCAGATGGCGGCCCTCACCACCCAACATCAGACCTGGCAGTCCAATTACCAGCGGACTATGCTGGAGCAGCAACAGAGCTGGCAGACGAGCTTTGCTGCCTCTATCTCCTCCCGCTTTGACCAGAGGCAGGAGGAGTGGCAGGCAACCCAACAGCAGCAGCTCGAGGCTCAACAGCTGGCTTGGCAGGCCGGTTTTGAGACCTCCTTCGGGCGTAGGATGGATGCCCAACAGAGCCGCATCGAGGACATGTACCGGCGGCAAGAGAACTTCTTCAGCCACTTCCCGTACCCCCCGGAGGATGGTCCAGATGGCCCAGCCGGACCATCCCACTGAGGGTAGCTTCCTCTTCCCTTCTCCCACATTTATCTTTGCTCATTTCCACTTTGGGGGCAAAGTGTACTTCAAGTATGGGGGAGGGAATTATCATGTACAGTTGCTTTTTATTTAAGTTGTTGTTTTTTGCATTTCAGTTTGTAATTCAGTTTGAAATTCAATAAAAAAAAAGCCAAAGAAAATGAAAAAAGGCATGAAAATCCTTGGATAAACCGAAAATCCAAAAGGGCGGTTTAGGTAACAAGAAGGTAGTCCGACCAACCTTAGGTTGGTGCAAAATTGGACTTGAGGGATGTGAGTAAAATGAGAAAAGAAGAAGAGTGGCAAGGAGAAAACCCGAAAGGACGCCTTGGCAAAATGAGCGACACTGAGTGTAGAATTTCCTTCTGGCGTTTGGCGACATAAGAAGGGGAGTCATAAGGAGGTTGTCCGGGTAGGCCACTCTTGGAGCGATAAGGATGGTAGTATTTCCTTTTCTCACATTTCCTCTCTTTTGTTTCTTTCTTTCTTTTCTTTCTTTCTTGTTTTTCTTCTTTTGTTTTAATTATCTTTTCTTGCTATCCCTTGCTTCCTGAGACCTTGAGTCTAATTGCTATCATTTGTTTTACTCGGGACGAGTAAAAGGTCTAAGTATGGGGGAGTTTGATAGGTGATGAAATCACTATCATTTAGGGTAGTTTTTAGAGTCTTTTTGTTTCATTTGCGTCGGTTTATGCTACTAACTCCTTGGTCCAAAAGAAGAAGACTAAAAGAAGCTAAGGAAGGAGTCATAAGCACTTAGGAGTGAAGAGAGATCACGAAGTAAGGCTTTTGTTGCATCACCGCCCCAGCGGGTCCTTGCAGCCGCCCAAGCGGGTGACGCCTTCCACCAGAGCGCCCCCTGCGCCTTCACCAGCGCCAGTCAAGAAGTGTGTCACCGCCCCTGCGCCACTCCTTTGGCGCCCCTGCGGTGACCTACCTTGAAGAGATGAAGACCAGCTCCCCCTGCGCCTCCCACTACGTCATGCCTGCGCTCAGCCTAGGAGCTGGAAGACGATCACCGCCCCTGTGCTGACATAGGGGCGCTCTTGCGCCTTGACATCAGAAACAGCAAGCAGATGAAGAGTCAGACGTTGAAGAAGCATTAAATATCCGCCCCAGCGGAATTGCCTAGCCGCCCATGCGGTCATGAAGAAGATCAACAGATTATGCCTAAACCGCCCCTGCGGTCCCTGAAGGCTGCCCCTGCGGTTTAACACCAGAAGCTTTACTCCGACTGTTTACACCACCGTTATGGCATTGAAGGTATTTGTTTAAGGCCGGCTTTTTGCTCCTAATTAAGTGTCTTTTGTAGTATAAATAGTCCTTGGCTGATTGCTAGAATCATGCATGATTTTCCCACAAAAATCCATTTTAGACTTGAGTTTTTCCATTGTAATGAGTTGCTAACTCCCTTGCTACATTGGGTTGGTTTGAAGCTGCATTGTTACTTTGGTCGTAAGTTCTTTTTAATATAAGTTTTTATTCAGTAATGCTTTGTGTCTTTCTTGATCTCCATTGTTTAATTGCATGTTAACTATTGCTTAAGATTGATCACCTTAGGTTCTAAAGTGCATGTAAACAACTAGGATTAATAGGTTCCGGGTTCAGGTCTTTAATCTAGTAGCAACTTTAAGTGATAACGGGTTGTAATTACTTAAAGAAAAGGAACACAAATATAAAGATAAGTTTAACGGTTTTAATCTTCTCTTTATATCCCTTAGTCTTTGTTTGAATGCTGACTTGTTATTTGTTCTTGTAGGTTTATGGAACACTAACCTGTTAAGTTGTGTTGGTGCCGGTTGGCTCAACACATATTTATGATCAAGACGGGAGATTACTTGAAAACTTGTAAAAGGAACGCACCAAAGTAGCAATTGCATGCCTAGAATCAACCTGGTATATATTCACCCATCATTTTCTTACTTATTGCGTAAATTGTTTCTCTTAAAGTTTTTATGTGCACTCATTTCAACCACCCCTTTCTGTTACTTGTTACTTGAATCGATAATTGCATTTAAAACCTCAAATCTCTTGGGATCGACCCTTACTTATCTACTATACTTGTTCTTAGTGCTAAGTCGGGATTTACTTTTGATTGGGTATAGACGACTATAGAAATAACGTCGGTCAACAACCTTATACTTCAAATCCATTCATATTATTTCATTTAGTATTTTTTCAAAAAATATTGTATAAATATGAAAAAGCTATGTGATCACATGAATTATAACTTATATTTAGGCATGCATTTATGTAGATTTTCCCTTTATTTTGCATGCATAGACACATATTCATAGCAATTGTGCTTATATTCACATATATTGTTAGAATAGAGATATACACAAAGTTTTATTGGAATTGTAGGTAATTTGGCAAATTATGGAGCATAATGACATATTTAAGGATTAAACCTTGATGTTGAATATAAAGGAGCATAAAAGGAAGCTAGGGACGCGCTGAAGTGAATTCTGATACCGCAGAGCGAATTATGATACCTCCAAAGTGAACCCTGACACCGCGGAGTGAACTCTGATACGCGCAAGAGTGAACTATGAATGTGCCTTCCTCTTGCCCTTGTGAGTTTACTTGAGACTTATCCAGTGATGGTTAATTCTATTCCCTTAGGTTGAGTGGTTGGTTTGAGACTATCATCCCTTATCCCTTGAAGTTTTGAGACTTACCCGGTGATAAGTTTCTTTGGTTTGTAATAGCGAATAATGAGACCTCCCCCGTGATCTATCCCACCTTAGAAACATCTTTCATTTGCAATCTCAGCTCTGTCCATATATATCTTTAGAAGTCTTGAATCGAAAACCATAATTAAGACTTGAGTCCGGTTTGGGCTAAATCGCCAAACCGGCGGTTCCCAACATCGGCGGTTTAAATTTGCCGGTTTGGCGAAACCGTGGGTTACCGGTTTAGATTTAGGTTTGGCCGAGCCGGCGGTTTATCCGCCGGTTTGATTAAAATTTTTTTAAATGGATCAAACTAGCACTTAACCGCCGGTTTGATATAGTTTCCCTTTTTCTAAATTTTTTTTTATAAACCGCCACCTAAACCGCCGGTTTGAGCTATGACCGGTTTAGGTTTAGGTTTGGCATTATCCGTAGGTTCCGAAACCTAAACCACCGGTTTAGGTTTCGGACCCATGTCTACCAGAGTTGGAAACCTTGATCTCTAGAATCCGCGTTTTCCCAATTCTTACATACAAACTCGTTATTTGTCTTTTATTTGCAATTTCTCTAACTAGATTTCTTTATCGCTTGATTTCACCAAGTCCCTATGATCGACCTTGGAATATTTGCTTATATTGCGATTGATTCGTATACTGCGGGTTGACTATTTCTTTTATAAATTTAAGGCTTATTTGCACACACACTTTTGAGCGAACAACCCGTGGAACCGTCTCTGCGAAGGTAAAAACACAACTCTCAAGGTCCTATCTATTTGTAAAGGTCCGTCTATCATCATCTAAACTACAACCTTCAACCAATCACCCTAAAATCGCAAGGGTTTTAGCCAACTATCATCATATTCAAATCAAGATATATATATATATATATATATATATATATATATATATATATATATATATATATATATATATATATGAAATCAACAAACTCATAAACCAAATAAAACTAAAAGAAAAGTAATAAATACTTAGCAACGTGTCTTCAATATCCAAAACTGTATGAAATCAATAACAAAGATCCAGTCTTGAATCGAAAACCACAATTGAATACATTGATCTCTAGAATTTGCGTTTTCCCAATTATTACACATATTTATATATTTGCTTTCATTGCTTTTGATAATTGCTACTTACATATTGTCTTAGCTAGATTTGCTTTTACCATTCGATTTCAGTAAATCCTGTGATCGAACCTTTAGTATTTGTCGTTACTATACCCTGCCACTTATAAAACTTGATTAAAAGATATATTAATCTATTATACATACTAAATGAGAGTACGAATTTTGCTAACGTGACGCGTTGTGGAAGCAGTATTGGAATGGAGCTCCCATAATTTTTTGGCCAATAAATCTTTATTTTATAAACTAATTTTTTAAGCTACAAAATCTTCATTTATTAAACTAACACTATATTATTGGAAAATTTCACGTATCTTTTTTTTTTCCAACCAATCTATTTTTTGGACGATAAATCTTTATTTTTAAACTATTTTTTAAGTTAAACAATCTTTTGTTATCAGTCTGATCTATTTACGCTAAATTTTTTTTAAGGGATTTTGTTATCGCATTTCGATTAACTACTAAGGTTGATGGTTTTAGAGCTTGTATAAATAGGAGTCTAAAAAGTATACAAATAATACAAACCATTTGTTAAGTTCAAGTATAATTATTATTCATATCGGAGTAGTATATGTTAGGTGAGATTGTTACCTTACAATTATTAGGGGTCTTAATGTTTTTCTATGAAATTGATATTAGTAATCGTGCCCTAAATTTTTTTTTTGGATTATTTTTTCTTTTTTTTGAAAGGATTATCAACCTAATATATTCACGTTAAAGATTTGGAGGTTTTGTTATCTCATAGAGTATATCTATATACTTTATTAAAGTAAACGACATAATAAAAATTTTTTATTAAACCATAATTATTTTGTAAAATATGTATTTTACTATTTCACATCGATTATCAAGGAAAAATGACACATGCACAAATTGTATAAATAAACATTAAAAGTTTGAAAATTAAACAAATCATACATTTATAGATATTTTGATGAGAATAAAGTATAATATTTATTCATATTGAATTAATATTGTATGTAACTCATTGAAACTACTGTTATGTGAGTCATATGTGAGTCGTTGAATTATTAAATTCGTAATTTATATTTTATCAATATAATAAATATACAAGAACTTTTAAAACTTTTATATTAATAAATACTCTTGTAGGACATGTATATAAACTATTTATATTTATATATTTTACTGAAGTAGGCGACACTCATACTGACGTGACGCCCCCGTGTGTTTTTCTCAAATTAAATCTTTTATTAAATCACAAATTAAGTCAATAAACATTTTTTACTAAACCATAATTATTTTGTAAAATATGGACTTTGCTATCCCACATCTGTTATCAAGGAAAAATGACACTTTGATAAATTGTATAAATAAACATAGAAAGTTTGAAGATTAATGTTATCTTCTGAGTTTACTCTTATTTCGTTTTCTATCAATAATATCAAGCGAGCATAACTTTCGAGTTTACACTTATATCAAGTTTATCTTTTTCTTTTCCATAATTGGACTGTCGCGCATGTGCTCGCGGTTTCAAGATAAATGTTATCTTTTGGATTTGTATTATATTATACTTGCAAAATTTTATTTGTTTTTTGAATTAGTTATTTCAAATATATTTTTGCATTGCATATATATCGTTTATTTTTTTGACATTTATTAATATTGTGATTTTTATAATGCATATACAGTGAACACTCCTGGATGGCATGGTATGCCTCCCTATGTAGTCATATTTATACGACGAACTAGGTCAACAATTATGTTGTTATTATTTCTCCTATATGAGTATACTTTTTTACATAAATATTCGTAATCAAATCAATAAAATATAATAAGAAAAATATATCTAAAAAAATTTCTTATACAAAAAAAATAATTAAAATTTTTTTTAAATATCCGTATACACTAAACTATTTACCTGGTAAAATTTGTTCTATTATTCTTAAATATGTTCTAGATTGAACACGGTAAACCATGCGGCTACACGAATTTTAGGTTCCACTGTTCGTCGTAGGTTAACCTTCTAGACTATCCATTTTCATTTTTTCTGTTAAATAAATAATTTTATATATTGTTGATTTTTCCTTTATTTTACATGAATAGACATATATTCATTTCAATTGTGTTTATATTCACCTATATTGTTAGAATAGAGATCTACACCAAGTTTTATTGCAATAGTAGGTAATTTGGCGAATTATGCAGCGGAATGACATATTTAAGGATTATGCCTTGATGCGGAACAAAAAGGAACATACAAGGAAACTAGGAACGCGCTGGAGTGAACTATGATACCGTGAAGCGAACTTTGATACCGCCAAAGTGAACCCTGATACCGCGGAGCGAACTCTGATACCGCCATAGTGTATTCTGATATGCGCTAGCATGCGCTCTGATATCAGCGGGCTCAATTTATTTTTCGGCCCAAAAATTTAGGGTTTTATCCTTAAGCTGTAATTTATCTTTAAGTACGTTAGGGTTTATCTTTAAGTTGCGAACTATCTTTAAGGTCATGTTTGTAAAAATCCAAGATTTATTTTTTATAAATATCTCATAGTCTTTAACATTGAAAGGACACCAACGAAGAAGGACTGAATTTGACAAATTCAGGACAAAATTGAAACGGATTGACAACCTATACGACAACAACAGTTGAAGGAAGATTTGTGAAGAAGGATTCTTGATTTTTTTTTTGTTCGATTAAAGACTAAATATTTGTCATTGCGCGCTTTCATACAATTTTGGATATTGAAGACACGTTGCTAAGTATTTCTTACTTTTCTTTTAGTTTTATTTGGTTTATGAGTTTGTTGATTTCATATATATATCTTGATTTAAATATGATAATTGTTGGCTAAAACCCTTGCGATTCTAGGGTGATTGGTTTGTGGTTTAGATGATGATAGGCTAACCTTTACAAACAGATTGGACCTTGAGAATTGTGTTTTTACCTTCACAAAGACGATTCCACGGGCCTTTCTTGAGAATCTCGGCCGAGATTTCACCAAGATTTGACTGTGGTTTCCTCTATCGTACCTATCATGCTTTATTCTTAAACCAAAGTTAAAGATTGCCTAAACCCTAACCTTGTTGAACCTTCCTAACCGAAATCCAAGCTTGGAAAGATACTTACCCGGTGATTTCCTTGCTTGATTGCAAAAGATGATGAGTTCTAGTTAGTAAAGGTTTACCTTTTATTAGATTTGAATGTGTCTTCCTCTTGCCTTGTGAGTTAACTTGAGACTTACCCGGTGATGACTACTTCTATTCCCTTAGGGTGAGTGGCTGGTTTGAGACTATCATTCCTTTCCCTTGAAGCTTTGAGACTTACCCAGTGATAAGTTTCTTTGGTTTGGAATAACGAATAGTGAGATATCTCCTGTGACATATCTGTCCCACCTTAGAAACACCTTTCCTTTACAATCTCAACTCTGTCCATATATCTTTAGAAGTCTTGAATAAAAAATCACAATTGGATACCTTGATCTCTAGAATCTGCATTTTTCCAATTCTTGCATACAAACTCGTTATTTTCTTTTATTTGCAATTTGTCTAACTAGATTTCTTTATCGCTTGATTTCACCAAGTCCATGTGATCGACCTTGGAATATTTGCTTATACCGCGATTTATCCGTACACTCCGGGTTTGTTATTGCTTTTATTCTCGGTAAAGTTTAAGGCTTATTTCTCACACACTTTTGAGCGAACATCCCGTGGAATCGTTTCTGCGAAGGTAAAAACAAAACTCTCAAGGTTCAATCTATTTGTAAAGGTCAATCTATCATCATCTAAGCCACAATCTTCGACCAATCACCCTAGAATCGCAAGGGTTTTAGCCAACAAGTATCATATTCAAATCAAGATATATATATATATATATATATATATATATATATATATATATATATATATATATATATATATATATATATATATATATATATATATATATATATATATATATATATATATATATATATATATATATATGAAATCAACAAACTCATAAACCAAACAATACTAAAAGAATAGTAAGAAATATCTAGCAACGCGTCTTTAAAAAAAATATCCAAAATTGTATGAAAGCAATAACAAAGATCTAGTCTTGAATAAAAAACCACAATTGGATACCTTGATCTCTAAAAAACTACGCTTTCCCAATTATCACACATTCATATATTTGCTTTCATTGCTTTTGATCATTGCTACTTGCATATTGTCTTAGCTAGATTTGCTTTTACCATTCGGTTTCACCAAATACCTGTGATCGATACTGGAGGATTTGTCGTTACTACGATTGATCCGTATACTGCGAGTTCGCATATCGTTAACGCTTATATTTTAGGTTTTAAATTTAAGACTTATTTGCACACGTATTTTTAGAACGAACACTGTGATCTTATAAACCCTAATACTTCTAAAACTTGATTAAAAGGTATATTAATTAACTGATAAATTTGGTTTTATTATTCTTTAATATATTCAAGATTGAACACGGAAATCCATGTGCCTACACGAATTTTAGGGTTCACTGTTCGTCGTAGGTTAACCTTCTAGACTATCAATTTTCATTTTTTCAGTTAAATAAATAATTTTATATATTGTTTATTATAGTAAACCATTCGTGTTAGACGCACAGACCATGAGGTGACGTACTAGGTTTAGATTCCTTATATAATTCCATTCTTCCTTTCTTTCTCACTCAAGTTCAAATCTTTCTTTCTTTCTTTCTGTCCGGGCGGTGCTTCTGAAAATGGATCCAAATCATGATCCGAATGATGCTTCTGAAGCTATAGGCTTATCTATCGGTCTCACAACTAGTAGTTTCAACACCAAGAAGGAGAAACCGACGACGGCCAGCGTTGTACCATCGCCGGCGATGAAATTCGATTGTGTTTTGCCTTGTCTTTCCTTGGGTCCAACGGATGACGACGAAGAAGAGGGCAGCTCAAAGAAGAAGCTCAAGCTTACTAATTACCAGTCTTCTGTTCTCGAAGACGCCTTCAAAGAAAACCACAGCATTAAAAATAATGTACGTTCCATCAATTATATATATATATATATATATATATATATATATATATATATATATATATATATATATATATATATATATATATATATTGAATATATATAGTGATTTGATTTTTGTTTGTGTGGATGGATCAGGACCGAAAAGAAAGGCTAGCGAAGCAGTTGAATCTGCGGCCGCGTCAATTGGAAGTGTGGTTTCAAAACAGAAGAGCGAGGTACTTGATTATAATGATGAAATCTTAAGTATGGTTTAATGAAGTGATTAAAGTGTAAAATTGCATAGGACAAGAGTGAAGAAAACAGAAGGGACTTATGAGATACTGTTGAAGCAGTGCGAGAAGCTGAAGCAAGAGAACATGAGGTTGATGATGGAGATTCATGAGCTCAAATTTATGAAACTCCATGCTTACTCTGGACGCTCCTTTCCATGTCCCAATCATGCAAACCATCTACACTTTTATTAGTAACTGCTTACGAGATCACTGTTGCTTAGGTCGCCGGCTTTCGTCCCACAAGTTGTATGTTGTCCCAATCATGTAATAAACTATCTGTTTACTGAAGAAGCACTTTTATTAGTACAACATCGCGTTTACGAATCTGAAGGAAGAAAGATTATAAAAAATCCAGAATGAAGCTGCTTATATAGATACTTAAAACGCAGAACTTTCCTAATATCCAATATGCACAATAAAAACAATAAGAAATCCAGTAAATTACCTTATCAGCTCTACTCCTCAACTCATCAAACCGAGCTTCTCGATCAACAGCAAAAATCTCAACTCCAGAAAACATAAAGTCCACACCTGAACTAGGGCCCTGAACATACACTATCACTTCCGATGTCTGCTTCTCGATTCTATAAGAACCACCAACTTCATGCCATTCATTGGTGTTTGCATCGACTTGACCGTCATTAACCCACTCATTGTCCACACTGAGACCAACATTGATATTGCGAGTCAAGAAGGGTTTCAAAAATCTCAATTTCATGCCAGAAGCACCAGAGCCTAATTTGACCCAAGCTGACACTTGGTATGTCAAGAAGGGTTTCACTGTTTCAGTTATAAGCTGAGCTGACCCCATCCAAGTCTGTGTTCGATTTGTTACAAGGATGTATCGTCAGCTTAGATGTTCATGAGAGTCAAGGCTCTCTTTGGCCATTGGAGGTAGTATACGCGGCCATCCGATCCTCACGCTTAACGTGCATGTCCCACGAACAAACCAACCATTTGTTCCTTTGCTGAACTCGCTGTTTTCAATGATATTCACTCCATACATTGCATTCTGTAAAATAGTTAGTGACTAAAATCAAGGTTTAAAACTGTTGAGTAGTATAGACTCATAAACTTGTATGTTTATTTGATGCATCTAAATAGATATATATATATACACAAACTATCATCAAGAAAGTAGAAAAGCTATCTAAACCGACAAACAGACTAAGATACATAATCTGCATAATCTTATCACACCCCCGCAAGCCGAAAGAGGTCATTGAGCTATGCCGAGCTTGAAGAGTAAAGTCTGAAATCGTAAAGGTACCAAAATCAAGGTTTAAAATTGTTGAGTAGTATAGACTCATAAACTTGTATGTTTATTTAACACATTTAAATAGATATATATACACAAATTATCAGCAAGAAAGTACGAAAGCTATCTAAACAACTAACATACTAAAAAGAAACGCGTAATCTTATCACACCCCCGCAAGCCGAAAGAGGTCATTGACCTATGCCGAGCTTGGGCAGTAAAGTCTGAAATCGTAAAGGACCCACAACTTTGGTCATTAGACCTCCTAACTGATCAACCGATGTGATGAAGAAGGCTTTGATTGTACCATTTTGCATTTGATCCCGAACACTATGACAGTCTATCTCTACGTGTTTTGTCCGTTCATGAAACACGGGATTGTTAGCTATATGTAATTCAAACTTGTTGTCACAAAACAGATGCATTGGATGATTGTGTGTAACACCCAAAGAACGAAGGATTGATTTCGGTCATATCAGTTCACCGGTAGTCACAACCATTGCTCGGATTCAGCCTCAGCTGATGACGAGAAATAGTAGGTGGGAGGAATTTTACCACTTACTACACATGTACATAATTAAGTATAGTTTAGCTCTACTAAACTAATGTACATGTTAGGTGAATATATAAAATATAAATGTAAAATAATACTCCGTAAATAACTATCTAAAACTTAGTTACCGTTATCATTGTCGTGAGACAAAAAATGGATATCAATGAAGTAAGTATCAAATACGGTATTTAAAGTTTTCTTTTACTGATTTCTAGTTAAATGAAGAAAAGGTTCCGATGTTAAAATACTGAGTTGGGGTGGGCCACTGCATAGTCAGCCCACCCCCTAACTCCACCTCTGAGTATGTTGTTTCTTCGTCTTCCAAGAAATAAGAGAAAAGCCAAGCAAAATATAGTAACCTTAGATGATCTTCTTGTGCGCAAACAAGCGGCGTAATCTGAGACGCAATAAGCTCGGAGAATGAGATCACTGTTGTTGGATAAAAGAATGTCTTGTGTTGGGGCATTTTTCAAATAACGCAAAACGCATAAAGCGGGCACCCCGGTGAGCTTGACGAGGACAGTGCATATGATGTGACAAAATATGCACAAAATATGATAACTTTGGGTGAGTAATTGTCAAGTAGATCAATCTACCAACCAATCTCTGGTTGAAAAGTAGACCAGATGGTGAGCGTATGATTTCAATCCCGAGAAGGAAAAAAAACAGTTGACCCAAATCCTTCATCTGAAAGCAATTATGCAAATAATCCTTGAAACGAGCAATAGTAGATGGATTATTGCCCGTGATGATTAGTCATCCACATATATCAACACTAGCAAAGATATACCGGATTTATGATAGGAGAAAAGTGACGTAATCGGCATATGACTGATGGAAACCATATTGTTTTAGAGATTCAACCAGCTTGTGGAACCAATTTCTTGTGTGCCTATTTGAGACTGCATGACTTGCAAAGTTTATAAACTACAAACAACCTGAAATTTCGATAACTAGGAGGCGGAACCATATAAACATCCTCCATAAGATCTCCATGCATGAATGCATTGTCTACGTCCATTTAATGGAGCTCCCATCGATGGATAGAAGCAACAACCAAAAACAACTTTACCGCACCAGTTTTGCCACTGGCGCAAATGCTTTTGTATAGTCTACTCCTTCAGTTTAAAAATTGCCTAACACCACCAAACAAGCCTTGTATCGCTCGACATCCCCATTTGAGCGATACTTGATCTTATAAACCCATCGAGACCCAATGACGCGTCTGTCGGGTGGGAGAGGGACTAAATCCCAGGTATGATTATGATGTAAAGTTGTCGTTTCTTCATGCATTGTAGCGAGCCACTGAGGATGTCAAATTGCCTCTTTGTATGATAATGACTTCCTTTCTTGGTGCAAAGATCTAATGGCTACAACATAAGAAGGATACAAATGATGATATGATACATACTTGTCATTGGAATAAGGATGTTTACCTGAGACTAGCGAGGAAGAAGTGTTGCTTGAGATGGAAGTCTATGATTGCTTTCTTACGAATGAAATCTTTAAGCAACACCAAGGTTTTGGTCTCACGAGAGTTGCGCCGTATGGGTGCAAGGTTGGGCTGTGAGATGGGGTTAAATGAAGTCTGGTCGTTATTTTGGATGGAAGTTTGTGAGGTTTCTGTAGAAGGATTAGAAATCAAGGTAGGTCGGGGTGTTAAGGTTGCGGTAGAAGGAAAGTTTGTGAGAAAGCCTTCAAGAGCTTCCCTAGGATTAGAGATAAGTGGGGTTGTAGGAGTTTCGTATATAGTTGGATTGAAATTTGAAGATCGGGTTTGGGTTGGAAGATTTATGGAGAAAGGGTAAACATTTTTATAAAACACTATATCTCTTGTAACAAAAATATGATTTATATTGAGATCTAGCATTCGCCAGCCTTTTTGTGAATTTGGATACCCAAGGAAAACACACTTACGACTTCTAGGATTAAATTTGTCTGATGACCGTGGAATTACCGAGCAATATGCAAGACAACCGAGGACACGTAAATGTTCAACGGAAGGATAATATCCAAACAATACCTCAATAGGTGTTTTATTGTGAAGGACTTTTGTGGGTGTTCTATTGGTAAGATAACAAGAGGTTAAAACACATTCTCCCCAAAATTTGATCGGTAAATTACTTTGAAACATGAGAGCACGACAGACCTTAAGAATATGACACTGCTTACGCTCAACTCTACCATTTTGTTGAGAAGTGTGTATGCAAGAAGTCTCATGATGAATGCCTTTAGTATCAAAAAAAGGTTTGACAGATAGAAATTCATTTATGTTATCACTTTGAAAAGTTGTAGCTCATGATTGGAATTGATTTGATATCATGGCATAAAATTTTGGAATAATGGTGTGAACCTCGTTCTTGTGTTTGATTAACTATACCCAAGTACACCTAGAGAAGTCACCTAAAATCGTTAAAAAATAGTTTGAACGTGAAATCGACATCACTCGATAAGGACCCCAAATATCATTGTGTATTAAATCAAACGGAGCAAATGCATGAGATATGTTTTTATGAAAAATGGTTCGAGGTTGTTTGGCTCGATAACAAACGACACAAGGACGAACATTGTCGTTATTAAAAGTGGAATTGAACGAAACAGAAGAGTGGCCAAATCGGCGATGAAGAAGGTTTGTTGGAGCTAGAGTTGTGGATAGAAAATGGTGAGCATGAAGTGTCGATGTCATCCAACTAAGCCAATAGACGCCATATCGGGCTTCACCCACTCCAATCGCCGTCCTCGAAGTGCGGTCTTGTATTACACAAAGACGAGTAGCAGCAGAAAGAGTATGCATTTAGGAAGCATGGATGAATGCCAGTAATGCAGGAACATGCTGCTTTAAGACTGTCGGTTTACTTGTTGATGGATTTGTAACGCCACGACCATTGTTAGCCGATGACCTTAAAACATGCATCAATATTATGGCCATGTTTAGCACAATCCTTACAATAAAGCTTCGATTTGTCAGGCCGGGGAGGTCTCATAGCCGGAGAACATATGGCTGCAAATGTCATCTCATCTGAAATTGGATTACTTGGTTTGGCAATAGAATTCAATCACACCTCTTGGATTGTCATAGAGTAGACTTTATTCAGCTTGGGAAGAGGTTAATGAGCCACAATTGTGGATCTAAACCACAAAGAACTCGTCATCTAAACCAATTAAGAATTGGTGGACTCCGTCTTCCTCTCTGCTTTTAGTTTTGTTTCCACAAGTACACGCGCATGTGAAGTCATTCGTCTTATGAAATGATATCTCATCCCATATATTTTTTAATCTTCCAAAATAAGATGATATTGGCTAGCGATTCTACAGACATTTTGTGAGCTCCGCACGAAGTTGCAACAAGCGTGGGTCATTGCAAGTATCGAACGGTTGTGGAGATCTTCCCACAAGTCCTTAACAGTAGGAAAGTAAGAGATTGTCTTAGGTACTTTAGGTTCCATGGCGGCCATCATCCATCCTTGAATCATGGAGTTTACGTAGATCCAATATGGGTGATTTTCGGAAGTAACCGCAGGTTAGTTTGGTCCCCGATGATAATATAAAGTTGAGATTTCTCTTGGTTGTTGATGCGTGAGCCATTGCTATGGACCAATCTGCGTAATTCTCGTTTTTTGAGAAGAACTGGGCAGATTGCGAGTCCTGGATGATCGGATGGGTGAAGATAAAAGGGAGAAATAGGTGTTAAAACTATTGGGGTTGTCATTTTTGTGTTTGATTAGGTTAAGCGGAAGGGTTGATTGAGGAAAAAGACTGATACCATGTTGAGTAGTATAGACTCATAAACTTGTATGTTTATTTAACGCATCTGAATAGATATATATAATAAGACAACAAGCAAGAAAGTAGGAAAGCTAAATAGACTAACACACTAAGATACGTAATCTACATAATCTAATTAAAAATCATATAAAAAGTTATCAAAGAAATAACCTCAATATGTGGATGAAGCGGATAAGGTGTCTTCTCGGCAAGATTCACAACCAAACCTTTCACGAGAGTGTCGGTCCCAAGAGGAAGTCCTTCCAAATAGATAACGACATTGCATGGTGATTCGTTTATGAGGAATTTTCCATGTAAACCTGTCCACTCACTTTCCGTGGCCTACACCCTATAAGAAAGCAAACATCCTCTCATAAAACATAGATACACAACCAAATGCAAAATGATTTTTAGCTTTGTGCACAATAAACGACTTGGCTAGTAGCATCACTTTGTAACAAGAATGTAAAAGTGGTTATGAGTGAGATTAACCTTCCTATGACAACATTCAGTTCACGGCTGTCAAGCGTTTTGTACCACAAGGTGGCCTTGACTTTTTTTAATGTAATGTTGTTACCATATATTCAAACAGCAGAAGTGACTTCATAAACCAAAATTTATCACATAGTCATGTAAACTGATGGTGCATCCTCTTACGAAACTTTTTTTTTTATAGACAATCATCAAACTGATGATTTGCAATCAAATTTTCATCTCTCAGAACTCAACAAACAAATATCAACTTCTTTATGGGAGAATACTAAATACAACAGAATAATACAAACTAATGTGCTTACTTCAGAAATGCTTCCACTGAGAGGGTGTATCACAACTGACTTAATGAGCAGATCTACACCAGCGTCAGGCCTTTCCACATAAAAAAAAACCCTTTTGGGCAAACTTTTTAATACAAAAGATCCAGGTAAGATCTGCCACTCGTCCTTCGCCACTTGTATCCTACAAACCAGATAGATCACAAAAAAATGACAATATGGGCGTATTTCAACAAGCCAATAGAATTAAATATGAGAACTATGAAAGAATATTGTGAAATTAATATATAACTAAGTGTAAATCATGTTTCTCTAGTTTCAGGGTGGCTGATAGATTAGGTAAATAATAGGGTTCTCTTTGTAAATATTTGTATTTATATTTTCCTATAAATAATACATAATCCGATGGAAACCCTCAAGGGGAATTTATCCAAATCTCGCATGGTATCAAACTTATCGTTCCTCTAATTACTTTCCCCTCTTCTCTCCGCCGGCTAAACCTAGCCTTTTTCGGTCGTTACTGACGAGGTCGTTGCTTTCCCCTTCCGGTCAACTTCTCCACCGCCCCAGCGCCTCTCCTACACGCCACCTCCAACAATCATCGCTCCAGCATTATATTCATCATGGCTGACGATCGAAAGAAAAAGTTTCACTATGCTCTTGCATCTCGATTATCAAGAACAACATTGCTCTCGTTCTTGATCATGACACTCCGTATGCATCTTGGATCACTCTATTTCGCGTC
The DNA here is from genome assembly GCA_033239045.1 of Fagopyrum esculentum. NCBI lineage: Eukaryota > Viridiplantae > Streptophyta > Magnoliopsida > Caryophyllales > Polygonaceae > Fagopyrum > Fagopyrum esculentum. The sequence goes on along the minus strand of BSUD01000006.1, from coordinate 17,198,638 downwards.
ACAACGAAAACTCATAATGTTCTCGATCATATCAATGAAGAAGTTTTCAAACCACAAGACATCGATGATTCACTTTGGAAACAAATCGACGTTAATGTACTTCAATGGATATACACGTGCCGTCTACCTCGAACATGAGTTTTTCAATTGTAAGCTTTTTGGCTTTCCGTCAATTGTTGCTTACTGTCAACAACTTAAGTCATTGTAAGATCAACTCAATGGTGTTGGTTCACCAGTATCCGCCGACCATCTTGTCCTTCAACTCGTCTCAGGATTACTTGTTGAGTACAATGCTCGTTGCAACCGTCAACAATCAAGTTGTTGCACCACACACGCCAAAACCCCTGTCGTTGACTCCGCCTCTTCGTCCTCACTGGTATCCGTTAGCTGTCTTGTCCTTCAACTCGTCTCAGGATTACCTATTGAGTACAATGTTCTTTGCAACCGTCAACAATCAGGTTGTTACACCAGACACGCCAAAACCCCTGTCGTTGACTCCACCTCTTCACCCTCAGCGGATCAGTTCAACAAGTCTCGTGGACGTGGGCTCATATCCATGGCCCGTCAGGCCCACCAACAAGGACCTGTCTGTTTTGCTTTTAGGCCCCCTTTAGATGGTTGTCCCTCAACCAAGCCTCTCACATTGGGCCTTCCTTTCAGACTGGCGCCCCTTGGTTTTTGGCCCAAAACACATCCGGCTCACAACTCCTCCCCAGTCTGCCCCTATTCGGCTATCCAGCAGTCTCTCCTTGGGCTTAGACCGCAACATGCCACTCAACAGGCCTATTACCACACTATATCATGTTCAGCTCCTCATCCTACCTCACTGGATCACGCACTCGCGACACTGTCTCTCAATCCCGCAGACAATTTTTGGTATATGGAAACGGGTGCAATTCCTCATATGACGAATGATCTAGGTAAAATCTAAAATATATAATATGTTAATTTATTGATAAAATAAAATAGAAAGGTACCCACTAATCGGTTGTAGACAAGGTTTTTGTGTGGGACCGATGGGTTTGGACATGTGACAAGAATGGTCAAAGGGCCCGTTTGGTGAAGCATTGGATTAAGTTGAAGTGTTAATTTCATTCCCATAATTACCATAATTTCATAATCTATGTACTTGAGGATGAAGAAAATCTCTCAATTTTATTCCCATAAGCTCTATAATCTTCATTTCATCTCCATAATCTACAACAACCAAACCAACCCAAATACAAGAAGATGTATGTAACAATCAACCCGCCTACATTTCATTTGTGCTATTCTTTTTCGATTTCATAACATACAATTAAAATTAATAAATATAAAGGGGCTAGTTCCAACTCTTATGAGTGTTATCTTAAAGACAATCAATTTAACTATTCAAAAGGAGTTAGTTGTCGTTACTTGTTTGTTTGTCTTTATATATAATTAATAAAAAAAAATCTCTGCTGAGAGGACAAACACGTTGTGAGATTTATGAGGTGCATATTCCATCTATAAGTCTTGGTGAAACCGTCCTCAACACCACAAACCGGCCCTACGCCTATCCAATGTTCTTGCCCCACAAATAGTCAAAAACCTAGTATTCGTTCGCCGTTTCACTATTGATAATCGTACATCCATAGAATTTGACCCATTTGGTTTCTCTGTGAAGGATGCGGATACGGGATCATTCGTTTGAGGTGTAGTAGTTCCGGGTAGCTTTATCCGGTGACACGTCCTATACCATATCACCATCACGCCTTGTTCGTTGAGTCTTCCTCCATTTGGCATGTCCATCTTGGTCATCCAGGCGTGCTTGTTTTTTATTTTCTTAGAAATTCTTCATTTTTAAATGTCATAAGGAGAGAGTTGTTCCTCTTTGTTATGATTGTCAATTAGGAAAACATCATCGTTTACCTTTGGATCGCTTTTATACTAGAACTTTTGCACCTTTTGATATTATAACAGTGATCTTTGTACCTCTCCAATTCCAAGTCGGGAAGGTTCCAAATATTGCTTGCTCTTTCTCGATGACTTTTCTCAAATTTTATGGATTTACCCGATCAAGTTTAAGTCTCAACTTTTTGAATTATTTGTGCAATTTCATAATCTAGTTAAGATGCAATTTCTTGTTGGCATAAAAAATTTCCAATGCGACATGGGACATGAGTTTAACAACACGAACTTTCACAATTTTTTTGCTACCAATGACATCAATTTTAGATTTTCGTGTACTCATACTTCTTTTCAAAATGGCAAAGCCGAACGTGTGATTCGAACGATTAACGGCATGATGCGTTCTCTTCTCTTCCATGCATCTCTTCTCATCTCCTATTGGATCTATGTTTTAGAGACTTCTTGCTACCTCTTAAACATTCTTCCATCCACCACTATCCAAAATTGGTCACCCAAGTGTTGATCAAAACAACACCCTTTGTAAGTCATCTTCGAGTCTTCAGATTTTTTGTTATCCTAATTAAGGTGCACTTATTACTCACAAACTTCAGCCTCGTATTATTTTGTGCGCCTTTCTTAGGTATCCTAGACATCATCGGGGTACGAATGTCTCGAGCTAGATACACACAAAATCATTTTTCCGTCATGTCGTCTTTGATGAGTCCGTTTTGCCTTTTGCCTCCCGATCACCCAGCTCCCCGGATCTGTACAACTCGCTCACCTCCATTGACGAGATCTCTCTCTACCATTTGGATCAGCTAATCAAATATGCTCCATTTAGCTACACATCTGTTGCCCTCGAATTCCAATGTTGGAATTCCACCGTCCCCCGTTGTTGCACTCTAGCCGGCCCAAACCTCCACTAATTTGCCTACCGATCCAACACCACCGGCCTAATCCACTGTTGGCCCACCTAACCTTTTGCCTTCTCAACAGCCTGCCGCCTCAGATCCGGCCCTTCCCTCCCTAGCCCAACGTTGCTCTTCTTTGCAGACTGAGCCCACTGCCACAATACCCTCAACCCAACCATCTACTACTCTCATCCGGCCTGCTACTAGGAGTCAGCCCGGCATCTTTAGACCGAAACCTGTTTTTGAATTATCCGTCCGGAATGCTCCAGCCTACCCGTCAATATCTCTCATTCCAAAAACCCACATTTTGGCCATCCAAGACCCGCACTAGACCGCTTACATGCTCCATGAATATCGAACCCTTATGCGGAATAAGACGTGAGTTCTGGTTCCCCGTCCTCCTCAGGCTAATATTCTACGTTGTATGTGAATTTTTCGACAAAGGTACAGGTCTGACGGTTCTCTCGAGTGGTATAAGACTCGCTTAGTTCCTAATGGATGTTCTCAACATGTTGGCATTGATTGTGATGAGACTTTTAGCTCTATCGTCAAATTGGCGATGATCCGGACTATCCTTAGCATCGTTGTTTCCCGCTCTTGGTCATTCTATTAGCTTGATGTTCAGAATGATTTTCTTCATAGGCATTTGAACAAGACGGTATATATGTTTCAACCTCCGGGTTTTCGTGATTCATCTTGACCTAACGGTCTTAACCATGTCTGCCTCTTGCAGAACTCTCTGTATGGTCTTAAACAGGCTCCTCGCGCTAGGTTTCAGCGCTTTGCAGGCTATTTGCATTGCATTGGCTTCATTGACAGTAAGAGCGATTCGTCTCTTTTTATTTACCGTTGTGGGACGGACGTTGCCTATCTCTTTCTCTATGTTGATGATATTGTGCTCATTGCATCTTCTGATTTATTACGCACTCATCTGATTCATCTTCTGATCAAGGAGTTTGCCCTTAAGGATTAAGGTGCTCTATCCTACTTCTTGGGCATATCAGTTCGTCGGACCTCTTCTGGTTTGTTCTTATCCCAAGATATATACGCAAGATTGTTGAACGAGCAAAGATGACTAACTGCAAGTCGGCTGTCACACCTGCTGAGACGTTAGTCAAGCTTAGTGCTTCCTCTAATCCGGCATTCAGTGACCCGACACTTTACAAGAGTCTAGTTGGGGTGTTGCAATATCTCACTTTAACACGACCTGAAATTAGTTTTGTGGTACATCAAGGGAGTCTTTTCATGCATGATCCCAGGGAAGCTCAGTTTGCTGCTTTGAAGCGCATCGCTACATCGTTGGAACATCGACACTTGGTATTACTATCTCTCCCTCGCCTAAATCTGACTTAATTGCCTATACAGATACCGATTGGGCAGGTTGCCCGGATACTCGTCGTTCCACTTCAGATTATTGTACCGACACTCTCATCTCTCCAAATAAATGAATAAAATCAATTATACTATAAATGATTGGATATTGTTTTCTGAATTACTAAATTAAAATTTATTATGAAATTTATTAGGAATTTTATGTGATAGAGAGTTAGATTTAGAAGCCCTTAAAACCAAAATTCAATGCATTATTGTTCATTACTGGATTAATTTGATGCAATATATTATGTAGTTTATATGTGATATATATAAATTATATATTATTTAATTTAAACTAAATCATAATATAAGACTATCCACATCAGTGGATTTTAAGAATATAAAATATAAATTTTATTTTAAAAAAAGTGGTAAATAGGCTAAAGATTGGGTGATGGTTGTTTTCTATACTAAATAGTAAATAGTAGAAACATTCAGCCTAATTACAACTTTATGTCCCAATCAAGTTGCAGCTACAATAGCAGAAACATTGTAAGTTAAACCTGGAGATTGTGATATCCTTTTGAAGGTTGCTCAGCCAGTCTTTCCTATTTCTGGTATAAGCATATGCACCATCATCAGATTGCACAATAGAGCATTCGCACCAAATTGGCTCCCATGAATCAAGCCCTTGAGAAAAGTCATGATTCAGCAGTCTTGTGTGATTGGCTGTTTTCCGTCAAAATTCTGCAAACATATATAGATTACCATTGAAATGCTGCAGGTGCAGGTAAAATCTTGCATGCAAAATCCAAGTTTCTCAAACTTAAATGGATTAAAAACAAAATGAATGAAATGGAAACCTTCAAAATCCAAGTCTTGTGTGATTGGTTGTTGTACTGTGCTGAATGTTGATCTTCTTGCTCAATAGAAATACAGTACTCGAATGAAGAAATTTCTGGTTTCCAAAAGAACTTTTTGGCGGAGAATCAATAAGCTTTATCGCTTCTCAATGCTATAAAGCCTATAATGAATTTACGATTTGAAACTCCGATTGTCTCTTCAACTTCCAGACGCCGCTCACTAACTATTTACCTTCTTCTTATCTAAATGGGCCGGGATACCATAATGGGCCTCGAATAAGCCCATCAAAATTGGTCTATCCAGTCAGGTAGACCATGGGCACACATGGGTCGGACGATGCATCTACCGTTAGAATACGTGTTCACTTTCGGTTCGTTCGTAAAAAAGTCGAGTCTGGATCGAGATAAATGTTAATCAAAGCACAAATTATTTTTGTAGCAGGGTTATGTAGATGAAAATAAAGATGACAGAAATTATTTAAATTAAGAATTAAGGGAATGAAATTGTTTAAAGTATAAAAAACCCCCCAAAAACTTCAAACATTGTATCGCGATGGATCATGGTAAGGGAATTAATGCATAGACAATAAGTTTTCAAATGATGTTTACAAATGTACAGAGAATATACACTACAAGTCGACCCTAACCAAATATATTGACGATGCCCGACTTATATACATGATCAGAAGGCTGTGATTAGCCTTCCTATACAGCATTCGTATCACAAATTACTACTTACAAGAAAGATTGGGAAAAAGCTCCAATTCAAAGTTATTAAAATCAAGCTGCAATTCCTTCTCTCAACAAGGCTTGAGAATCTGAAAAGAGCACAGCAAACTTGAATCAACGCTCATCATTGCACCTGCATTGTTGAATTCTCCACAGTAGTTTGGAGCTGAGAAAATGGTGACTAGCTGTCGGTCTGCAAAGAACTCATAACCATCTTCAACAACCTACGCAAACCCGAACTAATAAGATTGGAACAAGAACAAGTCTAAACTAATGAGATTGGAACAGAAAATTAACCTGGTGAGCCCTGCATATAAGATCAAGATCATATTTCTTGAGAAAATCTTCGACTCTATCAGCTCCAAAGGTGTAAGAAACTCCTCTATCATTCTCAGCCCAACCCTTTGTATCGCGATCCGGATCAGACCAAAGGAGATCACACAACAAGCCTTCATCCGGAACATCTATAGGCCTAGGAAGGGATTTGATTTGTTCCAACGTTTCAAGAAGGGGCGAAATTCCGCCATGCATACAAATTATCTTATCTTCTACAAGTGCAGTCACAGGAAGGCAATTGAAGCAATCAGTGAAGATCTTCCAAAGGCGGACGCTATAGCGTCTTTTGCATTCATCATAGAAGCCATAGATCCGGTTAATTGAAGCGCATTCATGGTTGCCTCGAAGAAGGAAGAAGCTTTTCGGGTATTTGATCTTGTATGCAAACAGAAGGCAAATGGTTTCAATGCTGTATTTGCCTCTGTCAACGTAATCTCCCATGAAAAGGTAGTTGGTTTCTGGCGGGAAACCGCCACAGTCGAATAGTCGTAAGAGGTCCGGAAACTGTCCGTGTATGTCCCCTGCAATTGTGTTCATTCTGTTTGGGTTTCATCATCCACAAAAAAAAAAAAAAACAACAGGAAATCTAATGAAATTTGATTGATTAACGTAGTGATCAAAGGTTAACTAATTACCACAAATGTTAAGAGGAGCTTGTAACTCCAAAAGCATTGGTTGGCTAAGAAAGACATCCTTGGCTTGAAGACAAAGCTGACGTATCTCAGCTTCTGAAAAACCAATCTTTCTGGCTTTGCTTGTTCTTCTTCCTTCTAACAATCTCTCTATCAACTCGTCGACATCCACATTCATGCTTGATTTTATACCTTCCATCCCCTCAAACGCAACGATGCCCGACTCGTATTTAAGATTTTAGCTTTTTGAATACAAGCTTTGAATTTCATTAGGCAGAATTAGGTAGAAGGGGAAAAACACCAAAAGAACAATCTCTCCTAGATTAAACCCTTCAATAATACAAGGCACAAATTATGTTAGGGAAGATAGGAAATGGATTGGATAAAGAATCAAATGAGCTCCGTTATAAGCGGAATGAGTAGAATGAATACATGGTTGTGGAGAAAGACACGTTACATCTCATGCCAAATTATAATTATGTGCTATTAACGGTATTGCCCTTGGAAAATAGTATTGAAAACCACAAAATATAGAATCAATTAAGAAAATACTTTTATACTGTTTTACTTTCAGAATAATTATGTTTTGAGGTGACAATTCTTGCCTGAACCAAAAATGGAACAAGCCAACACAATTGCAAGTTCGTTGTTAACATTTTGGGATAACAAACAAGTTCAAATTAAGAACAGAGATGTTACATATCACACCAAGGTGAAGTTAACCTCAAATTCCTGATGACAAAAGTCTTGACAGAAACTCCTAGGAGAAAGTTATTTCATATCACCAAGGTGATGACAGAAGTCAACATCGGCTTTTTCTTAGACTCAACGAGGGGTAACAGTACCTAGTTCAAGTGCTGACCACCTGGGGATGACATAAGTATCATTTTCTTAAAATTGGGACTTGTCGAGGCTATCGAAGTAAGGATGCTCAAGTCCTTCTTTGGCAGATATCCTTTCAGCTGGATCATACTTCAGCATTTTCTGTTGACGCAATCAACAGAAAGTTTGTCAATGATCAAAATAATGTGTCATATATGCATTAGTTCTTTCAAAGAAATTGATGCTAAAAAAACAACAAAATTTCTATCCATTGAAACAAAACCATTTTGGGGTAACTGTCTTCACCTAAAACCAAAAAGGGTGGCAGAGCAGAATCTTTAATGAATGACATCCAAAACACACCCTTCATGGGAGTTCACGATATATGGACAAGAATTTCAGTCAAACCAACAAACAAAACGGGAAAGGAATGTGCAACACGGATCTCAAGAATCCCAGCCTGCACAAAGTTTCCAAAAGTTTTCAGTGAGTAGGGCTTACAGTTAGAAGATCAACACCATCTGATCCAAGTGATGGTACAGCACGGGCTAAGCTTTGGGGTTCCCATTGTGGATAAACATGCCAATCACGTAAAGTGGTCACTCCTGGCCACTCCTTCTCAGTTGGCGTCCCCAACAACCTTTCACGAATGGATAAATACACAATTAAATTTGGCAATACTAACATGTTAAGAAATGAATTTCTTAACATATCAGCTGGAAGAAATGTGTGTAGTGTCCCTGAATTCCAACAAGGTTTATACTTTATACTATAATGAGCAGAGATAAAACTATAAGGTGGGCTCGGATGCCTACTTCCGAAACTTCAAAGATCAAAGACAGCATGTGAAGAAAATTAAGTTAATGGAAAACATATCAAAGGCATAGCATGTGAAGAATATTAAGCTAATGAGCAGAGATAAATTCACAATTAAATTTGGCAATACTAACATGTAAAGAGATAAATCTCTTAACTTTAAAGATATCAGCTGGAAGAAATTTGTGCAATGTCCCTGAATTCCAACAAGGTTTATACTTTATACTATAATGAGCAGAGATAAAACTATAAGGTGGGCTCAGATGCCTACTTGCGAAACTTCAAAGATCAAAGACATAGCATGTGAAGGAAATTAAGTTAATGGAAAAAATATCAAAGACATAGCATGTGAAGAAAATTAAGCTAATGAGCAGAGATAAATTCACAATCAAACTTTGCAATACTAACATGTAAAGAGATAAATTTCTTAACTTGAAAAATATCAGCTGGAAGAAATTTGTGCAGTGTCCATGAATTGCAACAAGGTTTATACTTCATACTATAATGAGCAGAGATAAAACTATAAGGTGGGTTCGGATGCCTACTTGTGAAACTTCAAAGATCAAAGACAAAGCATGTGAAGAAAATTAAGTTAATGGAAAAATCTCCACAAGTTTCTCAAAGGCTCAGATATTGTGAATAAATTGCAATACAGATGAAAGAAGAAATACCTAAAAATATGTAGTAGTTGTTGAAACTCAGAGTCTCCAGGAAATAGAGGTTGCCTTCTTACCATTTCAGCTGCAGAAAAAGATGAAGTTGAATGTCGGTCAACTGTGAGACATCATGGAGTTCAAAGAAAACTAGAACCCTTGGTGACAGAAAATGATATTGCTGCTAATAAAATCAATATAGGATGATGTGGAATAGTGCAAGTAGGAAGCTTCACCACATTCCACCCAAACATAAATCTTAATCAAGTCTGCAGCGCATTTGTTGGGTTATATTTGCAGATTTTGAATGATCTGAACAATTGTATATAAATCGAGTGTATGACTGATAACTACTATCCAAGACAAGATCTACTAACTTGATTGATCTTCCCAAACTGTAGGCGAAAACTAAAGAGTTTTCCACTGAGAAAGCCTGTTTGTTTTCTTACAAGCACTTCAAATAACAAGATTTATCCGTATAGGAATCCACCAAATTCAATAGTGACGATCATCTCAACATGAATTAAATAAAGCAGCAAAAAGCAAAGAGAATCAGGAACCAATGCTAAAAACACACACAGTACATATCTATTCTCTCGCCTCACAATTCAAGAAAACATCCTCTATCAGCAAACTTCCATTAATATGCTCAGTGATACTATAACTCAAAATGAACTGAGCGGAAGTAGAACTTACCGAAAATGCAGCCAACAGACCACATGTCGACTCCAAGTGAGTAGTGGGTGGTGCCCAATAAGACCTCAGGTGCCCTATACCACAGAGTTACGATTTCATGTGTGTAGCTCTTGAGAGGGACAGTAAAAGCCCTACCTAAACCGAGATCAGCAATCTTCAAAATCATCTTCTCCTTGTCCACCAGTAAGTTCTGAGGCTTCAAATCCCTGTGGTCATTTGAAAAAAAAAAACTAATTAAACCCTAAAAAGAAGATTTTAAACTGTTTTGGAATTTTGAATCAACAACCTGTGAATGACACCATGGCCATGACAATGAGCAACGCCTTTCAACAACTGGTAAAGAAAACTCTGAACGAGCGGTGTAGGAAGTTGACGAGGATTCGGGCCTTTCCGGTGAGAATCAATGAACTTCTTGAGATCGGTATCAAGATACTCAAAGACGAGATACAAAAGGGGCTTTCCATTCTTCTCAACATGTTCAACACAAAGAAGCCTAACAACGTAAAGAGATTGAGAAAGCATTTGAAGGAGAGAAACTTCTCTTAGAGCAGTAGGAGGAATTCCTTCTTCGTCCATTTCAAGCCTCGTCTTCTTCAAAGCAACGAGCTGTCCTGAGGCCTTATCCTTGGCCTTGTACACCTTTCCGTATGTACCTTCTCCTACCTTCTCCAACTTCTCGTACTTGTCCATCTTTTTCGAAGTTGATTGATTTGAATCTGAGGATTTTGGATGACAGCCAAAATGTAAGAACCCTAGAGTTTCCAAATAGAGTATGAAAGGGGATTCTTCTTATTACTACACTTGCCGTTGCGCTCTTGTGTTTTGAAAATCAAATTGGATCGAGGTTGAGAGGGAAAAAAAAAGCAAGAAACGCTCCCCAAATCTCGCACTTTCCTATCACGCTCCTACATGCGCGTACGCCACACATGCACTTTTACCTTGCGCGTTTATAAACTAAACGATAGTTTATAAAGCTTAGCAGATTTTGTGTAACCGTTTACATGTGTATGAGTTTTTATTTGAACGAGTTTATTTGGGTTTTTAAACCCGTAAAAAATAACCTTCTCAAGATGAGGTTATTTTTATTTGGGTTTTTAAACCCGTATAAACCCATTAGTTTATAAACCCGAATAAACTCAAAACCTTACTAAACAGACCCTAACATATCTGAAATTCCGATTCAATAAGAAATCGATGGTTTTGCTTGGATTGATTTATTTGTTGTTCATATTTACTTTGTAGTAGCATCCTGTGACCATATGAGGTCGGAGCTCAAGCTTACATTTAGATGAACATATTATTGTAGCGATTTTGAGCAGCTCGCAGAGCGGACACTTGACTGGTAAGCTTTTCTTCCTTGCAGCACATTCACATAAAGCGTATAAACCCCAAACACGAACGACCAACATGAGGAAATGCTACACACTGCACGCTGGGTACAAACAAATGAAAGTAGACAAAGGATGATGTCCCCCTCTTTGATATTCTTTTTTTACGGTTAAAATTTTCTTCTTCTATGCCAATATTTTTCCACTTTCCTTTTAATATTAAAAAAAATGTTTCTGAAATTAAGGGCGTGGTTAGTAAAATCGTGGTTATGTCGTGATCGTGATTTTGTTTTGAGGTTTGTGATTTTTAAAAAACTATGTAATGTATATGTTTAATTAAATGGTTTGGAATTAAGTTTTAATTCAAGTAAAGACACTCTAGTCCTAATTTATGCATCAGCACACCAGAAATGAAGGGTCGTTCTTCTCGTTCTCCCGGCCTTCGCTCAAGACCTTCTCCTTCGTTCTTCTCCTTCTCTTGGCCTTCGCTCAAGACAAGTGCTTCTGTTTCGTTCTTCTCTTGGCCTTGGCTCAACGTTCTCCTTCGATCTTCTCATGCCCTTCGCTCGGGAACTTTTTTTTTGCAGTTGGACGGTTGGTGCTTCTCCGGGCCTTCGCTCAGGAACTTTCCGTCATCAATATTCGAAGAAGAAAAGAAGGGAAGAGAAGATCGAATAGAAGAACGAAGGATTGTGATAACGTTTGAGAAGAAGAATGGATTTGGGAAGAAAGGCTCTTAGATTTTGGTTCAACTTTTTGCGAAGAATGTAGAGTATCACGTAGAAACTATTCGAGAAACTCCCAAAATCTTAGATGAGGAGTTTCCAAAAATTGAGATTTCAAAACCCGTAAACCACGTCAACGAATGCTACATAAAATTTCAAAAACTCTAACTATGTTTAGTCAGAGTTTTCCCATATTCGTTTATAGATTCAGTTAGAAATTTTTTTGTCTTAAACCAAACAAAGCCGTCAGTTTAGGGACGGACAATGTTATCAAAGTGAAATATCAACAAGAGCGATTGGACATATAACATATTACAACTAAAGAGAGTTAAAATGTCTATTTCGAAAGAAACAGAGTCTCCCCACCTACTTTCATCTCTAGTCGACAGATATAGTATATGATAGAGGAAGTTTGAAGAATTATCAAGACAACATTTTCCAGGGACATAAATACGCAAACTAACCAAATATGAAAATTAGTTTTGGATTAATCTATCTGCTGCTATTGAGATCAAATTCTCCAACTTGACGCCACTCTTGCATTCCGGGATCACCATTTTCAGCCTCCTCATCGTTCAAGAAATCTTCAGATGGCTCTTTGTCTTCCCGTAGAACATTGGTGTTGCTTCCCCATCCGTTTATCATCTCATCTTGTTCTTGCTGCTCACTCATAGAACTCTCATTACCTTGAGCATTGGGACGTATAGGGGCTCGAGCTGCCATCTCAGCAGCTTGAGCATGGGACTCGGCTCTTGCTTGCTCGGCTTGAAAGGCCGCCATTCGCAACTTAGCTTCATGGGCCTCCCTGCCGGCCTTTTCTCTGGATTCGATTTCGGCTCTCAGCTCCAACATGGCTCTTTTCTCCTCTTGCAACAGAGCTTGCTCTATCATCAACCTCTCCTCTGATCGGAATTCACCCACACCCCTTTTGCGGGTTATTATGTTGAAGGCGAGGGCCTGTTTTTCAAACGTGGCGGTGAATTCCGCCACTTTTGCAGCTATATTGTGGTCCCACTGCTGTGACCGAGATGGCATCTGACCTGTTGTATCTGACTCCAGGATCCTGTCATCTTCCTCTGCTTCATAGTCTGCCACTACATGGTAAGGCAGAAGTCTGCAAGCTCATCCAAAATATGTAACAAATCGTTAAAAAATCACATCATTTTCATCATGTAATAAACAAATTCACCGGGTAGCTGAGCTACATAGAGCACGAGTCTCAGGGAATACTATCCTTCTCTTCTTAGTTGTCAGACTCTTTTAAACAGCTGTCAGAAATTTGACAAAAAAAAAATTCCCAAAACACATGTTGAATAGTAAAAAAACGTAATCAATTTGTTGGCTTTAAACCCAAAGCTTGATTCTGTTCATAACTTTTACACTTATCTTCTGTATGCTTACCAAATCTTTGACGCTTAACAATTCTTTGACTCATCTACATACACCAGGACTATTTACAAACAAAACAAGTGGGATGAATATACTTTCAGAGCAACAAAAGACAAAGATACACCAATTATCAACTAGTTCACTGTCACAGTATCCTTGTTTTCGGTGACCCAAAAAGAGATCCTTATAATGGCAATGCTAATAAGCTTGAGAAACTGGGCGGGTTGATTGGAAACAAGGAGTTAGACTTGGATGGCATGGTCAAAAGTTAGCTTCTAATTAAGAATGTCTATCAAAGCTCGAGAGCCAATGAGCCCAGCTGGTAAGGGCGATGATTGGCATGGCATCAACATAAGGATAAAGGCTTATAGCACTCTCTTTTCAAGAGCTACTTAGTCTTTAGTAAAGAATCTGGGTATCCGGTCAAAATAGGGTTAATGCCATAGCAAGCACTCTTTCTTAAGGAATACACTCTTTGAGTAGTACTTCTTTGCACTAACTTCCACTCTTATTTTTTGCTTCAAGAGAAAAGCCAAAATACCCAAAACACATGCCAAAAAGAAAAAACTTCAGTGACTCACTATATGTAGAGCACGTCTTAGAGTCTGCAATTTAAACTTGCTCAATGAGTCATGGTTTATAACATCTTCAGTTGGCAACAGAGATGACCAAAAAAGCTAGCAAAATTCACAGAAACAGTATAAACTATTTGCAACCAGTTAAATGTTATAATAAGTAATATCCACCACATAAACAGTTAAATCTTATAATAAGTAATGTCCACCACAGTGCTAACCCAAGCTTCTTGGATGTGGAAACAGAAACGGCAAAGCTAAAAGAAATGAGTTTCAAGGCAAAGCTCCATGTTTGAATCATACGATAGGAAGTGAAGGAAGATAAAGGGACAAAGGGAAATGGCATCATGAGTTTTGTTCATAGGATTGTTGCCATCCACTGTTAACTGAACAACCCTCCGGATCTAACCTCTCAAAACTGATGTCAAGCTTATTAGTTATCATCATCCTCGGAATAAACACATCAATTAACCACAAAATATAACTTATTATAACCAACTCAGCGCCTCAATTTTTGCATCCTAGCATTCCACCAGCATCTATTCCTCAACAAGAATGGAGGTTGGAAAGAAAGCAATAGTGTGTTTCTTGATAGGACAATTTACTGAGAAGAGGGTAAAGTAATTGATCCACTCATTTTAATACACATGTGACTGTGAGAGTTGAAAAATGGATAAAAGGAGGGTAGCAAAATCAAGAATAACAAGAGTGCAAATGAAGTGAGATTCGCCTAGTTTCCTCCTGATTTCCTAATAAATCATGTTTTCTCATTCTCTTGGCTTACTCTATCTTTGAAACAGCCCCTAGTAGAAATCTAGATGAAAAGGCTTGTAAGAACAAAGACAAGAAAACGAGGAGAATTACTAGTAAAATGATAACAAGATAAAAAATCGAAAGTAGTTCTTTCGTACAAGATAGATAGTTACGATCAAATAATACCTCTCACAAGCATCTTCTAGAGAAGAGAAAGGGCGCTTGAAGTCAGGGTGACAAACACGCCAGGCGTCCTGGTAAGCCATCTGGAGCTCGATTTGATTACCAGCCAACGGAGCTGAAGGCGCAGGTAATCCTCTATTCCCGACCATCTTGTGTTGCTGCTGATGTTGCTGATTCTGCTGTTGGGATTGTGCATTGGCGGAATTAGGGCTCGTGATTACCGAAGGAGGAGGCTGAATTTGGGGATGATGGTGAAGGCTGGCATTAGGGTTAGGGTTCTGAGACTGGGAGAGAGAGGGAATTGCGCGATTCATACCAAGGGGACGCAGATGCGCATCGATGTTGGAAGGAAATCGAGAAATGGCAGCTTGTTGCGGATGTTGTTGTGGATGTTGTTGCGAGTGTTGTTGTTGCAGCTGTTGCAGAAGCATCATTTGCTGTTGTTGTTGCTGCTGTTGCATGATCAACTGTTGTTGGTGTTGCGCTAGCGCTTTCGCTTCTTCCATCTCTCTCACCTTTGCTCCTCTCCCTCTTTCTGTCTTCTCCAACCTATTTCGAGTTTCTGCAACCTATTATGCAAATTAATGTTAAAATACGTTGATGAAATATTTTATTCAAAAATCACCAAAAGAAATATTTTAATGTATATATAATAATTCTTAAAGTATGTATTTATTATTTTAGAAACTTAAAAAGATCGTGTAATAATATTTGTGTAGTTTTCAAGTTAGTTTTAATAATGCTAAAAAGAAAATATTATATTATTAAAATATTAGAGTTTTTATAATAATATAATGACATTTATACGCTATACATATCTAGTGGAAATTGCGCAGTGATTACGAAACAAAATAATTTAAAATCAATAAAATCAATTTTTTTATCTACTTTAATTTCTTTGTTTTAGCTTATTTTATATTAATAAGGCAATGATTAACGTAAGAAAGGAGCTTGCGGTAAGTCATTACGAAACAATATGCTTCAAATAAATGAATTTGTAATGACCACGTTCAACCTTACTTCTTTTATCCTTAGCCGCTCATTTGTTCATTATTTTCTTTTTTTAAGTTAGTTTGGCAACAATCTATATGACATCCCATATCATGAAACAAGATACACTCAACATCAGAAAATTCTACTCGAGTAGAGAGATAAGAAAATTCGTGTTATTATGGTACCCATAATTCGGTATGCATACCTGACATAGTGTTCAAAATATGAACGATCGCGTATTCATATAAAGTGGAACTTCACATTCGTGGAAAAACACTAAAGTGTTTTCCAAATCGAAAACCTCACACTAGTGCACAACCCGGAAAGTTGCATAAAATAGAAGGTACCACAATTCATTTACCTGAGGTATAATAGACATAATTCAAATGCAACATAGAGTTCAAACTCTTCCAAGGGGTTCTTAACGACATTCAAAGACCGACACAATTATGACATTTAGCGTTCTTCTTTATTCCCTTCTTTTACGACCCGAAATTGAGCTTCTCATTTTTCATTATTGAATTGTGTACGTACGTAAATGTTTGGTGAGTAATCTACTTTTATTAGCCATTGTGCTTCATCTGTGAATGGAAGACGTGATGTTTGTTGTAACTTATAAGTTAGATAAGACCAATACTCAGTTGGTCTAGCGGGATGTGGTGCTAGACTCCTTAAGTGGTTAGCTTCGAGATTCGAGTTAAAATCCTCCTGGCGGCATGTATGGAAAAACTGATATTGGGAGGGTATCCCCCCAGCAATGGGATCGAACCGGGAGTTACTTACCAACCTTTCAAAAAAAAAAACTTATAAGTTAGATATTTTTATTTTATTGTATGACATTTTTTGATTTACGATGTAAGAAACTTCTTTTTTTATACAAAAGTAAGAGAACAAGAAGGGTCAACATCTAGAGGTTGATTGTCCTATATCATCCTTTCAAATAAGGTCTCCAACATCCCGCAAAAGGTTTCCGTCACCCGTATCCGAGCAATGACCAAGAGATGCGAGCTTATATATGGGATCGAACCGGGAGTTACTTACCAACCTTTCAAAAAAAAAACTTATAAGTTAGATATTTTTATTTTATTGTATGACATTGGAGTTACTTACCAACCTTTCAAAAAAAAAACTTATAAGTTAGATATTTTTATTTTATTGTATGACATTTTTTGATTTACGATGTAAGAAACTTCTTTTTTTATACAAAAGTAAGAGAACAAGAAGGGTCAACATCTAGAGGTTGATTGTCCTATATCATCCTTTCAAATAAGGTCTCCAACATCCCGCAAAAGGTTTCCGTCACCCGTATCCGAGCAATGACCAAGAGATGCGAGCTTATATATGGGATCGAACCGGGAGTTACTTACCAACCTTTCAAAAAAAAAAACTTATAAGTTAGATATTTTTATTTTATTGTATGACATTTCTTGATTTACGATGTAAGAAACTTCTTTTTTTATACAAAAGTAAGAGAACAAGAAGGGTCAACATCTAGAGGTTGACTGTCCTAGATCATCCTTTCAAATAAGGTCTCCAACATCCCGCAAAAGATTTCCGTCACCCGTATCCGAGCAATGACCAAGAGATGCGAGCTTATATGCGACGATGAGGTCTTCAACGTCCCGCAGAAGGTTCTCGTCACCCGTATCCGAGCAATGACCAAGAGATGCGAGCTTATATATGGGATCGAACCGGGAGTTACTTACCAACCTTTCAAAAAAAAAAAACTTATAAGTTAGATATTTTTATTTTATTGTATGACATTTCTTGATTTACGATGTAAGAAACTTCTTTTTTTATACAAAAGTAAGAGAACAAGAAGGGTCAACATCTAGAGGTTGACTGTCCTAGATCATCCTTTCAAATAAGGTCTCCAACATCCCGCAAAAGGTTTCCGTCACCCGTATCCGAGAAATGACCAAGAGATGCGAGCTTATATGCGACGATGAGGTCTTCAACGTCCCGCAGAAGGTTCTCGTCACCCGTATCCGAGCAATGACCAAGAGATGCGAGCTTATATGCGACGATGTTGATTTCCCTAAATACATTTTGTGCTCTAACTTGTGTGTCCCTCAAAATCGAGATGTCAAACTTATCTTGTCTGTTTCTTATGGTGGTTTCCCAATCTGATTGATTGAATTAATGAGTTCAACCTCGTCCTCTCAATTTCAATGGTATTGAGTCCTAAACTTATGGTCTTTTGGAGGCCCTTTACAGCATAAGCTTCCGCTTGAAGGGTAGTTTTTGCTTCACATCGACCCATTCTCATAGCAAACGTTAAATCATTGTGGTCTCGAATGATAAAGTCAAAGACACATTGATCATTACAGTTATTAGAAGCATCGAAATTAGTTTTGAGAGAGTTCAAACTTGGTCTTTTCTATTTAATGTTTTTTATTTTATTTTTTGAATTTGTTTTAGAGGCCGTGTATTACAATTTGGTATTTTTGAAGTAACCCCATCCCAATCTTTAATTTGTTTTTGGTCAATTGATTTAAATCATGTGGTATTTTTTTTCTTGTTAAAGATTATTTGGTTTCTCGTTAGTCAAATGTTCCACCATGTAACCACTATTTGTCTTAATTTTGTTGGGTTGCATTTTTTCTTTATCTCCATGATGATGACATTACTTTGTGGCAAGTTGGATCTCAATTATATAGGAGATTTTTAATTTTACCAGTTCTGATATTATGTAATGTATATGGGCATTTGAAAATACGTGTTTAGCACTCTCTATCGGGTGTTGACAAAGTTCGCAATGCATTAAGACCGGAACTCTATGTTTTTCTAGGTTCTCTTTTATTGGGATGCCATATAGGGACAATTTTCACAAAAAGTTTGTAACTTTTGACACAATGTAGATATCCCAAATCCATGTGTTTTTCACCTCGAGTTCCCACCTTACGTTTTGGATAAGATCCATTGCTGATTTGGTAGAGAACTATTCTTTGTCACTTGACACCCGATATAGTTTGTCTTGCATTTCATTTTAAGGTAGATTGTACGTACTTAATTTTCTAATAATGTCATGTGATAATAGACTACCCAGTTAAAACTTTTTCTTGTTGGTCCCATTGCGTGTTTGTTATAGAGTTGCTTACTAGATCAACCGTATTGATCAACATTTTATCATTCACCAAGTTTTCTAAAGGTTAGTCAGTTATACATCGATCTTTCCATAATCTAATGGTTTTTCCATCACCAACGCTCCATTTGAAACCTTTATCAAATCTTCCTTTAAATTTATTAGTTTTTCCAATGACATGCCGTGTTGTTTCTGGATTTGTAGTTCCATAAGCATGTTCCTTTGAGATATTTCTCTTCTACAATTTTAACTCAAATGTTGTCTAGTTCTATCATTACTTTCCAAAGTAGTTTCATCTCTAAAACCTTGTTCATATCTTCCACTTTTGTGATTCATGTTCCTCCTAGCGTTTTTGGCTTACATATTTGATCCTAAGTGATGAGGGGGTAAAAATTCGGTCCCTTGTTCTAGAAGAAATATTTATTTATCTGATCAAGTTCTTTATGAATGCTTGTATGAAGAATTGCATTAGGTAGCTTGATTTTGCATCTAAGTTGACTTTTATCAAGGTTGTTCGACCTTCTTGGGAGAGGGACGCAGTCTTCCATTTTGTTAGTTGTTGTTTAATTTTTAAGATGACACCATTAAAAGGTCTTTATTTACTCACCCGTTTATGATCGGACATCCTATATATTTTTCTTGGTTGTCGGGTCTACATTTATTGGTGTTTGAAATGCGGATCTGTGGTAGTTTATTACCTAACCTGAGACCGAGCAATATTCAGTTAAGACAGATAAAATCATATTGCTTGTTGTCATTGTTGCCTTAGTGAAAATTATTATGTCATCAACAAAAGCCAAAAAAAGGGACAGTGGATCCATTTTTTTGAGATTAGAAACCCTATTATCTTTCGGTTCTCGTTGCTAATTTTTGTATAGTTCTAGCTAGTATCTCCACCCTTAGGTTGAAAAGCAAATGAGATAATGGATCTCCTTGGCGTAGGCCTCTCTTTGGGAAGATAATGCTCGTTGGAGAGTCATTTATTAGTATGAAATATGAAATCGTTGAAATACAGTCTTCAATCCATCATCTAAACTTATCTCCAAATCCAAATTTAGCAAGGATTGCTTTTAGCAACGACCATATATTC
Source organism: Fagopyrum esculentum (assembly GCA_033239045.1). Lineage (NCBI taxonomy): Eukaryota > Viridiplantae > Streptophyta > Magnoliopsida > Caryophyllales > Polygonaceae > Fagopyrum > Fagopyrum esculentum. The sequence goes on along the minus strand of BSUD01000006.1, from coordinate 17,178,876 downwards.
CACTTTGTCATAGGTTTTTTCACATCGAGCTTGGTTGTTATGAATCCTTCTTTGCCTTTTTGATTCTGAATCCATGAAAGATTTCGTGCACAATGAGTACATCATCGTGACTTGATCTATTTTTGGTGAAAACACCATGCAAAAGGTAAATCAAATTTGGGATAACTGCGCTTAGTCTTTTAGCTAAGATTTTTGCAATGATTTTGTAAATGGTTGAACATATACTAATGGGTTTATAATGGATAGGTGTTGATGAATTGTCTACTTTTAGAATGAGGGCCATAAAAAATAGGGCTAATTTGGTAAGTAAGCCTTTTTTTAGTTTTTGGTCTACTAAGTAGGCCTATGACATTTTATGGTTTAGTAAGTACCCCGTTTTTGTTTTTACCGTTCAAAGCTCTTTCAAACCCTAGAGCCACACCACATCACCCTCTAGAACCTGAAACCTCACTGAGCCACTCCTCCATCTCCTCACCATTATCTCCTTCAACCATCACAGCTCGCTCTCTCCTTGCCTCCTCATCGGAGCTAATTGCAGCCAACACCTCACATTCGTCTCTCTTCAGCGTCTTCTCAACCATACCTTCTCCCTCTCGACCCTGGGTTTCTCGCAACAGCAGCGTAGTAGCATCCTGCCTAACTACCACCCTCGCTACAATGCTGGAAACAACCGTATGGGGAGCCACCTACCGCCGTCGTCGCTGGAGAAGCCCTGTGCCACCCTCACCTTGCTGGAACCATAGATGCCACCACCATCCCCTGTGATACCATGTTTCCCTCTCGCAACAAAAAGATGGGTTGAAAGAAAACCCTATTTACTAATTTCCGCCCTCGCCGCTCCAGCCACCGAGATCTGCTACATCCGGAGAAGACCAAACCGCTTACCACAACCCTTCCGCCGCCTCTGTGTTACCTCCCCTTGCGAACAAAGAAGCCCTAGTCGGGGGACCTCCAACTTCAATTTCTAGATCTAGAAAAAAGCTTCGGAAACCCTAACCGACGTCAATGAAGAATCCGAAAGCGGCAACAAGGATTCTTCGCTTGTTACCTCTTAACATCTCTCAGTCCTCGTCATAAGGGAAAAGCTTTGGATGTTGATAAGATTTTTCATTATTCTTTGAGCTAAGTGTATATCAATGTCATCTTCCTTCCGTTTCTGCTTTGCATCAATGTCTCGCATATCATATCTGGCAAGAAGTGGTAAATCGTTAATAGACAAGATCAAAACTACTTTATATCCATTTGCAAAATGATTCTTATTCATCAAGTGTATATCATCGTCATCTTATGTTTGAAATGCATAATGTTAAAGCTTGATTCATTCGAATTTGTGTATCCATGAGAAGTTTCTGTCCATTTGCAAAATGATTCTTATTCTGTTTTTGAATTTCTCGTATGAATTTTTTGGTATGAATTATGGTAGTATGAAAATTTTGGTATGAATTCTGGTATGATATTTTGGTATGAAATTCATACCAAAAAATAAAATAAAAAAAAAAGGCAAAACAAAAGAAAAGACAAAGATCAGATTCATTTTACGTAACAAATTTGGCCAAATTCATGTATAATTCTTTTTTTTAAAAATATATGGGTTAATTACTTTTACCTACCATTAAATGAAAGTGGTAAAAATTGAAGGAGTACACAAAACTCATGGAAATAGAAATGGGCTTATTTGACCAAATTATTTCTTAAAAAATCGTTAGATTGTTTTAGGAATTTTCCATTTATGTAAAAACTTTCGAATGCTTTGGTAACTACAAGTCCAATGATATGCCACTATTTTTTTTATAGAAGCCGACCGACATGTCATTCATACTTGGTGATTTATCATTGCCAATATCGAATATTGATATTTTAATTTCTATTGTAGTGAAAGATTTTGCTAGTTCTATGTTCTTATTTTTTGTTATCTTTGTTTGAATGACTTCAAGTTGTCTTTCTAGTTTATTTTGGTTTATCACCGATGCCTTAATTATATGTCCATAGTCATCTATAAATTCTTTGTTCCTATCTTCTTCTTTTGAAAGAATTGATCCATCTATTTTAGTAATTGTTGCTATTATATTTTTGTTTCTACGACTCATAGTGTTTTTATGATGGAAGCTCGTATTTTTGTCACCAAGTTGTAAGTTGGTTGTTTTTACTCTATCCATTCAGTACTTGTGCTGATAGTCTAGCAAACATTCCCTTTTATTATCGAGTCTATTTAGTTTATCATTCTTTTGATGGTTAAACCACCTAAATGTTTGTTTATGAAGATTTTCAACTTGATCATCAATTTCTTTAAGTTGTCAGCTTATATTACTAAAATTTATTTTTTACTCCATTGTTTTAATTCGGTTTTAAGTAAGTTGTTTTTAACTAGATTGATCATATGAGTTTCCGGAACATTATTTATGCGATTCAAACACTCAAGTGTTGATGCGTTGTGTTTGCATTATTTATCGCATAAATAATGCAAACACAAAGTGTTGATGCGTTAATGCAAACACTAAGTGTTGATGCGTTAATGCAAACACTAAGTGTTGATGCGTTGTGTTTGCATTTTTTTTCTTCTTCTTATAGTGACAATATTTTGTTTTCTAATATTTTTATGATCTTTCGATATACCTGTCTTGCATTTTGTTTAACTCCTTTGTGTTATAAAAAACAAATATCAATCCGTAAATGATTTTTTTTTTTGCTACATTCCTAAAAAAATTACAATATTTTGTTATATTTAGATACTCTCATAGAAATGATATAATAACATTATTTATTAAAAATGACATTGTTATAAAAGTTAATCAGTATATACAATAATAAAGTGAAATTGCATTTAAAATAGAAATCATTTAGCTAATAATAATTTTTTTTTATTGAGGATAGTAAGTATGCATTTTTGAATCTTGTTGATAAAGTATGCACTTTTATAAAAAAAAAAATCAATGCTTTCTGCGCAGATTTTTCCCGGTTGAACACCAACGTTCCCTGCCAGCACAAAAAGTTGATGGTTTGGGGATCAACAAATTTGTGCTGGTACCTGAGAGAAGTCGTCGTCGTCTTGTTGCAAGGAAGTGAAAAGGCAGGGCTTTGGGGGGATTTATCATGCACTTCTGGGCCCTGAGACTCTTGAGGAATCTTTTCCATTCTTCGGTTATGTATGGAAAGATCGAAATAAAATGACCACAA
>BSUD01000006.1:17163282-17175692 GCA_033239045.1 Fagopyrum esculentum | reverse complement strand
TTTGGGCATTCACTTAATCTTGTTAGGTCTAGGGGCTTTTCTTCTAGTATTCAAGGCTCTTTTTATGAGGGGCATATACGATACCTGGGCTCCAGGAGGGGGGATGTAAGAAAAATTACCAACTTGACCCTTAGCCCAAGTATTATATTTGGTTATTTACTAAAATATCCTTTTGGGGGAGAAGGATGGATTGTTAGTGTGGGCGATTTGGAAGATGTCATCGGAGGGCTATCAAGAATTTGAGGTTTACAATGGAGATGGATGGTGTTCACTGTCTCTTCCGACCAGTTTTCGGGTCCTTTCTGTTCTCGTGTTCATCGCCAGAAACCCTAACTTTTTGAATTGCGTTGGGAATGAAGTTGTTGCCGCTGGGAATGAAGCTGTCGCCAATACTTGTCGTTGTTGCAGCTTCTGGACTTGCCGCCAAAATCGATGCTCCTGTAACCCTAGATCGATTGTGGAAGATGAATTTGGGTTAAATTACAAAAGGCTTCTATATTTTGTAATTGCGTTAGTAACCCAACTTTTCAAATTTGTAGATTTTGCCCCCAAAAAGATAATTACAGAAAACTACTAAAGTTGTAATTGCAGGGAGTGACCCAAAATTTTGAAATTCCACAAATTGCCCTAAAAAGATAAATTAGGTATGTAAAACCGGATAAATAACATTGAGTAAGTAAGTGAAGTTGAGTACGTGAAGTTGAGTGTGTGAAGTTGGGTGCGTAAAGTTTGGTATGTAAAGTTTAGCATGTGAAATTGAGTATGTGAGTTGAGTATGTGAAAGTTGGGTATGCGAAGTAGAATATGTGAAATTGAGTACGTGAATGTTGAGTACGTGAAGTTGGGTATGTGAGGTTGAGTACGTGAAGGCCGGAGAGATGAAAGTTAAGTATGTGAAGTTGAGTACATGAGTGAAGTTGAGTATGTGAAGTTGTGTAATCGGGTGAATAATATGTGAAGTTGGGTACGTGAGTGACGTTGGGTACGTGAAAGTTGGATACGCGAGGTTGGGTACGTGTATGATAATATATATATGAAGGTGAGTACGTGAAAATTAGTTCCGTGAGGTTGTGTATGAGAAGATTGAATATGTGAAAGTTGGACATTTTTTTTTCCATCGTTCTTAAGATTATTAAAAAAATATCATTTAACTAAACTAATTCTTTTTTTTATTTCAATTTTCTAGATTATTTAGTAGATCACTCTCTTAAAAATACATTCTTCATACATATTATAAAAGATATTACATACTAAAAATCCAAAAGCATCGTTTATAATATTTGTATTTTGTAAGCTCACAATAATACGGCAACCTTCTAAAGATTTATAATTTATAAGCCAATGTTACATAATTACTCTATTAATAGACATCTAAACAGACCCTTAACATTGTTTTTCTAATGTACCCTACAAGAAAAACGCACTGAAAAAGAAATGAGATGCTGTGGGAAGCCGAAGCATATACCTTTTCTCCCCCAAAGTATTAAATCCTCTTTCTTTCTCCCTTCTTTCTTCTCCTCAAGACTTCAAGTATACGGCTGCTGCGCTGTAAATTTATCAAAATCTCATGAAATATATGATCTGATTAGAGCTTACTGGTGATCGAATCAATTGCTGATCAATATCAAGAAGAGGATCGGAACAAGTATTTGTAGCATTTTCTAAAACTTGAAGAGAACGAAAATGGTCTCAACTGAAGGTTTGGTGCCTATAACCAGAGCTTATCTTGCTTCTTACTACGACAAGTATCCGTTAAATCCCCAACTTTCCGAGGATGTTGTTCGTCTTTCCTCGGAGCTTCGCTCGTTGATCGCTCAATTGCAAACCGTTTCTCCGCTTACTCCTGGTCAGTGCTTGTATGCTTTGATTTATTTGCGTTTTGTTCACAATCAAACATTTTTTTCCCTCCGTTAGAAACTAAGAATTGAATGATCTCGTAGTTGCAAATTCTTAAATTTTCTCGGATGAACGTTAAACAAGCATTTTCGTCAGATCTCGCTTGCCTTGCAATCAGATCACCTAAGAAATGTGTGGAAGTCTGCCCCTTTTACTGAAAATTGGAGCTGAACTTGTCTGTGCTGAGTTACTGACGTGAAGTGTTTGGCCTATTGCCATGTCCATTTGAGCTAAATTTGGGCGTTAAGTGATTTGCACTTTGGTAAACCATTTCCTCAAGTTATGCTAAATTATATGGTTTTCGTAGATGAAGCGCTTGTGGTACAAGAACTTGATGTCCAACCTCCTCATAAGATTGATCAGAACATGTGGAAGAACCGGGAGCATATTGAGGAAATGATGTATCTGCTGGATATGGCTCATTTGCCGACACCGGTAATTGTTCCTTTTACTTCATTCATCTTCAATTAGTGAGTTTATCATTTTCTTTTAGCTTGTTGCTCTTGCTAATTGTGAAGACTCTATCCTTTTAAATGTAATGGTCATTTTAGAGTTAGTACTGCTATTACAGTTACCAACGGTTGCTTTGGCACGATGTTGGCTTAAAGGCCCTTATAAGTACGCTGAGCCCAACTAACCCCTTAGTCTTCCTTGTATAATCTTTTGCTCTATATCTCTCTGTTGTATATTCTAATCCAATTCTTTGATAGTTTTGTTATGTGATTTATTGATTTCACTGATCCAGTTAGAAGACGCTTAAGTTAATTCCTTTGGTCAACTTATTTAACTTTTGATAGGTCTTTGTTTTATCCAAACAGCTTCAACAAGAATCCACACCTGAAGATGCTAAATTGGTTTCTCTTCTAAAGCAACTCAGAGATAAATTTGTCAACTCTATGAAGGTGCTCATGTATTTTCAGTCCAAAAATACTGATTTTGTGTTCACTACTGGTGAGCCTTTTTCTCCTTCCATTCACTGAACTATGCAAATTTAGAGTTTACTGCAGCTGCATATTGATGCTTCTGGTTGTCAAGATCCATAAAGTTTTCTGTGACTTTCCTACTCAAAAGATGAACGTTACAATAGATATGACACATGCTTTGTTTATGTGAATTTTCACCCATTTTCATCCATAAATGATCAAGTCAGCATAAACTTTTGTGGAACTATTCCCCTCTCATTCAAGTTTCTATGTTGGATTCATGTAAAAGAGAAGGTATCAAAGGAAGCAAATAAGATATCTCTATTTTTTGTTATGTGTATTTGTATGAATTTCGTTTACTGAACATACTTACTGCAGTAGGTATTGGCATGCTTAATTATATAGTATTTTTTGAGGTGAATTAAAATATGGTAAAGATGAATGTAACAAAAAATGTATTCTTTAGAGTTCATGTGAATGAAGAAAGCCACAAAAGGTTTCAGCAAGTGTCATCTACAGCTTAATTATGTAAAAAAGAACACCTCTAGGTCTCTTGCAACATGCTTCCAAGGGCAAGCTTTGTCGGAAAGTATAATTTCTATCCTATACAAATGTATATCAGGCAGTAGAGTAGTCTGTATCTCATCAGCCTTTTTCAAGAATCTCCTCTCCTCATTCTCTAGACACCTCTATACATTCAGCTGTTAATGAACATCAAAAGTCTGAAGACAATCAGATTCACCTTTACTTTGAGAAATATTGCCATACAAATTTTGCAACCTGGAAATGTAATGACAATCCTCTCATTAATTGATGGAAAACTTGAATTCTCTTAAATATGCATCATACTGTTTTATTTTTATTTTTTCATGTTTATAACCAACCTTGTGAACTCACAAGTCTCCCCAGTTTATCGGATGTAGTTGATATGCTTCCAAGGCATTGTACTATATTATACTTGTAATTAGTTAAAATCTTGAACTTCTGGTGTACTTGTGCCTGTAAAATGTCGGGGATGTTCGATTACATGTTGAATGTAAAAGGCTATGCTTCCTATCTGTGTGAATATCCTACAATATTGTTTAAACATGCATTGGTGACCTGCTAAGACCTAATGTGATTTCATTTGATTTTGAGATTGACAATAGATGTTTGTACTGTGCTTGTCTTTATTTATTATTATATCCCTCTACACACGGCTGTGGTAAGTTGCATGCCCTAATCTTTCTTTTATTGTATTATTTATTTCAGTTATGAGTTATATGCCTCAAGATTTTCGAGGCACTCTGATAAGACAACAAAAGGAGCGGTCAGAGAGGAATAGACAAGCTGAGGTTGACGCCGTAGTTAAATCTGGTGGTACTATACGTGATAAATATGCTTTACTATGGAAACAACAAATGGAGAGGTGAGTCCAATGGTCTCGTTTCCTGACTTTGTACAATTTCGGTGAACTCTTTAGTTATTGCTGACAAAATGTTATACTTCAAATTCAGGAGGAGGCAATTGGCTCAGCTTGGTTCTGCAACTGGGGTATACAAAACTCTAGTGAAATACTTGGTGGGGGTGCCACAGGTACTAATCTTTCAATATGGTTCTTAGTCGTTTAATGCTGTCTTTTTTTGGTTAAATTCAACTCCTTGTGAGTATTTGTCTCTCCCTAGGTTTTTTGCTATTTTGCTGACTGCATATATGTAGGTTATGCAGTGCCCTTAATGAGGACTTATTCTGTAAAAGACTAATTCATCACATACAGCTGCCTTTTAAATCCTTGTGGCATCATATTCTTCTACATATTCATATGACCACCTCCGAAGAGATAAATAATCGTTTTCCCCTTTCTTTCTCATATTCATTATTAGTTTTTTATTCTCTTTCATAGAAATTATTCTCCCATTTTTTCCATAACTTGTTTGTAGTAGAATGCCGTAGGCTTGTCATAAATCCTCTGGTTCATCTATTAAATACTCATAGCCTATTCCATTTTTGGGTTCCATGGTCTTTGGGTTAAACTCTTAAGTTTTAACTGTGAATTTCCATATCAGTCAGTTTATGCTGATATCTATCCATATGGAAGGAACTACATATAAAATAGTTAGTGTAGATGATTACTCTTCATAGGAGTTGTTTTCATGGTTCTGTTCACTTTCTAATACTTGAAGTCCTCTTCAAACAAGCCCTTTGGAAACAATTTCTAGTAATCTCCAGATTCGTGGGAACTGAAGTTTGTCTTGGAAGAATAGCGGATTAATTGACCATGCTCCTCACGGCTTTTAGAATTTGATACCCATATGTTAGTTTTCTGGATGACAAGTGAATGGGTGGGAATCCCCTGAACACCTAGTGGTGGGAATTCTCTCTGTTTGCATTCTTATAGATAGAAAAGAGATTCCGTGCCATTGGGCTGGGACGGAAAGGTATTTTCCACCTTCAAGCCGCATCTCTAGTTTCTTTCCCAGGTTAAGTATATCTCTGATCCACCCTTCAGTGAAAAGTTCATCACGGCGACTTTGTATTGTCATCTCCTTCATTTACTTGGTAATGCCATTGATAGTATTTGTTAATTCTCGTTTGCAGGTTTTGCTGGACTTCATTCAGCATATAAATGATGATGAAGGGTATTCCAAACTCAACGTTTATCACCAATTTTGCTAGTTTGTATTTTTTGATTAATTAGTTCCATTAGTGCTGAAAACTATGTCAAAGAAAGATAAGCCTTTTATACTGTGCTTTTCTGTTGTATTATCCTTTCAACATGAAACTAATGTACTGCATATGATTAGGCCTATGGAAGAACAAAGACAACGTTATGGACCACCTTTGTACAGTCTTACAGTTATGGCGCTCTCTATTAGAGGTTTCCTTCAATTAGCGTGGGGGAGGTTTGAAGCTAGAAAACTGTAAGATAACTTTCTGTTCCTGTACTTAAATTGCTCCAATCCTGACCGCAATGACATCTTGTTTGTGCAGCATTTAGTTTTTGGCTGAATCAACTTTCAGGGATAGTGGTCTAGTTTGATCATTTTTATTTTCTGTTGTTGGCTGCTTTGCTGTTTTTCTGGATATAGTGAAACTTTATTGTCTTTCATTTGGCAGAGACCAGCATGATTTCGACCTTCTGGAACAGTCAGTCAGTGTCTACACCTCTGAGTTTGACAGATATATAAAGTTTATGGGGTGAATATTTTAAATCTCTATGTTGATGATCTGTTACTATTATTATATAGGATAAACTTCATTTAACCACCCATTATATAGGCTACTCTGCAGAAGAACACTCTTAGTTTAGTTTTTTTATTATTTAACCATACATAACTGATGTTTCATCTACAAGTCGCCTCCTCAAACAGGATTATTGTTGGGATTTGTTAGCTTTCATATCAATTAGTGGAACTGTGGAAGGATATTGTCGTTATTATGTGGGGGAAAAAACTAATGGCTTCTAAACAACTGTAGGTTTGTGAGTGGCCATTTATTGACAAAAGATAATTTAGGGTGGTTTTATGCAAATTTAGCTATATAGACGGTGGTTAGATGAAGTTTATCCTACTGTTTAGGCTTATAACATGTAATACAAATCTGCCTTTTGTGCCTTTGTATGTTATTAACTGGTGTATATATATATATATATTCTCTTTTCAGAGAGGTCTTCGCAAATTCTCCCTTTTTCATTTCAGCCAATGAAATACAAGCTGCTGAATCAAGGTCTGTTTTGTGCTAGAAGATAGTATTCATATTGATCTATTTAAGAGTTACTTTTGCTTTCTAAAAGAGTCTATCTTGAGTAACTTTCGTGAAGATTGCTACGAGTTTGATTGGTCCTGCAGATGTTTTTTTCTTCATAAAAAGAAGTAATAGCTAGTTATTAGTCTTTCTAAGTTCTAACACAATAGCGGCTGTCAAAATGTTGGCTATATGTTTATAGGGAAGAGGAGTACAAGGAGACAAGCATTCCAGCTGGAAAATCTTATGAGGTTTGTGATATATTCTATCCTTGATTTATATGTAATACTTTTTTTTGAGGTAAACAGAGTTATATATTATAACAGTCCAAAACAACGGGTTTAGTTACTCCCGCTTGACATTCCAATCCATACCATTTTTCATCGCCTAGCATCGGTGAAACCCTAGCAAGTAAATGCAATTACAAGAATGTGGCATATATGATAACTTGAAAATTGAGACCTATGATTAGGGCCCTAGTATCATCCAAGACAATAGCCCAAGGTGATAGGAAAACAGTATTCGAACTGAAGTACTGAACAGCCAAGCTGGAAGCACTGTTGACCTCCATTCGATCAAATCCGCACCAAATTCCCCCACCTTATTGCTGTGAGCTCCGCCATATGTGGAAGCATGATCTCTGAATACAGCATGAGATCCACTCTAGCACCTGCACACTCCACTGGGTCCGTATTTAGCTTGATATTCCCCTGGACTGGTTTCAGTCATCCTTCTGAAACCTTCCTTAAATCTTTTATTTGGTCTCGTCTCCTCAAACAACGTCATGTTCCTCGCTGTCCATACAATCCAGGCACCCACAATGAACTGTCTCAGTGCCTCCCAAACAAAACTCTTTTTAATCTCCATCACCTCCTGAGGATCCATCTGAGTTACCGTGCAACCCTTGAAAAAACCTCCGCGGCCTCCCAATTATCCAAACCAGCTGTGCATTCATATACAGCGTTAATCACTATTTCAGACTCCATACCGCACCAATCGCAAATGGGAGTGTGTCACTCGTCTCCTATTCAATACCTCTTTCACGCTCAAAATCTATTGCCAGAACCGCCAAGCAAACAATAATACTTTAGGTTGTAAGCGGAGCTTCCACACCTCAACCCACTGTATTCCCTCCCCATCCTCTAGTCTGTCCAGCCAACTATCGAGGTGGCCACAGCTGCCACACTTCCCTAATCAATAAGCCGTCTTCCCTGATAACCTTCCGGTATAATTGGGCACCAAAATCCGTCGTCAGTTGGCCTGCGAGAGCTTAGGGGCATTGTGAGAATACGCCCAGCATCCCTTTTATCAGATAATTCCTTGACCTTATCCTCCTGCCAACCTCCTCCTTCAGCTATTAATTTAGATACTTTAAGCGCTAGGTCCGGATCGCAATCCGCTGGAATTCTTGTGCATTTACATGATCCCCTCTTGAACTACCCAAGCAGCAGACCACATTGGAATGCTTGTTCCCGTTCCCAGTCTCCAGCCAACACCCTCTAGCAACAGTGACGAATCTAGAAACTCGTCATTATTGTTGTTAAATAAGCTGCTGATAAATCTGGGCAATAGCTAAGTGGACCAAGAATTATGAGAAAAGAATAAAAAAAAGGATGGAATTTTTTAAATGCGCTCATTTTGATTTTTTTTTTAAGTGGATGTTTTGTGCAAAATGCTGTATATTAGGGATGGCTTTGTGAAATTTGCCTAAGATACTATATTCTTTCTCTGTATTAATACTTCATCCCATAAGATTACACACTTATATGGAATTATTGGTTTGCTATGAATTTTTAATCTCTTGTGCCCGTCTCTCTGTTGTTCTAGGTGGTGTTGAATGTGGAATCTGTGAATTCTTACATTGCCTGGGATTTTACTCTGGAACAAGGCAAACTGAATATGGTAATGGTTGTGATGACCTTTCCTAAACTTAGATCAAGATTGCATCATGTAATATGATTAGATTTGTTGTACATTTCTATTAGAGTGTCGATGCAGTTTTCCTCATATAAGGAATTCATCTACAGTCTAAACATTCTTGTATCAGTTTTTCTGTCTTGGTTTATGCTTCTGTGTGATATCATGAGACATGAGTTATGATAAGTTGACGAGCCTAACAAATTAAACATCTCTGGATACATGCAATATATGCTGCTTGAGGATGTTGGTTTTGCATCTTGCTATCATGACTAGCTTCATTGAAGGTTCAATGCAAGGTGGTCTGTGTCAGATGGTTTGTGAATCAATTGATAATCCACGGATGTTTTTGTCTTAGTAAACTTTTCATGCTCTCATGTTGATTGCTACTTGTCAGTTCATCCTGTTTACTAGTTTGGCACAACATATAGCCTTCGAATGGTAAATTAACTGGAGGTAATTGGATATATCATCTGTAGGACAAACAGTGAGGCAAATAAAGGAACAGAGAGGTTGGATGTGGGTGGGTAGGGGGGTCAGTTGACTATCAGTTCAATTGAAGTGGAATATATGACAGGGCAAGGAAGGTGATAAACACACGTGTTTAATGTTTGTGAATTGTAATTTTTGTGGATCAACACAGATGAACAGCAGTGCACCCTTTGTCAAGGGAATCAAATCAAGATATTTTTTTAATGAGTTTTGTGTTCGTTTTTCTGTGAGTCTCCTTTTGGGATTATTATGATTTGTTTTATTCCAATCTTTTACTGAGATGTTATCCTCAATACTATTCTGCGTAGTTACATACCAAGGATCTTTCTTCAATATCTAATTATATAAGTTGATGAGTGATGCTATGATTATTAAGAGAAAAGAATTCTGCAACAACTTACAGCTCATCTGGTAGTGGTATGGTTGAACAAAAGGTTAATTACGTAAAATAAACTAGCCGGGGAATTTTCCTCCCCTGTTAACATGGAGTATAGCCATTTTCCTTTCCTTTCTTCCTTAATCATTACCAGTTCAAGACCCCAACCAAACGATCCCTAAAAAGTGTTAGTATGTACTCATATTAACTTTCTTGTTTGGTTCTTCATGCCTGCTGTGATGATCTTATCTTCAGGGAACCCACAGCTTTGCTATATGCTTCTGCTGGTTGTGACTCCTTTTGAATTGTTTTCTTAATCCAGGATATTGGATTTAGCATGGAATATTCAAACGGCTCAGGAGAAAAGACCGTAAGTATTACTCGTATTCAATTCAAGTATACTTTCCATGTGAACCTTCTGGAATGCTTCTAAAAGTCATAATTTGAGTTTCAGTTTGATAGAACTTTCTTACAATTCTCATTAATTAATTATGCAGTTGATTTTGCCTTATAAACGTTGTGCTGCTGACCAAGTAAGCTTATATTATGTATTATAGATAAGCTTTATTGCCTTGCTGATTAGCCTTTTTTTTTTTTTTACAATTCCTCCAATTTTCATCTGGTTAATCTAATGTTGATCCAGGGCAATTTCTGCACATGCATGGCTGGAAACTATAAACTTATATGGGATAATACCTATTCTAGCTTCTTTAAAAAGGTATGATTTTCAACTAATGGTCTTTAGTACCTTTCTACCCTTTTTTACTACTAAAACTTCTTGAGAAGTTGGTCAAGACAAGTGTTACTCGGAAGTTAATTACATTTGTTTAATCGGTCCAATGCTAGGCAAGTCCCAGTGTTATGTATTGATGAGATAATAACTCATAAGTGTCTCTAAACTAACTGAACACCATACTATGGCTTGAGTGGAATTGCCATACGGTATCAAATTCCCAAGCCCATATCTTTGGCGAGGTCTCTCTTTCCTAAGAATTTATGGGTTCTTTGTTGATAAGCAAACTCAAGAAGCTTGTATAGGTACTAGAATCTGCTCTGATATACAACGAAATAATATGGTATGTAGTAATCATAGATACACAATTCGTGCTAGAAAGAAAAACTTATCTTTTGGAGCTTTATCACCCAGCTTTTATATGCTTTGAAGTTCTATCTCATTATTTAAAACCTTCTACTTAGAACTTAGAAGAACTTATCCTTCACTCGTATTCTACTGGATGAGAGAGAATATTTACCTCTCACAAACCTCCATTTCCCCTTGCTCAATCTAGGCCGTAATATTTTCACTATTCCTTTCAATGACATCCGCATCTTAATAGTTCTTAGTGAATGAGATGATCTCCTTCAACTACTTGTTTGATTTTTTCTGGTTGAGACTATTTCTAAACAAATTGTGAACCAGCCTAACCACTTGGATTCTCTAGTCCACGACTGGCACCGTGATTCAGAACTTCCCCAGATTCCGCCGAGTTCTTTCACGACCCAGTATGGCTGGGTATGGACTTCCTATAAGAATCTTAGGCTTGCAGAAGTAATTCTGGAAGTATATATTATGAAGTCCAAAAAAAATTAAATTCTAGTGGAGAAATGAAATTCTAAGGACCAAACAAGTTAGTCGATATCTTGTGTCAAATAGTTGCTTGTTGAATGCTACATCTCATACATTTGATACTGATGTTAATGAAAAGGAAACACCTAATTGTCATTGTTATTGAATTGGAATAGGCTTTGCGCTTCAAGGTGGATTGCATACCTCCTGTGGCAGAGCCAGTGCAGCAATGATGGGTTCCTTGGCGTGGAAGAAAAAGGACCCAAAGATGTACACTCTCAACACAGTTTCGATCATATGCTGTATATGTTTATAATCTGAACAAATTGTTCATTCATTATGCTGAATGTTGTATATTGCTATGTTGGTCTTTTTGATCGACTGTCTGCTAACCTCTTCATATCATCGTCTGCTGTATTCTATGCTCCTCATTGCTATAATCTCTCAAGTTTATGGAGGAGAGTTCAGCTCACGAGCCTAAAGCCTCTATACTTTTCGTCCTTTAACAAAATTTCTTGCTATGTATAATCTTCTTCTGCAACTTAACGTTTTCATTTCACCCCTCTCGAAAATTAAATTTCTATCAAAAAATATCTTGCTATATATATAATCTTCTTCTTCTGCAACTTAAAGTTTTCATTTCACCCCTCTTGGACAGTAAATTTCTAGGGCTTCTGACCAGAGATTTATCACCCTCATCATAAATCTTTTATCCACTTATCACCTCAAAATTTTAATATTATACTTAAGAGCCTAAAAGAGTATGTATTTTCAAAGGAAACGTCTCATGGGCATCATGGCATGACTTAACCTTCAATTGCGCCGCGGGAATCTCTAGTTGTTTGGATTTAGGCCAGATAAGGAGTCACGTCTTTAGGGCAACATAGTTTGTGGTATGAGATTTCATGTAGAGGAATGCAACTGGAATGAGACCCAAAGTTGTTGCACCAATTTGACCGTATTGCACTGGACTTTTATATGTGACATAAATGGGTGGGAAAGCTGTAAGTATTGTATTCAAGGTGATGTAAGTTTTTTATGACAATTTATGTCAAGAAAACAGGGCTTGCCCCCAAAGTTTTAACATAGGAGACCCACATGTATACATGACACGGCTAACACCCAACCACGTCAACGTCAAGCTCAGTCTCATGTGCGTGTCGCGGTGTCGCCCAGCTGCCTCTTCCTTTTCTTCGGCCGAAATTCTTTAAGGTTATCCACAATAAAATAATGAAATATTACTCCATATACGCTCTTTCCAATCAGTATTGTATATTTGACAAAACCGGGTTGGCCCGTCCAGCCCGTCTGCCCGCCTGAAAAAAAAAAAACATGAGTATGGACAATAAGTTTGACCTTTTTGGGTCGGGCCCGGTTGTGCCCGCGTTTTAATGGGACAGGTACGGGTAAACATTTTGGCCCGTTGGCTGACCCGGCTCGACCCGTGTACATTTATATATATATATATATATATATATATATATATATATATATATATATATATATATATATATAT
>BSUD01000006.1:17103197-17163272 GCA_033239045.1 Fagopyrum esculentum | reverse complement strand
AAAGGAAACGTCTCATGGGCATCATGGCATGACTTAACCTTCAATTGCGCCGCGGGAATCTCTAGTTGTTTGGATTTAGGCCAGATAAGGAGTCACGTCTTTAGGGCAACATAGTTTGTGGTATGAGATTTCATGTAGAGGAATGCAACTGGAATGAGACCCAAAGTTGTTGCACCAATTTGACCGTATTGCACTGGACTTTTATATGTGACATAAATGGGTGGGAAAGCTGTAAGTATTGTATTCAAGGTGATGTAAGTTTTTTATGACAATTTATGTCAAGAAAACAGGGCTTGCCCCCAAAGTTTTAACATAGGAGACCCACATGTATACATGACACGGCTAACACCCAACCACGTCAACGTCAAGCTCAGTCTCATGTGCGTGTCGCGGTGTCGCCCAGCTGCCTCTTCCTTTTCTTCGGCCGAAATTCTTTAAGGTTATCCACAATAAAATAATGAAATATTACTCCATATACGCTCTTTCCAATCAGTATTGTATATTTGACAAAACCGGGTTGGCCCGTCCAGCCCGTCTGCCCGCCTGAAAAAAAAAAAACATGAGTATGGACAATAAGTTTGACCTTTTTGGGTCGGGCCCGGTTGTGCCCGCGTTTTAATGGGACAGGTACGGGTAAACATTTTGGCCCGTTGGCTGACCCGGCTCGACCCGTGTACATTTATATATATATATATATATATATATATATATATATATATATATATATATATATATATATATGTATATAATTTATATTATTTTGAGTGTTACATATTCTGATTGTTCATTTAGTTTGTTTGGAGTATTTTGACGAGTTATATTCGTTTGTAACACAAGATTGTATGACTAACTTGACTGTAATGGTACTTATAGTTTTTTAGGTATTTGGACTTGTTCATTTTTATATGATGATTGTTATTTATATTGTTGGTAGTGCAATATGCAAGTATAATTGGATTGAAAGTGTGTGTTAAATTCATTATATTAGTTGTTTTGAACGATAAATTCCGGGAAAAGACGCACAAGCAAGTACATATGGGTCATCCGGGCCGGCCCGGTAGCCCGCCCGCTTTTTACATGGGTGGACATGAGTAGCATTTGTGGCCCAGACAAATCGCCCGGCCTGCACATTATGGATAGAGTTTTTAGGTATGGCCCAGCCCGAGCCCGAATTTGTGAGTGAGTGGAAAGGAAATATTCTTCAAGCTTCAATGTGTATGAGCGATGAACTTGATTTGTTTATGATCTGAGGTTGTCCAATGGTGTCGTCATCTTTTTAAACCAAACGTCTATCAACATTCAATCCACGATCTCTATAAAATAATAGTAGTAACATATTTGTTACAGATAATACATGTTTATTTGACAAATAAATTCGGTCTTGCCGTATCAGGCCGTCGGCAATAATATAACACCCGGATGTTTAGGTGGCATCCTTATTTGAGGGATGGCAATAATATACAACATAGTTTTAGGGTGGGTTCGTTAAAGCTTTTTTGTAAGATTATCAAAGAATTTTGAAAATTAATGAATGTTTGTTTGGTTGAGAGCATTTTTATGGAGAAGGAGCTTTTTGTAGAGCTTTGGGAAAAAAAAACTAATAAGTGTTTTATTATAACAGCTTATTCGACAAATTAGTTTTTTCATTAGACTTTTCAGAAGCTTTTGGTCCAATTTTGAAAAACTTCATATGATAGCTTTCATTAGCTTTTTGTGTAGATTATCGAATTTATTTATAATTTTACCCCTTAAAGCTAACTTTAACTATTTTTTAACTCTTTTGTTTTTTTAAATTTTTGGTAAATTCACCATGAAAATATATCCACAAATCTACCCTTACCATACAACTTTTAGATTTTTCATTAGATTTTTGAAATTTACAAATTCTTTAAAACTCTACTATAAAATCTACCAAAAAAGATAAAGCTATTCAAAAAACTTAAAATACTCAAAAATCTAGTTTCACCGAACCTACAAATTTGTAGTAGTTTTTCAAGAAAATTTTCTAAACATGAGAGGAAATCTTGTAGTAGATTTTTCATTAGTTTTCAATAACTTTGGTCAAAATACCCTTATAACCTATTTTTATATTGATTTATTCATTTGTTTTTAACTTTCCATTTTTGATTAATTCATCACAAAAATATGTCCACAAATTTACCCATACCAAACAATCATTAAATTTTTATATTTTACAAATCTCTTTAAAATTATACCGAAAAAAAAGAGAAACCTATTCAAAAAGCCTAAATTACCAAAAAAAATTTTCACCCACCGAAAATGCCCTTAACTTACAAAATTTTATTAGTTTAATCACTTGAATGTTCCGTTATTTTGATATTTTGAGCTTGATTTTAATATTTTACAAAGTCAACAAGTTTCGACACCCTAAATTCTAGGCGTAATTGTTGATACCAACTCAACTTTGTATTATTTTTTTTTAGGTTGAAAGCAATAAAAATTTATATTATCAAGTTATTATTCAACTTTGAATTGTCAAAAACTGATGGACTAACAACTCAACTTTGCTTGCAGCCACTCATAATGTGGGCTCCACCCATGTGTTAGTGTTCCTCCATATTCTCCGCCTTTATACAAATCTCCCACTCCAGCAAGTCAATCTACTGCATAATACATTCATACCAATGTATAACATATATTACATATATAAAGTTGTATTTGAATTTGCCTTATTTCAATAACACACTATTACAATGTCCAACTCAATTTAACGAGCAACAACATAAACGAGTATTCTCATCATTCAATACATGTTAACTGACCCGAGTTTCGTCAGAAGAAAAATAAATGAATAGATGCACATTTGATACCTCAAGTTCTGATACGATCAACAACAACAACAGCTGAAATGATACATTTGGCCCTAACATATTCCCGGCAATAAAAAGCCAGATTCATCTGTAAGCAAGGCGACCTCAACGCCCGTTGGGGTTCATTATCTGCGAGAACACCGCACTTGGTGTCAAGCCATCTGAGTCTTCACTGGCAAGGCTACGACCTCCAATGCTGACAGTGCTCCTTGAGTCTGTCACATTGCTACTATCGAAAACAGTGGATGCATTTGGATCCTTCTTCCCAACACATTCAATATCATCATACTTCCCTTCTTCATAGTCCTTTCCACCGAGTCCCTTTCCACTCTCCTCTACACTCTCTTGAAGTTGAAGAGCAAACTCGAGGTTCCACAACACATCACCCATCGATGGCCTCTCGATCCCTTGATCAGCCACACACTTCATTGCGGTCTCTGCAAACTTCTTCAGGCACTCTGGTGCAATCTTTCCCTTAAGGTAAGGGTCAATGAGTTGATCGAGGATGCCCTTCCTCTGACAGTGAGCTGCCCACTCTGCCAAGCTGACTTGCTCCTTGGGTAAGGTCGGGTTCAAGGCAGGCCGAGCACACAACACTTCGAAGAGCACCACTCCAAAAGAATAAACATCAGACTTGTCGGTAAGTTGCTGTCGCCTGAAGTATTCGGGATCCAAGTACCCAAAACTACCCTTTACAACAGTACTGACATGGGTGTGATCCAGTGAGGGTCCAGTCTTTGATAGACCGAAATCAGAGACCTTCGCCACCCACTTATCATCTAGAAGGATGTTGGTTGTCTTCACATCACGGTGTATGATCGTGTACTTGGCACCAGTGTGGAGATAATGCAAACCACGAGCAGCACCAATGCATATCTCAAGCCTTTGTTTCCAAGGTAAAGGAGGCTTTTGGGTTTTGTACAAATGCTCACGGAGGGTTCCATAAGCCATGTAATCATATACAAGAATCATCTCATCATTCTCCTCACAGTAACCAAGTAGAGACACGAGGTGGCGGTGACGTAGCTTTGAAAGCATTTCGATTTCTGTTTGAAACTCATGAACACCCTGCTCAGATAGGGGGTTTCCTCTTTTGATGGCAACTTTCATCGTCCCTCCATCAATTTCTCCTCTGTAGACTTTTCCAAAACCCCCCACCCCAAGCACACGAGACTCGTCAAAGTTTTTTGTTGCGGCTTTGATCTCAGAAAATGAGAAGTGCCTGCAGAGGTTTGAGGGGAGAGAGGAGGTATAGCTGCCTGTAGTGTTTGTCTTGGCAGAAGCAGAAGAGTGTGAATTACCATACAAAGAGATGGGAAGCCATCCGGATGTTCCATCACCTGGACTGGAGGCCTTCCCCCACCTACGACGACGGGAAACAGCACAAACAAGGAGCCCAGCAATGGCTAATAGGGCTAAACCACCACCAACAGCCCCACCAACAATAGCTTTTTGGTTCTTAGAGCCTGACCCAGATGGATTCCCTAGCCATATGTCAATTGTTTTGGGCAGGGGGGTTGGAATGGGATTCGGGCCACCAAGATTACCAGTGGCATCATTTATCTTGAAAATCTCCAAGCCATTTAGTAGAGCATCATAGTACTGTGGCTTGCCAGCGGTAGTTGGATGCAATGCGAGCCAGAGATCCTGCTGCTGCTTTCCTGCTACAAACACCATATAATCCTTGTACTGTGGTACCCCGTTACCATTTGTACTTCCACCGGCAGTTGCCCAGCCTGCAATGTCAGCCCCTGACTCAGCAGTTTGATTGTTGATATAAATATCAAAGACCCTCTGGTTGATCTTGTTTATATTCGTGAAGAGCTCACAGAAATGCAGCCTCACCAAGTAAGAAAATCCAGCATCAACAGAGAACACCCACGTCAAATTGTAATTCAAGTTCACACTTGCATTAGGACCCATAGATCTCCCCGTGGAATACACATCAACAGGAGCAACAAAAGTCGGTATGCTCGAAGGATAATTTATTGTCAAATTCTGATCAAGGACATCAGTAACACCAGTAGCAGCCCCATACAAATAAGGAGTATCAATAAACCAGGTCCTGAACAGGCCTGTATCATTTACTGGGGAGATGACATTGCCGCCTACATTTAGGCGGTACACATTCTCAAGCGCGGTACTGTTGTCGACTGTAAACGTACTAGCCTGGCCAACAATGCTCACACTTGCATCATCATAAACGTAAGGCATGGAAGCCACTTCAATCCCATTCACAAAGGCAAATGTGTTGGTATAGTTTGAGGACGGGGTGAAGGTGAGGTTTAATTTATCAGAATCGACATTGATGGAGTACTCCTTCACCAGGTAATCAAAGTTGATAGCCTGAGCCGTTTGGTAGGCACTAAAGTTGCTGAGCAGAGTGTACTGACCAGCGGTGACAGCAAATATGGAATTGGAGGTGTTAAACTGACCATAAGAGCTAGGATAGAAGTGAAGGCGCACAAATTTGCGACCAGGACTAACGGGGAAAGAGTAGGTGAACTCAGACTGGAAAATCCGAGCAGTCATGTAAGGAACTTGAGTGATATCAGGGTCTTGGCTAGAAGCCGTTTGTGCGGATGATGGTTTGGAAGAAGACAAGGCAAATTTGGATTCGACGTCAGTGGTCCATTTACGACCATCTGAATCGGATCCATCGGAAGAAGCTCCACAATCAAGCAGAATGTTATCGCTAGGCTGATAATCCTTAGCGATAACTGAAATTAACGAAAGGAAAAGAAAGAGAAACCTACAAAAGTTAATCATAGTCCAGATCTAGAGTTTCTCAACGCAAATGGAGACTCAAGACCATTCAGCAAAATAACCGAAACTGAAATGTGGATCTACCAGGCTGTGGAAATCAAATCAAGCCTAGCTACCAAGCAATCAGCTAAAGACAAAATCACAAAAAACTTACAGAAAAAGGAAATACTGTTGGATCTGGCGAAAAAGTGAAGAGAAGCAGCTAAGAATCCAGCAGCTTCATGAAGATAAAGAAACTATGAAGCCATGTATGCTCCTTATTCTTCGCTTCCTCCTTTTTAGACTGGAAATGGAGCTTCAAATCACAGCAAGACAACAAGAGAGAGAAATTAGGGTCGGCAGATTTTCGGCGATGGAATCAACCAGGGGATAGATAAAGAAGGGAGGAAATGGAGGCCGGTATTAGCTTCTTGCGTAATGTATTTAATTAACTGCATTTTCCGTTTTTTTTATAAATTATAAAGAACGTCACTGTCGAAAAAGGGCTTGAGGAGGGTGCTTATTTACTAGTATGCCATCAACGCTAGCTGGATCCCCCAACCCAAATAGCCTGTCCAGCACATAATTCATAACGGTGCGTTGTATCTCACCTTGGAAAGCTAACGCGCTTCATTTTTATTCCTTTCAATTTCTTTCATAATTCATATAATTGATGAAGTTTGCTCACGAAGTAGTTTATTAAAACTTAAAAGGATCATTTAATGTATAGAAAATATAGTGTAGATAATATAAGTTGCCGAATACATCATACTTTTTTTAATAATAAAGAGTGTTGCAAATACATAGTAATATTTCAACTAAAGTATTACACTTTTGTTTTGTATGCACTTTTGCCATTTTAAGTTAGCTTTAATTAAAAATTGATTATACCTCCGTTTAATAACCCATATCATTGCAGTAATTTAGAGATAACTAGTTTAATGTCCGCATTTTATACAATTTTTTTTTAAATAAATTTTTTATTGGGCAATTTTAGTAACTAGGTTTTTTTGAGAAAATAGAGTAGTAAGTAGGCTTTTTAATGTTTCAATTAAGTAAATATACCCCAACCTTTTGTATTTATTTTCAAACTTTACACACTCTTCTCTCAAGGGTACATTTACTAAACACAAAACTAGAAAAAAGCCTAGTATACCAAATTGTTTCTTTTTTATATTTATGAAGTGAATATTAATTAATAGAAAAAAACTAATTATAAGTTAAATTGACAAAAACAATTAAAAAAACCGTTTTAAAAAATTGCATATACTTTAGAGGAAATTTTATTTTTTTATCACACCTTGTGTGAGGTTTTTTTTAATAATTTATAAATGTTAACATATTTCATAATTATATTGATAAAAGAGATAACATATAAATGAAATTATATGTATAAAAATAGAATCGGGTACAAAGTTATTAAAAAAAATCTAGAAAAAATGGTAGGATATTATATCGGCAAAACAATATTAGGATTGACTTGGTAAATGAGATAAACTCCGGAATTACCTATTGGTCAAAAGATAAACAAAAATACACATACAAGAGATAAGATCGAAATTGTCGATTTTAACAATATTAGCGATAAGATCGAAATTAATTTCAAGAAATTAGCGGTTTTTATGACATATGATTAGAAAAGATTTTGCCAATATATGTTCTTGTATAGTTTCAAATGAGATAGATTAATATAGTTATCTTCGTAGATTTGATTTTATCTTAATTTATTATTTTATATCTACGTTCACTTGTATATAAACGTTCTCAAATCAATGGAATAATCGGGTTTTATGTCTTAAGCAAGCATTGTCTTTTTCTTTTTACCCTTATTTTTTTTCTTTTCATTTTCCTTATTTTAATTAAAAACTAAAGGAAAAGGTGGATATTTCCTAAATAATAAAATATGAAATAAATTCGAACGTATGAATGAATTAAAAGTATTTATGAGAATAGAATTTTTTTTTGTAAGGTTCGTAAAGAACACAAAATTTAAAAAAGGCGATTTATCCTTTACACATTTAAACTAGTAAAATAAAATTCCTCTAAGACATATGTCATGACGGTGACAAGCTAGAATACTTTCTATTCTCGTTAATATTTTTCATACGTTCTTACTTTCAGCATTATTTTTATAATTTAAAAAAAATATCCAAAAAAAGTTAAAGTGATAATTAAATATAAATTGAACATGAAATAAAATAAACTGAAACCCCATAGATAACAACCGAAAAGTAAAAATGATATCGACAATTAGGGCTGTAATATGAGACAAGTTACTCGGGCTCGGCTCGTCAAAAGCTCGGCTCGAGCTCGTTCGTTTTCTAAACGAGCCGAATACGAACATATTTTAAAGCTCGTATAAAAATTAGGCTCGACTCGGGCTCGGCTCGTTTATAAACGAGCCGAGCTTGAGCATGTCAAAGCTCGGCTCGTTCGGGTAAAGCTCGGCTCGTTTGGCTAAAATAACATTATAGGAGCATTATTTTAGCCGAGCTACTCGGGCTCGGCTCGTCAAAAGCTCGGCTCGAGCTCGTTCACTTTCTAAACGAGCCAAGCTTGAGCACATTTTAAAGCTCGTATAATTTTTAGGCTCGGCTCGGACTCGGCTCGTTTCTAAACGAGCCAAGCTTGAGCATGCCAATGCTCGGCTCTTACGGCTCGTATTACACTATTACACCCCTATCGACAATCCAAAAATAAGAAACCTTGAGGAGTTGAGGACACTATTTTTTTTAATTTAATAAAAATCAAAAGGACCACTTGAACGTAACGCGGTAACGGTGGTTGGATTTAAATTGTTTTTTTAGTATTTGAAATTGAGGAAATTACCGGAAACCACCCGTTAAATAGGTCATATTGCAACTAACCACCCGTTCTATCACTATTTACCGGAAACCACCCGTAAAACGTACTCCGTTACCAAAACACCACCACGTGTCAGTTTTCCGTCAAATTTCCGTCTTGTGGGCCCCACTTTATACTAAAATAATAATTTTCCTTGTTTTTTTGTTTTTTTTAATTTATTTTGTTTTTTTTATTTGTATTTTAAATTTTTTTTTTGATAACAGTATTTTTAATTTTAATTTTAATTATAACTAAAAAAACCCATTAAAATTTCTAAATTCTAGCTTTTCAATCCAAACTTAACTTACGACACAATCTAATATCACCAATTACATAATCAGATTCAATTAACAAAAACCCCCAATTCAATCTCACCCAATTACATATTCAGATTCAATTAGCAAAAACCCCCAATTCCACAAATTAGGGTTAATGCAGTCCAATCTCACCCAAAATCGATCCAATCCTCACAAAGAGGTATGTTGTTGGTGGTACAGAGGGTTGCAGCGGCGGACTGGTGTGTGTGGTGGCGGAACACCGGCGGCATCAGAGGCGGAGCAACAACAGCGGCACAACATCTATTTGCGAAGGATCTTCGCGACAAACAACCTGACAGCGACTCTTGAGCGGCTCAAAGGCAGTGGAGCGGATGGTGGCGCACATTCCTGGGGTGGTTGTCGCCGGATCTGGCTGGTGGCGTTGGGTCGTTCCAGGCGGCGGCAAGCGATGGCAACAACGAAGGGATACGGGTGAGGGACTTCGAAGAGAGACTGTGAGGGTAGAGAGGTGCGGTCTGGAATCAAGTGGTGGCCGGCCAGGTGCGGCGGTGTGATGCCGGCGGGTGGTCCTCCTTGCCGTCAAGAAGTTTAGGGGAAACCAGGAGAGGGAAAAATCAGGAAAGGGGTTAGGGTTAGGGAAACACGGGGAGAGAGAAAAATGTGAGGAGGAAGAGGAAGAGAGAGAGCCTGTGAGAAAATTTTTTTTTTACCTAAACTTGAAAAAAAAATAAAAACAATAATACAAACTAAAAAAGCAAAATGCATTCAAATTTTTTTAAAAAAAAAGAAAAAAAGAAAAATGTTATTTTATTATAAAATGGAGCCCACAAGACGGATTTTTGACGAAAAACTGACACGTGGTGGTATTTTGGTAACGGAGTACGTTTTACGGGTGGTTTCCGGTAAATAGTGATAGAGCGGGTGGTTAGTTGCAATATGACCTATTTAACGGGTGGTTTCCGGTAATTTCCTCTTTGAAATTTGTGGGAGCTGAATTTTTTAATGCGAAAGAACCGGTGACTGTTTTGTGGCTTCCCACAAAACTCCACCGTCTTCACCTTAACGCGCATTTGCTCAACAAAGTGGGGTTCCGGTCTTTCAAATTTACCCAGCTTTTGTGGCCAACCGTAAACACATGACGCCCGACACAAATAAAAATTATGCATCAATAATTTTTTCCCCTTAAGTTTAATTATTATCTTATACCTCAGAGTTCACAAAATCAAGCTTAACTAGTATCACACACGCATTCTTCCATTCGTTTAATAATGAATGTAAATGGCATTGCTCTACTACAAGTAAGACGATACTAAAGGTAATCACCTAACTCAACACCCCTCAAATCTAACAAATAATACATTTACAATGTAAAAATACCATGTTAACTACATGTTATGAAGACTCGACTTGGCTCCATAACATGTCAGCATAGGCCTTCTCATCATCCTTCTCTTCTTCTGCTACACAATCTGTTGCCGCTCCTTCCGTCCCTTCGTCTTCGTCTTCATCTTCCTCTTCTTCATCCGCATTCTCTTTCATAATCTCTGAATACAATTCTCTCTCTACGCTTCGCCTAGCAATTTCATCAGTCCATGCCTCTTTCATAGCCAGCTTTGTCGCTGGCCTATCTTTAGGCCCGTACTTAGGTGCAGGAACCACAAAAGGCAAAATTATATCATCCAAGCTCTCTGATGATTCCATCTCAGCTGTTTCTTTGGGACCTGGTGGAGGATAAATGAATAGGATCCCGAGCTCATAGTTGCATACATGGAGCCTCGAGTTTGGAGAAGCTGAGCTGGAAGAAGAACGGATTGGTTTTCCCCAGGCAGCCGCGCTGAAGTTATGGGACCCACTATAAACCCAACCAAAGGAGGACCCATCCTTCTTATTAGACTGGAAACGCCTCCTTGCCACCTGCTTATTACCGTGATAGCACCACTGAGTTCTACGTTATCATGCTATTATGTTATGTAGCCATAGAATATGAAGCTTAATTAAGAATTTAAAGATGTATAAATTTATCTCATACATTTGTTGGATCTACGAGTCTGTTCATTGGACACGAGAAGGAAAAATATCTGTTTACCTTGCTGTGCATTGGATACCCTACTCTATTACTAGGGTAAGGAACAGCATCACGAAGTATGCCCACAGGCTTTAGCCTTTGCCATGTCCTCTGCATACGTTAAAACGGAAGTATATGTCAGAATGAACAACATCCTTCTCACGAGTAACTTGATTCAATTATTATATGATAGAACTGATACATTTGGCATCTCAAATACGCTAACCTAAGCACAGGGAAACTATAACTGCAATCTTGCACACAATTAAAAGTTGCCGTACCTCTGCCATACAAAGCATGTATTTAGAGGGTAAGACTCCATTGTGTGAACTCTTAACTCTTTCGATGGTAGGAAAAGCAATCCTAATGGACGGGTTTCTTAATTCATGGTTTGAACTCCAGCGCCCCCACTATCAAAGCAAGTTGATCAGGTACAAGTTAAAGAACATACAAGAAATCAATATTTTAGAGGTATTAATACTTGAAAGAAGTCAATTCAATTCATCACCTCGGGGTCAGACTCTTCAGAATCACAAGAATTCAATGACTTCTTTCCGGCAGCTGATGAAAATGCTGCTAAAAATTCTGCATTGATTGACGAACCAATCGAGGATGCACCTAAAGAGTAGAATAGTTCAAAGGGTAGGTTAAAGTGTACATATGCTTTGATAATAACAGCAAGTAGATTCTCTTTTTTCCTTAAGTAACAGCAAGTAGATTCTCATGAGAGAAAACTTTCATACCGTATACGAAGTCAGATTCTAAATGCTCAGGCCAATTGTATTGACTTAAAACCTGTAAACCCCATATCACGATGACAAAATTAGGAGGGTTTCTATCTAATGCTTAAGAGTGAAGGACTAATGATCAAAGAATGAAGTGCATCGATTCCAAGTTAGATCAATACCTCTTCCAGTCGCCAGAGGCCTGTTGACCTCTGAAGCGAACCTATGAGTGAAGAAAATGCAACAACATGTTCAGACTGCATCTTTTCTGATATGTCTTGAAAGTGAGGACCCTGAACAATTAACTGTTAATTGCTCCCTTTATGCTATGATATGTATTGTTTACATGCAGGTGAATGAAATTAGGTTTACTAAAAGAAAGTTAAAAAATAGGAGAAAATACCCTGCCTTTGATACATTTAGAACCAGCTGGACTTTTATGCCATTTCCTTCTAAAGCAGATGCAAGTGCTTCTTCAGGGCAAACATATCCAGTGAATCCAAAGAACCCAATGTCCCACAATGGAGAAACCCACTTTGCAACATTTCTTGGCAGAAAGCCCAACTGAACACAATCTAGCAAAAAAGAAGTGCAAGAGATGCTGTTATCGAATGGTGCGTTCATCAATCAATAATCATCAACTACTGGCACAAAGAACCAAAGTTCTCCAAACATAACAAGCACTCCCACAAAAACTAAAAATAAATAAACATTATTCATGAACAGATCGCCCAAACCTACCCCCGTCAGACAAATCCTTTGGGTTAGGAACATGAATGCTCACAGCATTAACATCTGCTGGTATATTTTTGTTCCTTTTCAGAACAACCCTTCCCATTCCATTAGCTTTTTCACATCTTCTGAGAAACGTAGCTAATTTCTTAAGTTGTAACCCATTTGAGTCCACTGCCCTTCGAAAAAGATGACTTAGACCAACAACTGATGCTTCAACTGAACCAATGAAGTGCCCGCTAGCAGACCCTGATCCATATTGATTAGCCTGTGGAAAAGTCAGATGATTTGACCAACACTGATTATATTCAGCACAAGAAAAAGATCCTCCAGAGCAAGTTAATTTTCAGGAAAAAAAAAGTGCACCAATTTCTCTGAAAATAGCAAGAGTTTCCAGAGTACAAAGCCTCAAGTCAACCTGAACAAACCACGTATTTTCATAATCAAGAATAAAGTTATCCTAGATACTGAGCAATATTCAGTGAAACAATCTAAGGCAGTGATATTTAGGGAATTGCTGCACCTAGTTATTGAGCAGAATAATGATTATCCAAGTAAACCTACCTATCCCATGTTTATCAACCAATAAGAGTTTCTTGTATTGCCAATAAACTAGCCAAGTACAATGAACATTTGCATGCAAACAATGCTAGTAGCACTCACATGTAAGAACTGTCTGTCTTTAGTAACAGAGAGACCTCTATATGAATGAACTCCAGGTACTGAGGGAATCAAATAACCCCTTGCCCCACTGAAGTCATACTTTGTCAGCTCAGTGATCCAGTAAGCTTGACTGGGAACATCTGTCACAAGACATGCCATGAACCCGGCCAACTGAGCAGCAAAATCTGAGTTTGACTCTTTATGCACATACCCATCACAGGTTCGGGTCAACAGTGTTGAATAATCAGGCATATTACTGAGAGGAAAATCTTGCCACCAAACAGTATTTGTCACATTATTCCACTGCAGAAGCGCAAGGAAAATAAGTAAGATAATGCAGAGGATGAAGCCAAAAATAGCCTCTCAGAACCAAAATTGTAAAAACAGGCTAATCAAGTTGAAAATGGAAATAAATTAGCAAAGTTGAAAAAAAGAGTAATGAATGCACACGAAGAGTATGTACATATCAAAATTGCTAATTGCAATCTGCAACGTAAAGATGTTTTTTCTTGAAGTTAGAAAAAGTACCCTCTTTATCTCCATTTCTTCTCTTGTGTGATTCATAGGAAGAAATTCAATGCAAAACAAACATACCGTATCTCAATGCTAATAGTCAAGCGAAGCCTACCTGGTTAAGATTTTTTTTAGATGGTCCTAACTATCAGCCTAACAGGTAAATGAAATCATATCAAAGCTATCAACATCTGAGAGGTGTACTTTTCCTGTAAACTGAGGTCATGATCAAAACAAACAGAACAAATAGTTGGGAAACAACGATTCATGCATATTTTCTTTGCCTGTTCAGAGAAGTTACCATGATTTTTTTGAAATAGCATTTCAACTGAAAATTTGAAGTTGTAAGCGATATTTGAATGTCTTAAGAGATCAATATGTTTAGATTGATCACCTGTTTCTCCACCAAATTAGCTGACGATATAATGACTCGAATATTATCTTCCCTTTGCAACATTAGCAACTTTGGATGATGACAGGCAACACCTTGTTTCTTACTGTCATTCCCAAATGCTATGGCCTCGGGAAATGGAGGAAACCTGTTACACACAAAGATCGTAATAAAATTACAAGTGGTAAATATCTAGTATAGGAACTAGATCCTCTTATAACACACATTCCCTTTAGCGGTGAAGTGCATGAAATAAATTACTTACACTACAACTAAATTTGGAAATTCAGGATAAGGCACCGAGCATCTGCTGTCAAGGTCTGAACTCCAACATTTGGCAGTATTATGACACACAAGCGTTACCGGAAGATGGCTAGGAATTTTGCAATAGGATAAAAACCTACCAGTAGAAAATAGTTACATCTCAAGAAATGGAAGCAAAACTAAAGATTCACGTTATAATACAGCAAAATGATTAAGAAAAGATGAATTACCATATAATAATTATATGATTAAGAGAAACCAGTGCTATATGAAAACCAGGAATGGACACTAGGAGAAATGATTAGGAAGAGATAAATTACCATAGGATATCATTAGTAAATGTTGCAATGAATATTCTTGAGATGCTTTGAACAGGGTGTAAAAGTTCTCTCAAGGAAACAACATTGCCTTGGCCAAAAGAACTAGGTTGCATACTTCCAAGAAGATTAAGGCAAAACTTCTTTCCTGGGGGAGGAAAAAATTTGTTGTCAGAGTTTTCGCGCTTAATAACATCACCAGATAAAGGTTCCTTTTCATAGTTAGAGTTTGCCGAAGAAGCTACAGAGTGGTTCTGACTAAGAACATCCTTAGGAACAGATGCTTCTTCATGTGAATGAGTTATCACCACCAAAGGTGCCAATTTGTCGCTGGGAACTGCAGTTGAGTTTGGCCGTGCCACCAAAGACTGCAAACATTCTACGCTCTGATTGATTTGCAAGCTGTTAGAGGGATGTGTACACTGCTGACCAGCTGATGCATTACTTTTGAGCTCTTGGTCAATACTAGCGGGAAGATTAATGTTGTTAATTTTCTTCAGATTCTGAGTATCACTTATATTATCACTGCAAGAATCCACTTGAGAGCTCAGGGCAGTACATCGACAAATGTAAGAGATAGGATCTTTACTCTGCAATATCCGCCTGCAACATGTCAAAAGCGACTTTGCTCTGCCAAACACATCATCACAATCTGATATATAATCCAGAATATTTTCCCTTGGTGGAAAGATCCTCTTACTGCCATAACTGCCTGTTCCATTTGACATAGACTGAACCGCCATCGGTCTTTCTAGTGCAACATCATCACATATGCTCTTCTCTTCCTGAAAAACAATTCTCTTTACAAGAAATCCAACTTCAGAACCACAAGAAGCACCATGTTTACTGGCTTTACCGACAAATGTGACCTTGTCTCCAGCAGATATTTCAACAGCGTAACCTCTACTAATTCTAATCCCATTGAAAAAAACTCCATTCAGTGAAGCCTTAAATCTGGATGTCCAATCAGACAATTCTTTTTCCATTTTCCTGCAACAAACAGATGATATAGCTCTATTCCCGAACTCTTCCACAACACAACCAATACCATCCACAGAAAATACCCCATCAACAAGATAGAGTTTGCATAGGGAAGCATCAAGGAGCATCTGGCAATGCTGCTTACTAACACGAGGATCATCAAATACCAACTGGCTTCTGCTAGGATCTCGACCAATTGTGTAAGGCTGGTCAGGTTTGAGACAGATAGAGTCGCCTACTGATTTAAGAGAAACACCATCGCCACCTTCTACATAATCAAGTCGCTCCAAATTAATCCATGCCGCCACCACTGGTTTCCTTCTTCCACTTCCAGCTCCTTCCTTTGCTCTCTTTCCAGGGGAAGATGACTGAGATAACTGGTATTCTTCTCTACTTCTCTTGTTACAGATCAAACTACAAACCCTAGTACCCCCATTTAAACCTTTCATTCTTAGAAAAACCGGACCTCTCAAATAAATAGGGAAAATAGGGGAAGCTTCCGCGGGAAGCTACAAGCAAATTCTACAGAAACTGTAATGGGTCAATAATGACAGTATACTTGTTTGATTGGGGATGAAACAATTAAAAATATATTCCATTCATCAAGCAAAATTACAAAAACAGAGATGAAAATTTTGTCAACAAAATGAAACCGTGGGGACGAACTGATCGAAACTATGGGCGATATCTGTAAGGTAATGAATAGAGAAATACCGGAGTAGGATCAGGAAGTCGATCTGCGAGGATGATAGGAGCAGATTGAGGGAGTCGGTGTTTAGGGTTTGAAGATGAAGCAGAAGAGAAACTTGAGCGGGAAGTGTTTCTCTTCAACTTCTGCACTCCCAGTCACCATCCCATTCGCGTACAATTGAGATAAACGATTTCAGGGTATTCTTGTACTCGAATCGCTTCTAGTTGGATTATCGGGTGGTTAATTTGTAGGACAAATTACACGTGGAAAATATGAAATTACCGCGCCAAATATCAAATTCATTTTTATATAAATCTCAAAGTAACTCCATCGATATTAAGGGCCAGTTTGGTTTGAACTCCGGAATCGAAAATAGAATGTAAACGAATCTAGTTCATATATATACCCTTGTTCATTAAAGTTTTTGGAATCATTCCTTGTGATTTGAGGTAATTGAAGTTGAATTTGATTACTTGGGTAACAAAATATGGGGGAACAAGTGTATTTTGCATGTAAACACAAAGAATGATTCCATAGAATTTCATGAATAAGCATATAAATATGGACTAAATTCGTTTCCATTCCGTTTCCGTTTGCGTAGTTGGAACCAAACGAGCCCTAAAATTTTCATCCATAAATCGTAATTGACCCTCTATTATGCTCGATGTTGAAAATGTTATTCTTTATTTTTCTGGTTTTAGTATTTGTAAGTGCGATTGTTCATTTGATATAGAGCGTAGCAAGAATTTATTATTGGATCGCACCAATGATAGAGATAGAGTATAATAAAATTTAATGAGTTTTTTCCATGTTTACGGAACTTAAATCCTACACTCAGACTAGACATGGGTTCGGTTTGGGCAAACCGTCCAAACCGCCGGTTTACAAACCGGCTCAAACCGGCGGTTTAGGTTTGCCGGTTTGACCAAACCGTAGGTTCACAGTTTAGGTTTAGGACCCAAGTCTAACTTAGACATCTCTTTCTCTTAATATACCAAATGAACTAGTAAAGTAGTAAGAGTCATATCCACTTACGGAGGAATAATCTTAAGTAGGGGCACAATACCCTCTTATCGACTTACCCTCTTGTCTCCGCCTCTCTACCAAATGAACTAGCAAATCAGCATAAATCATATCCATTTAAGGAGAAATAATCTCGCTGGAAGAGGGGGCACAATCTCCCTTACTCCTTTTATCTGCCATTGATCACACCTAAACCAAAAATTCAGGTTCGGTCCAAGTTCGGGCTTGTTGGACTATAAATTTAAACGTATTTATCAAGGGTTTTGTCAAAATATGAATCCAATAAAAATATGAGTAATCGGACCTGAACATTCGATTCACGTTTGGTCCAAGAATAAGTTTTCGGTGCAAAATTTTGGGGGCATAATCCCCTCTCACCCCAAGTCTCCACCCTGATCACACCTCAACCAAAAATTCAGATTCGGTCCATGTTCTGGCTTGTTGGACTATAAAATTTATACGTATTATCGGGGGTTATGCCAAAATATGAATCGTTTAAAAATTTGAGTAATCGGACTTGAATATTCGGTTTAGGTCAGGTCCAACAATAAATTTTCGGTGCAAAATTCCGGACAGAAATTTGATCGACCCACCCGTCCGTCCATATAAAATTGTTTAATTCCATGGTGACTCTAAAATAAAACGAAAGATGTCAAAGGTCTAAGCTAAATAATATAACATTTCACACAAAATACATAAATTTGTTGATATCTTTAATTTGAAAAATTGCTGACTTTGTTTAGACTCGTGCCTAGTAGATGAAACCAATGAATAACATACTCAAATGAGAACAAGAATTATAGTAAAAAATGAGAACCGATTTAAATCACACGATTTAAATAATTCAACGGATATGATGAGATTTATATATAGTCCATATTTAATCAAATATTACAAACTACCTAATTAATACGGTGAATAAATTTATATATAGTCCATATTTATATATAGTCCATATTTAATCAAATATTACAAACTAACATATGAAATCATATTTGTATTCGTTATATAAACGTGTATATACTCACGCATAGAGTCGTGTTATACAAAATATGTGTAATCAACAAGCATGACTTATTATATAACTTAACTCTATCATGCACAAATTAATAGTAATTGTCGATTACTCCACATGCACGATTAAGGTTATAAACTAGATCGGGTATTAATGGATTAAAGTTATCATGACTAATCAATATGCACATCATTGTGCATACAAATATACACAACCTGTAGGAATTTAAACAAACGTATGAGTCATGCATCAACATAACAACTAATTGTGTCGTCTACTACGCCAATATACATACTAAACAAAAAATTATTTAGAAAATACATATGTACCACGAATGAGGAGTAATATGGGGTGTTGTTCAGGTAAGACACATTATTCTGGTACAGGCGTGCGGCTGAACGTACAGCCGACACGTGTCCCGATTTTTTTTTTTTTCCAGAAACGAGTGAAAGTAATAGTTCAAAACTAATTAAGGAATAGTTCATAACTTATAAAAGGATAGTTCATGAATTATAACAAAATAGTTCATAGTGCAAAATTTATAAAGGAGTGAAAGTAATAGTTCAAAACTTATTATGGGATAGTTCATGAATTATAATAGAATAGTTCAAGAATTATAATAGAATAGTTCAAAGTGCAAAATTTATAAAGGAGTGAAAGTAATAGTTCAAAACTTATTATGAGATAGTTCATGAATTATAATAGAACAGTTCAAAGTGCAAAATTTATAAAGGATAGTGCATAACTTATAAAATGATAGTTCATGAATTACAATTGAATAGTTCATAACATATAAACAAAAAAAATTCCCCCCGGGACACGTGTCGGTCGTACCGCATTAAATGAACCGTACTTGAACAAAAGCCGAGTAATATGTTTGAAAACGCCGACGATGGTGTATATTCTACGATAATGAAATGTGCAGGCGTAATTAACATATGGAATATTGCTTTCCGTAATTGATATCCATATAACATATACTTATCAATTGCACGTTTGCATAATAAATTAATCATCATTTTAATCTTATATGGAGAATGAATTACAACCGTCCATAATATAATCTAATGATAGGTAGTTGTTCTTATTTCATATCGTAACTCTCTCTCTAAAGCCGAAATTAGTATTTAATTAATTACATAATTGAAATGTAAAGCCAAAATTGAGTACAACTGATTCTGAACTTGGGTATGAAATTGAAATTGAGTTTAATTAATTATGCGCTCGGGGTGCAAAACAAATTTGAGACTTAAGTAATCTCGCCCTTAGAGTGCAAAATCAAATTTTAATTGTAATAAATTTCGTATTTGAGATCTGAAACAAAATTTAAAAATAAAATAAAGGAAGAATTTGACATACTAGCCCTTTTTGAGAATATGATTTAGTAAATGTACCCCATGATTTTTTACCACTTTCATTTAATGGTAGGTAAAAATAATTAACCCCTTTATTTTAATAAAAAAAGAATAATAGACATGAGTTAGTGTTAAGTTGTAATTACTATTACTGAGTTTATTTATTTATTTATTTATATTTTTTTCTTTTTTTTTATTTTTTTTTATTTTCTGGAATAAATTTCTGGTATGAAACTTTTCATACCAGAATTTTACATACCAGAATTTTATATACCAGAATTACATACCAGAATTTTACATACTAGAATTTCCCATACCAGAATTTTATCATACCAGAATTTTATAATACCAGAATTTTATAATACCAGAATTTCATCATACCAGAATTTTTCATAATACCAGAATTTTTCATAATACCATAATTTTTCATCATACCAAAATTTCATGCTACCACAGTTTTTCATCATACCATACTAGAAATTAGATACCGTATTTTTACAAAGCATATGGGTAAAAAATTGGTTAAAAATGCGTTGTAAAATACGGCTTCCAGAAGCTATAAATTGGCTCATATGTTACGCGGATATAATGCATAATGACAACGTTTAACAGTGAACGCTCCTCCAGTCTCCACTAGTAGCGTTTAGACCAGAGAAAGAGATCAATGATTTGAGCTTTGTCATGGCAACACTTAACGCTCCATTACTCATCCCTTTTGTAAGATCCTAGGTTTTTGTCTTCACCGCCCCTGCGGTGAAGAGGGCCGCCCCTGCGGCTGTGAGATCCGCCCCTGCGGATTTACGACAGATCGTGCCGATCTTTTCTTTCGTTCTTTTATCTTCCTTCCATAGATAGAATATCCAATATTTTATCTTTTGGACCGGTTTCCTTATCTTCTTTCTAAACCCTAGACGCCCTTCCTTCTTTTCTTTCCAGCCCGTTCCTATATATTATCTTTTTTCTCACCTTTTTCTCGTTCCTTGCTATCATCTTCAACCCTAGAGAGTTGCGGCCGTCCTTTGCTTCCCGCGACTACGTTGAACGTGTAAGTGCATCCTTTATGGTTCCTCCTCACGTTCCTTTAGCGCTGCATGCCTTCTCCTTCTGTTTTGGTTTCTTCCTTTCGCTCTTTGCGTTCCTTCTTCTCCAAGGATCAAGCATGAGCCTTGATTCTTGTGGAGTGTTCCATTGTTGATCCTTCGTTGTTCTCAGGCTCTCTAGAGTTGAGTCTTAACGTGTTGGAACCAAAGGTTCGAACTTTGGTTGCCCTGTTGTGAGATCTGTCGAAGAGAAGCCCGACAGTAGCTTCTGACGAAGATCCGCCCCTGCGCCTGCATAGAGCCGCCCCTGCGCCTCTGTCACAGCCGCCCCTGCGCCGGCACAGAGACGCCCTTGCGCCTCTATTCAGCCGCCCCTGTGCCTCAGTCCAACCGCCCCTGCGGTTTCTCTGCAGTAACTCACGTCTTTGGTGAGTTGCTTCCTTCCTTCCTTTCCTCGTTCCTTCCTTGGTTCCTTATGGTTGTTCCTTGTTCCCCTGAGTTGTTGTAAGACTAAGGTTGAGCCCTTAGCATGTGTTGATCTCTTAGAGATCTTTGCGACTAGAAGTCATAGACTTCTAGCGACCGTTCCGTTCCTGATTCGTGTTGCTTGTTCGTACAGGCTTTCCTTGCTCCTTTCTTGAGGGAAACTGAGCTTCCTTGTGTGTTTCTGAGTTGTTCGCTGATCTCTTGTGTTACCTTCGTGTGAGGTAAGTCCCTTGGACTTACTTAGCTTCATTCTGCGTATTAGTTGGATTGTATTGGCTTGTTTGTGTTGCTATCATGTTTATAACGAATAATTGGAAATAGGATTCACCCTTTGTTAACCTTAATTGGCCCAAGTGTATTATAACCGGGCGGTGACCACTTGTTTAGTTCTACAGGAGACTAGAATGTGCTCTTGCAACCCAGACTCGTAGGTAACGGATAGTACTGATCTATTCCTATTGGTAGACGAAAGCGGAGGCGATTTTCGGGAGATTTTCGTGTAACAAAGTCACAAAAGAAGTTGAATTAGTAATGGATAACCTTAATGAAAGATAATAACCGGTTGATGTGTAAGCATGTTATGTGTTTTCTTTACCTTATGTGTGTTTGTGCCTTTACACTCTTGCTTATACCTAGAATGTTAGCTAACAGTTTATACCGTCGTTGTAGATGTTCCGAAAGTTCAGGATGCTGGTGAGTGATCCGGACGGTGTGGTCATCCGGGGTTCCCGTACATTATAGGACGGGATTGGGTTTTTGTTTCGTTTGTTGTTTCCCTTTTGTTTTGACCCGATTGTGGAGCTTTTGTGTTTTCTTCTGTTTGAACCTTTGGTTTTATATTGAGTTTTGTTTTCATTCGTCTGTGCCTTGTTGTAAGATCCGTTTGTTGTTGCTACTCTGAGGGTCGGGACCCATTGTGCGGTCCTAGCCCGTAGCGCTTCAAGTTCCTAGAACTTGGGGTGTTACACCTCTGCCGTTTAACCCACAACCATATCCTACAAAACCTGTCAGTCCAGAAAATTCCATCTATGCACAACAAGTAACGGTCAATAATGATCGCCGGTTTGCTAATCACCCTTTACTCAAAACCCTAGAAAAATGCACCCATCTACATCAAATCAAGAAAATCTGGACTATTTTCCTATAATACCAGAAATCAAGAAATTATGATACCAGAAATTAGATGCCAGATTTAGGGCATAGACTTACGAGATCCTTCAACCAGATTTGGTTTCTAATTTGGAGTCAAATCAAAACCTAAAGTATTTGGTTTGGAATGTGCTGTGAGTTCACAACGAAGGACCCCGGACCCCGGACCCGGAGAGCCCCTGACCAGCTGCGCCGGAAGAGGAAGGGCTACGCCGGCCATGGTCGTGCTCGCTGGCAGCTTCGGACGAGAATATTCG
This sequence comes from Fagopyrum esculentum, assembly GCA_033239045.1. Classification (NCBI taxonomy): domain Eukaryota; kingdom Viridiplantae; phylum Streptophyta; class Magnoliopsida; order Caryophyllales; family Polygonaceae; genus Fagopyrum; species Fagopyrum esculentum. The sequence continues at coordinate 17,140,907 of BSUD01000006.1, read as the reverse complement.
ATCAAATGAAATATATCAGAGGAGTAAGATGAGGAGAGATCCAGAAGCAGGGAGAGTAAACGGCGAAAGAAAAAGTAGGTAAGAAGAGAACATTAGGGTTTGACGGAAAAAATATAATAGGGGTACACTTACTAATAAGAAAATAAGAAAAGCCTATTTACTAGATAAGAAACTCAAAATAGCCTAGTTAGCTAATTAGACCTAAAATAAATTAGTTAATTGATTCCGTACCCAAATTACGACATAGGTATTTTTAAAAATAAAATAAAAAGAATTGGGTTGAATAGGCTCTTTTTTATTGATTTTTATTTGTAAACTCCTCTAATTTTACCCTATATATAATTTCTCCTAAATGAAAGGGATTGGGTTAAACAAGAGCAGTGGTGGATTTAAGCAGGGTAGGGGGACCGTGCCCCTCCAATCACGTATCGACTAGTGTAAAAAAAATAAAAATAAACCCCCCTCAAAACGACGTCGTTTTGATAAGAGGGGAAAAAAAACCCTGCTCTGCACGCCCGCTCTTTCTTCGTTTCCAGTCACCTTTGCGGCCACAAGACTGCACCTCGCCTCGACGCCTCCTGCGGCTGAAGCCGGTCTGCGCTCTCAGCCTGTCACCTCGCCTTCTCTCGACTGCCTCCTCGCGACCTTGACTTCTCTCTCGGCTCCGCGCGACCTCGCCTTCTCTCGGTTTGCGCTCCTCAGACTGCTCCGTTGTAGTGCGCCAGTGCTCAACAACTTAAGCCTCAAGTGTTGGTAGTGCTATCAGCGCTAACTGCTCACTATGCCAGCGTGCCGCTATGGCCTATTGACAGTGGACCTGTCATTGCTAATTTGCTGTCAAATGTGGTGATTTACTGATTTGTAAAATCAACTAATCAAATTATCAAGGTATAATTACTTTTATTAGTTCAATTAAATTTGATTGAGAAATTAATACTTATTTAGTTGTATGTTTAATTGATTGTATTTGTTGATTAAGTTTAATTTGTTGGTATTTGTTGATTGAATTGAAAATTTATGCTAAAGTTCTGGATATTTGTTGATTGATTGAAAATTAGTGTTTGATTACTTGATTAGGTTTAATTTGATGATTGAATTTGATTGTTTTTGAAAGATTTGTTAATTGTATTATTAGGATTATAATATGGACAAGTTTCTTATTCGGAAGAAGGTATCAACTCCAAATGTTGAAGGCTCAAGTTCAATTCCTAGTGTGAATGTTGGGGCATCAAATGAAAGTGATGTTAGAGATGATGTTGTTGGCCAAAAAAGAGCTCGAGTGGAAAGTTCTCGTGATTCAACTTGTGAATTTAGCATCATTAGTGATCCGGCATTGCGCAAATCGATTAACGATTATGAGCCTCAGGTTAGAGATGTTGTGAAAAGGGAATATGTCGTTCAAGGTGCTTGTCAACCATTGTCACATGATTTTTCACGAAGTATGCAAGGAAATAAACAAAGAGCTTTTCTTACTAAGTGGTTCAAGGAGTTTGAATGGTTGGAATATAGTGTTTCTAAAGATGTTGCATTTTGCTTTTGATGTTATCTTTTTCAAGGTGTTGTAGGTAAAAGATTTGGAGATGATGTGTTTGTGGCGACGAGGTTTTGCAATTGGAAGAAGGGTCCGGAAAAGTTAAAAGAACATGTTGGATCATTGAATAGTACACACAACAATGTTTAAAGAATTTTTTTGCTTACAAAGATCAAAGACAAAGTGTGTCAAGATGTTTGTCGGTTGAAAAAGAAGTATTGGATGTTGAATATTGCATTCGGTTGACCGCAAGTGTTGTTGTTGTTAGATTATTACTTGACAAGGATTGACTTTTCGTGGACATGATGAGGCAATGGAGTATCCAAATAGAGGTAATTTTTTGGAAATTCTTAAGTGGTATGGTTCACGCAATGTTGAGGTTGGAAAAGTATGTCTAGAGAATGCACCATTAAATCATCAACTCACTAGCCCTTCCATTCAGAAAGAAATTGTTAGCGCGTGTGCAACAGTGACAACAAAAGCAATAATTAGTGATATTGGAGACAAGTTCTTTTCTTTGTTGATTGATGAAGCTCTTGATAGTTCTGTCAAAGAGCAAATGACGATTGTTGTAAGATATGTTAATAACCTTGGATTAGTGGTGGAGCGGTTTCTCGGAGTTGTTCATGTTGTTGATACAACTGCTTTATCCTTGAAGCGTGGCATTGATGAGTTTTTGCTAAACATGAATTATCCATCTCTAAGGTGAGAGGTCAAGGATATGATGGAGCTTCAAATATGCGAGATAAGTTTAATGGATTGAATGCTCTTATTTTAAAAGAAAATCATTGTGCATGGTATGTTCATTGTTTTGCTCAGCAACTACAATTAGTGATTGTGGTTGTTTCCCAAAAAAATCAATTTGTTAGTGATTTCTTTGAGTACTTGTGTGCGATTACTAACATGGTTGGAGCTTTTTGCAAGAGAAAAGATAAGTTTAGGCAAAGACAACATGAAGAAATGATGGAGAGCTTGGAAAATGGTGACATTACAAAAGGTAGAGGAAAAAAATCAAGAAAGTACTTTAGCTCGGCCGGGGTCTACACGATGGGGTTCTCACTATACAACCATTATTCATATTCTTTCTTTGTGGAACTCAACTCTCAAAGTGCTAGACAATATATTTGATGATGACACTGATGAGAAAACTCGGGGCACTACTGGTAGTTTGGCGGAAAAGATGGAGAATTATGGTTTTGTTTTTATAGCTCACTTGATGAGTAAAGTGTTGGCGGTGACAAGTATGTTGTCACAATGCTTGCAACAAAAGGAGCAAAATATCATTGTTGATGTTGGTCTCGTTCAAAGCTGTAAACTGAAATTTCAAGATATGAGGGACAATGGTTGGAATCCGTTGATTAGAGAAGTCAATGATTTTTGTACTAAACACAATTCTGCGATTCTCGACATGGACCATTTTGCTACAAATCGTCGCTCTAGGCGTAATGGAAATGGTACAACAAACTAAGAATGCTTTCTCCATTAATTATTAAACTTGAAAGCTGAGATTTTTTTGTTAGGTAATTTATTATTTCTCAATTAACTATTAAACTGGTATTTTATCAAATTAATGTTATGCTACATTTGTAGGTTAATGATCAAACTATAACAGAGATGGAGAACCGTTTCACTGAGTCAACAACAAAATTACTCACTTGTATATCATGTCTTGATTCTAAGAATGCTTTCTCCAATTTCAATGTGGAGAAACTACTTCAACTTGCAAAGTTATATCCACAAGATTTCTCAATTTGTGACCAAAGGAAGCTTTTAGAACAACTTGAGTTGCGGATTATTGAAATGAGGAGAGATATATATTATTATAAGTTGCAAAGTATTGGAGATATCTCTAAGAAGATGGTTGAGAGTGGATATCAAAAAGTGTTCATTTGGTATATCGTCTTATAGAGTTGATTTTAGTGCTACCAGTTGCCACAACTACGGTGGAGAGAGCATTCTTTGCGATGAGTATAGTCAAGCCAAATTTGCACAACAAGATGGGAGATGAATTTCTCATTGTCAGTTTGGTTTTTTATATCGAGAAAGAAATTTTCAAAAGCATTGACAATGTAGTTGTTATTCAATATTTTCATATGATGAGATCCCGAAAGAGGGATTTTCCCCCTTTACGGTAGTGAACTCTTTTGTTGTACTAAACTTCGTATTAGTAATGAACTATTTTGTCTGTATTTTATTAAGTCGTCCAGTACCCCCCTTCGAATATTTCCTTGCTTCGCCACTAAACAAGGGTATATTTACTAAATGAGTTTATGTTAAGGGTACTCTTAATAGGTAATAGTGGTAAAAGGCGTATAAGTAAACTAGTTATAATTCTTGGGAGAATGGCGATTCCACATGCAACAAACCCTAGTTTTTTGCCCCGTGCTGCCGCTCTTCCTGTCCCCCCAATCATTGAAAACCCCAATCCTGATGACGATTAAGGTGCACAACATCCATATGGACAATCTGCTTTTGATCCAAGCAAGTCCCAACCTTCACGGAGTAGGATGCTTTTGGGGAATAATGCATGGAGAAGGTTGCCTATTTTGCCCACAAATCTCATTGAATTTGGTCAAATCCATATTGACTATCCGAGAGGGGCATATTCAACACCCTCAATTACAACTGTACAGTAAGTTGTACAAGTCTTAAATGCTCTCTAGCATAATTCGATAGTTTTGAAGCTTCTTGGGAGAATGATTTCTTTCTCGGCCTTTCAGGAGACCATTCGTCAATTATGGAACCCTAAGGGAGGCTGGTCAGTCATCGATTCGCCTAATAACTACTTCCTTGCTAGATTCGAACTTGAGTCGGATATGCTTGATGCACTAAGCAGTGGTTCATGGAAGATGGTTGGACATTACCTTCTCATGCAACAATGGAGTCCATCCTTCAACCCACTTACTTCCACTATATTGACAATAGGTGTTTGGATTCATATCTAAAGTTTGCCCTTCTCGATGTATAATACGGAGGTACTCAAGGCCATAGCCTCTCCCATTGGGATCCCTGAGAAGACCTTGTGTCTAGATCGGGGTAGGTTTGCCAAAGTTTGTGTCAGTATAGACCTTGAAAAGCTCTTGAAGGGAGATGTGTTGTTGAATGGGAAGATACTATTGTTAGAATATGAGAACCTCCACATTATTTGCTTTAGATGTGGTTGTTACGGTCAATCTAAATAAAAATGTAAGCTATCTAAAGCTCATGTGGAAGTAAGAAAGACCGGTGAACACAATAATGACAAGGGGCGACAGACATGGGAGATGGAGGTGAATAACCCAGTGGAAAATATATCGAGCATTTTCCACGACTGGTGTAACGGCCCGAGTTTTAAGTAACCCAAGACGTCACTAGGCTAAGGACCACACAGTGGGTCCTATCAGTTAGCCTGACAACAACTTCACAAATAGGACCTTGCAACAAGAAGCACGAAGAAATAATGAAAACATTCAACCTGTCATTTAGAAAACGTTTACATAACAACCATGCATGAAGTTAGTATGTATATCCCAAAACAACACTTTAAAACATGACACCTGAACAGGTGTCTTAAAACTTCAGCCTGAAATCAACATGTGTACACAGTTGCACACAATCAACAAAAGACTCGCTTGCAAGCGATTAGTTTCAAAAGTAGTTCAACCAACCCTTGGGTTAACACTGCCTCGGCTGTCCACTTCCTGCAGCTGACATCCCTGAAGCGTTCCTATGATCAGCATTACCTAAAAAGATTCGGTTTAAAACCGTTAGCTACTGATCATAATCTATCCACGAGAGATTATATCATCACATCACAATACAACAAATATATTCAAATACCATATACCGTGCTCATGAGATGATATCATGCTTTTATGAATGATGCACGTGAATGCAGTATGAAATTTACAATTTGCGATCCCGGACCCATTAATCCGGAACCATTTCTTATACGGTTCTGGCTTTGGTGTGAGCTCACCATTGCACAGATTAGGTTAATTCAGACATTTGCTCTTAGGTCGTAGCCAGACTGATCAAGTCTACGGGCCAGGCTTTCTCGTGGTGAGTTATGGTCTTAACTCCTAACCACATGCAACATTTTGCCATTCATGTTAATGCAAACATTTACCATTTTCATTAGGTGTGCGACCCGAGCCTGAAGTCCATCAGACTCGGTGTCATTCTTATACAAACGCAAGTGATCCGGGCTTGGCCGAGCTCCGGTATTCACTGCAAAATACTCGCTTCACATACTCTTGACCTTTACAAGTCATCATCATATCACATGCCTCAAAAGGCTTATCATCTCATACATTATCATGTTTCAGCAAGCTTATCATGTCATTCAATAGCACGCCTCAATAGGCTAACACATGTTCATTTAATCATTTCTCATAATTATGACATGATAATAATCACAACAACATTAAGCATGCTTTACACATCATAACGTCATTTTCATCATAAACACATCAAGCATGCTTCACACATAACACATCTCAATGCACAACAACATTCACATTTCAACACAACAAGGCATTTCAAAACAACAACACATATCAACACAGTGAGATATAAATCTCTCAGGCACGGTTTCTGCAGATCGAAGCTAAGTAAGTCCGAAGACTTACCTGGATACGCTCACTGAGCAACTAAGCTATAGTTAGTCTACCGTCTTCAACAACACCTGTCGAGAATATCATATTCCTCGTATTAAACTTCTTGCTTCAAACATCAATTAAATTCATTCCTTTGAATTTAATTAGCTTATAGCGTTTTCTAGATTCCCAATTTAATTAATTAATCTTTAATTAATAATTAAAATTCATCAGAATAACCTTTTGCCCGCAGGCAGTTTCTCAACCCAACTGTCATCAGATCTCATCAAACAAATAGCCCATAATCACCAGAATATTGTAACGAGCATAATGGAATTTCCAATTATCCATTTTGACAAGCCTAAGGTCAATTTAGGCCAAATCGCAATACTGAAAACGAATAAATTCATAACTTATTCGTTACTAACCCGATTGACGATCCGAAAGAAGATTCGGAATCACAACGACGCAGGCTACGCTCTGACACCATCAGATTCACCGGAATCTGAGCGACGGAACCGGACATATAAGGGGGATGCTCGACCTGGCCATAACTTCAACGGAAACGCAGAAACTCGGTACCAAAATGAAGAGGACGAAGAGAGGAATCCGAAAACTCAAACGGAATTGAAATCGGATTACAAACGAAGAGTAGATCTGAATTTGAAGGTTGAGAGAAATCAGAGCTTTTACGAAGAAACGTGAAAGGAAATGAATTAATAAATGAATTTCCGCTATTTATAGCGAAGACGATAATTATCCTTTAGCAAAGTCGATAGTTATCCTTTAACCGATCCGAAGGCGGTTTGAGCCCCTTCTCCAAACTTCTCGAAATTGGAACAATAAATCCGACGTATTGTTTGGATAATTATTCCGCAACTTTCTCGGAAAACGCGTATTCCTAAGCCGACTTTCTTAGCCGCTAAGAAACGAAATAGCGACTCTTTTGGCCATTTTGCCTTTCCATGTTATTTCATATCTAGAACATATCCGATGTCCTGATCATTTCTCTCAACTGCAATTTTACTAATTGAAGCTCCCAAATGCTCCAAATAATACCAGAGGATAAAAATTATTTCCCGGAGGAAAAAGTGAAAATTTCCCCATAAGTCCAAATTTACACCAAAATCATAATGGTGGAATTTATACTCGTCATCTACACACTATTCGCGATTCATGGGTCAATTAATATCGATGATTAACTTAATCACCCTTAAACATTCTTTATTAGGATTCGAAAATCCTAGCTTTTACATCACACACCCCTTAAGAAAAAGTTTCGTCCCGAAACTTGAGTACACAACTCATCAGAAGACTGAATCTATCAGTCACATAATTAACCTATCTTTGCATTTCATGCAAGCATAAGTTATTACCAAGTTAGAAGGGGTTATCAAGCTCACACTAGTGAAGTCTATCACTTCCTATGTTAGCAAACACAAAACAATTCACGCACACATAAATCACATCAACATAGAACCATATAAGCACATTAGTTAGTGAAAAAGTTAGGTACTAATTCATACCTCTATCTCAATCACCGATCAAAGAACTAAACACCTCTGGATAATTTCTCTCCATGTGCTCAATTGTTTCCCATGTAGCCTCTTCCATTCCCCTTCGGGACCACTGGATCTTCACTAATGGAATCTCTTTATTCCTTAACTTCTTTATCTTTCTATCTAACACGGCCATAGGGAACTCGGCATAGGTCTGATCAGACTCTATCTCGATAGCATCATAGCTGAGTACATGGCTCGGATCTGGTTGATAGTGTCTTAGTTGTGATACATGAAACACTGGATGTACTCCATCCATTGTTGGCGGTAATGCTAAACGATAAGCTACTTTACCAACTTTTTCCAAAATCTCAAACGGTCCAATATACCGAGGACTTAACTTTCCCTTGATACCAAACCGTTTGACTCCACGAGTCGGTGAAACTTTCAGCCAAACGTGTGTCCCTGTTTCAAACTCTAGCGGACGTCGGCGCTTATCAGCATACGATTTTTGTCTACTCTGTGCAGCCAACATCCTTTCTCGAATCAAAGCAACTTTTTCAATATCACTTTTAACTTTGTCTGGAGCCGTATCAAAGACATCGGCAGGCTCATCCCAACATAATGGGGTTCGACATTTCCTTCCGTACAGTGCTTCATATGGTGCCATCCCAATGGATGCATGCCAACTGTTGTTGTAGGTGAACTCGACCAACGGTAATTGATCTGGCCATATCGGTCCCCAATCAAGCACACATGACCTCAACAAGTCTTCTAAAGTCTGAATAGTCCGTTCGGACTGACCATCTGACTGTGGATGAAACGCTGTTGTAAAATTCAGCTTGGTTCCCATTACTGTCTGTACCTGGCTCCAGAATCGGGAAGTAAATCGTCCATCTCTGTCTGAAACTATGGTCTTAGGAACTCCATGTAATCTGACTATCTGATTCACAAATTCCTCTGCTAACTTGTTCACAGTCCAAGTTTCCTTGATAGGAATAAATCTTGCAGTCTTTGTTAATCGATCAACCACCACCCATATGGAGTCATAACCTTTGCTACTACGTAGACTGGTTACAAAATCCATGGTGATGTGTTCCCATTTCCACTCTGGTATCTCCAATGATTGAAGTTCTCCTCCTGGCCTTTGGTGTTCAATTTTAACTTGCTGACATGTTTGACACCGTGACACAAACTCAGCAATATCTTTCTTCATACCTTGCCACCAAAAGTAAGGTTTAATATCCCGATACATCTTGTTTGATCCTGGATGTATGGAATATGGTGTTGCATGGGCTTCCACAAGAATCCTTTTTCTAATCTCTTCATCTTGAGGAACACATACTCTTCCCTGATATCTCATTATATTGTCAGTATCGATATGAAAATCTGAAGATTCACCATTTCCGATCACTGACCTTATTTTGATTAAACTAGGACAACTTAGTTGTTTTTGTTGAATTTCTTTCAACCAATTGGGCACTATCTCCAAGGTACACAGATACCCTTGTTCTTTCTGAACCCATATTTCAATGCCACTACAAATCATATCTTTTTGTATTTCAACTTGTACAGTTAATCGAGCAATCGCTTTTTCTTGAGCTGACTTCCTACTCAAAGCATCAGCTACCACATTAGCTTTACCAGGATGATATAGTATCTCTAAGTCATAATCCTTTATCAACTCCAACCACCTTCTTTGTCTCATATTCAACTCTTTTTGAGTGAAAATGTACTTCAGGCTCTTATGATCTGTCATGATCTTACACGTCGTCCCAAATAGGTAATGCCGCCAAATCTTAAGTGCATGAATGATAGCATGAATTATAGTCTATATTTTGGGGTTTGTTTGGACGTTTTATCTTTCATAATCTGCATGTTTGTATGTACATTATGTGATTTTACTACCATTTCAACTACCTTTGCGAGAATCGAGGTCTACACCTAGTTTCGTTGTAATTGCAGGTAATATGGTACGTTTTGCATCGAAAAGGAGCAAAAGGAGTCAAGAGTCATTTGGAGCTACATTGAGGAGCAAAAAGGAATCCTTCAGGAAGCATAGCCATGGATTAAAGATTTACTTTGGACCAGTTTTGAGAGATTCTACACTCAGTTATGAATCACCTCGGTTGCCCAGAGATTCATCTCGACCGAGGCGATCCAGAGACGCCGACTCGACCGAGGCGAACACCTAGGACGCGGCGAGAATATTTTATTCTTGGCTGAGATCTTTTAAAATTGGAAAGTGATCTTATATTTTTGGGCTGAGCTTCTAGAAGGAAGGAGATATGCAGAATCATATATTTTACCTATATTTATGGGATAATATCTTCTTAAGATTTATTATCTTTGGAGGTTTATTTTTCCTATAAAAAGGATTGGATTTTCCACAAATCCGAGCATGCTTAGAGGCTGCATACATCACGATATACCACCGATCAGGCTATCAGCGCAGCAGCCGCATCCTACTCCAATTTGGGAGATTCGAAGAACCTTTTCGAAGGTTGAAGGAAGATTGAAGACTATAGCTTTATAGCTTTTTGGAGGGTTTTGTAAGATTATCTTCAATTCCTTTCCTTGTTGTCTTGTCTTGTTGGATTATTATCCAAGGAACGATTTTTTGTGTGATATTTGATTCAGTTATTGAAGTGTTTTCATTAAATTCTTCTTTGTTCAAATATTCACCTTCTTCCCATATATTTAATACTTTCATTATGATGATGAGTGGCTAATTTCCTTGTGTGATTCTAGGGTGATTGGCTGAAGGTTGTGGGAAAAACAATGATAGAATGATCTTAATCACAGTAGGATCCTGAAAGTTCGAGTCTTTAACCTTAACCCTAAGCATCTCGTTCAGTCGATGAACATCTCGGCCGGGGTGGAAACTGGCTGACCGAGGTGACTTATCCGATCCGTAACTGAGAGTTAAGTGTTAGAGTTTGCTAAATCCTATTCTTATTACACCTTCCTGGTTCAATGCAAGCTTAGGATGAGACTTACCCGGTAATTCCTTAGTTTGTGTACCAACGATCATAAGTGTAGGTAATAAAGGCTTGTCCTTTATTGGGGTTTGAGTGTGCTTCCATCCCATCTTTGTGAGTTAGCCTGAGACTTACCCGGTAAAGGTTGATTCTATTCCCTTAGATGGTGTGTTAGTTTGAGGTTATAATTCTTTATCTTGATTCCTTGAGACTTACCCGGTAATAGGAGTTACGGTTTAGGATTAGTGTGTAGTAAGACTTACCCGGTGATCTACTCCACTTTAGTAACACCTTCCCTAAGCAAAAATCTCAGCTTTGTCCTCTTATCTATAGATCTTGAGTTGGAACCACAACTAGATGCTTTAATCCCTAGAATTGCATGTTTGCTTTATTTGACATCTTATTCATCTTTGATTGTATACTTGCTCTTGTGGTTAGCATCAACACTAGCATACCGTATTGGACTTTGTTTCACTAAGTCCCTGTGATCGACCCCTGGAATTTTCTTGCTTTTACTACGATTGACCCGTACACTGCGGGTTCGCATCCTTGTTTTAAGCTTAAGTCTAGGGTTATAAATTTAAAGCTTGCACACACCGTTTGGAGCGAACAAGTTTTTGGCGCCGTTGCCGGGGACTTGGTCTAGACCGAGCCGGTACGGTTTGCTCTTGGGGCATTTGCCCCGTGTTGTCTTACCACTCTACTTGAGTGACTTTTGCAGGTTCTTTCTTAGGTATATGCGAAGAACCCGCACTGGAAAGGAAATCGTTCCTTACGATCCCGAACCAGAAAAGACATACAAGAGACGCTTAAGAGAAGCGAAGATGGCCCAACAAGACGATCACGATCTTGCGGCCCAGTTGAGAGAGACGCAGGAGTTGCTACGTCTCAGTCAAGAAGAGCTAAGGCAAGAGAAAGAGGAGAATCAGGCCAGGACTGCAGCAATCGAAGCTGAGATTGCAGCAATTCGGAACCAGATTCAACCTCGACCGATGCAGGATCCAGTAGTTGATCCTCGACCGAGGCAGATTCCAGTACCTGACGCCCCGGCCGATGTGCATCCGCTTCGGATGCCAATCCGAGATGTTCTTCTTGCAGGGATTCCACAAACCCTAGGTCAAAGGATGGACCCTAATCAACAGCTGAGGCGTCCAGGAGTGAACCTAGGAGATCCAGCGGATCATGACTACGAACTTCGACCGCAAGTTCTGGCCATGATTCGCCAATGTCAATTCGGAGGGCTGGAGAAGGAGTCGCCGCATCAACATCTTCAAAACTACGAGATCTTGATGGAGACCTTGCGACCTCCTAGAATTGAAAATAACAACTACAAGCTAAGACCTTTCTACTTTTCTCTTAAAGATAGAGCTCTTACTTGGTATCAATCTCTTCCTGCAGGAAAGATCAGCACATGGGAAGAGATGACTACGGAATTCTTGACCAAATTCTTTCCCCCCTCAAAGACTGCTGAAATGAGAGGGAAGATCAATGCTTTCATCATGAAGGACAAGGAGAGCTTGTCCAAATCATGGGAGCGGTTCAAGGATATCCTTTTGGATTGCCCACATCATGGGATTCCAAAGATCGAGTTGTTGGAGATCTACTTCAAAGGACTGGACGGAAACACCCAGTTTAATCTCCAACTACTCTCCGCCGGCACATTTATGGATATGGCGGTTGATGAGGCTTGGGACTTCATTGAGAAGCAAGCCTTGCACATGGAGAAGTACACCCACCAAGGAGCTGAAGGTGGAGTTAAAAGAGTCAACTTTCAAGAGACTCAAACCAACAACAACCAATTCACGTCCTTGAAGAACGACGTGAAGCAGTTGAAGGAGCTATTGATGGCTCAAACTAAGCAGGAAGAGCAAGGGCAAAGGAATAACAACAACAACAACAAGAACGGGTACCGTAACAACAACAACGGACCCCGAAACAACAACTACAACAACAATAGAGGATCCAATAGCAACAATTGGAGAGCGAATAATAACCAAAACAACGGTAACAATTATTCAAACTCCAACTCTAATGATTCCTCTAATCCTTTCCTCTCTCCTCCTTCTTCTTCTTCTACTCCATTGAAGAGCCAAGGGCAAGGATCAAGTTCGTCTCAGCCGGAAAAGAAGGACGCAGTCCTGGAGGCAATCTTGATCAAGCTTAATGCTATGGAGAATTCTATGACTTCATTTTCGAGGGCCCAAAAGTCCTTCGAACAACAACTTGCTAATAGGGCGAATGAAGCGCCAAGAGATCCAGGGAAGCTTCCAGCAAAGACGGAAACTAACCCTAAGGGCCAATGCATGGCCATCACGACGAGGAGTGGACTCAAAACTGCAGATCCAGTACCTCGTTCGACGCAGACCACCTCGGTCCAGATCCAGTCGAAGAACACCTCGACCGAGATGCCAACCGAGGCGGTACAACAGAAAGTAGGAGGAACAACTGAAGCCTATGTTCCACCTCCTGCATATAAACCACCACTTCCATTCCCCCAGTCCAGAGCCAGAGCACATCTTGACAAGCACTTTGGTAAGTTCCTTGACTTGATGAATAAGCTCCATATTAATATTCCTTTCCTTGATGCTATTCTAGGTATGCCCGCCTATGGGAAGTTCCTAAAAGAGATCCTATCAAGGAAGAGGAAGCTGGAGGATGTTGGTGAAGTTAGGATGACATCTAAGTCTTCAGAGCTTATAAAGATCATGAAGGAGAAGATGCCACCTAAATTAAGAGATCCCGGCTCATTTTGCATTCCCATTCAAGTTGGGGATGTCACTTGTGAAGCCCTTTGCGATCTAGGAGCCAGCGTGAGCATCATCCCGCTGGAGCTATGCAATAAGATCGGCCTTGGAGAGCCCAAGCCGGTCAAGATTCGACTCTACATGGCGGATCGCTCCATCACCCATCCCGTGGGCATTTTGGAGGACGTTCCGGTCAAGTTAGGTAACTTCTATCTACCCATAGATTTTGTCGTACTTGACATTCCCGCAGATTATCCTGTTCCTATCATTCTCGGGAGGCCATTTCTAGCAACTTCGGGTTGCAATGTGGATTGCAAGAACGCCAAGTTGAAATTCAACGTTGGTGGCGATGAGGTGGAGTTCGCACTACTTGCAGCCATGAAAGGGGAGCAACTAACTGATGATATCTTCAACATCTACGATGAAGAGGAATCAAGAGAATTGGTGAGCTCTATCCTTATTAATGATCCACTCGAAAGAGTTATTAGCTTCAGTTTAATGGAGGAAGGTATAGATGCTTCTTGTGATGCAGATATACGAAGCTTGAAAGCACTGGAAGAAGATCCAGGAGCCATAACTGAGAAGCTGATCCAGGAAACGAAGATTTCCAGCCTCGGACCCAGTAGCAGTACCTCGACCGAGGCACTTTCTGGACCGAGCGAGGCGTCTGAAGAACACCTCGGTCAACGCCTTTGCGCCTCGACCGAGGTCGACAGAGAGACGATTCAAACTGAGACTGCATCTGGTCCAGTTTCTGACACCACTCCACTGGAAAGAGGAAGCACAGATCCCTCCCAGAAGGCACCCCCAGTTGTGGAGCTTAAACAACTCCCTAGTCACTTGAGGTATATCTTTCTTGGGCCGGACTCTACTTATCCCGTTATTGTTAGTGCTTCCCTCTCCGATTCTGAATTAACTAAGCTAATGCATGTCCTGAGAAAACATCGAAAGGCCATAGGTTACACCACGGATGATCTTATTGGCATTAAACCCTCTTTCTGCATGCATAGAATTCTAATGGAGGATAATCATAAGACTTCACGGGAACCTCAAAGACGGTTAAATCCGATCATGAAAGAGGTTGTGAAGAAAGAAGTTCTTAAGTTGTTGGATGCAGGTATTATTTATCCTATCTCGGACAGCAAGTGGGTTAGCCCGGTGCATGTCGTTCCGAAGAAAGGAGGGATGACCGTTGTGACTAATAAGAACAACGAGTTGATCCCAACGAGGACCGTTACGGGCTGGAGAGTTTGCATCGACTATAGGAAGCTGAACACGGCTACTAGGAAGGATCATTTCCCGCTTCCCTTCATTGATCAAATGCTCGAACGGTTAGCCCAACATTCACACTTTTGCTACTTGGACGGCTATAGTGGATTCTTCCAGATACCTATCCATCCGGATGATCAGGAGAAGACCACTTTCACATGTCCTTGGGGGACATTTGCCTATCGGAGGATGCCGTTCGGATTGTGCAATGCACCAGCTACCTTCCAGCGATGCATGATGGCTATCTTCTCCGAGTACATAGAGGAGATCATGGAGGTATTTATGGATGATTTTTCTGTATATGGTTCCTCTTTTGATGATTGCCTATCTAACCTTTCTCTAGTGCTTAAAAGATGTGAAGACACTAACCTTGTTTTGAATTGGGAGAAGTGTCATTTTATGGTTAATGAAGGCATTGTACTAGGACACCTCGTTTCTAATCGAGGTATTGAGGTCGATAGAGCTAAGATCGAGACTATTGAGAAACTCCCTCCTCCTTGTTCTGTTAAGGGTGTGAGGAGTTTTCTCGGGCATGCAGGTTTCTATAGGAGATTCATCAAGGACTTCTCCAAGATTTCTAAACCTCTAACGAACCTCTTGAATAAAGATGTTGTTTTTGAGTTTTCGCAGGAGTGTCTTGATGCTTTTTACAGGATTAAGGAAGCGTTGATCTCCGCTCCCATTATCCAACCTCCTGATTGGACCTTGCCCTTTGAGGTCATGTGCGACGCTAGCGATGTAGCCGTAGGAGCGGTGCTTGGGCAAAAGAAGGATGGACGGACCACCGCCATTTACTATGCTAGCAAGACGCTAGATGAAGCACAACGCCACTACGCTACCACAGAAAAGGAGTTATTGGCGGTTGTATATGCTTTCGAGAAGTTTCGTTCCTACCTAGTAGGGGCGAAAGTCATTGTCTACACCGACCACGCAGCCATACGCTACTTGATGGCTAAGAAAGATGCCAAGCCGCGCCTTATTCGATGGATTCTCTTGCTCCAGGAGTTTGACCTAGAGATCCGCGATAAGAAGGGATCCGAGAATTCAGTTGCGGATCACCTCAGCCGGCTACCGGAATCCTCCCGCGAGACGGATAGCCCACCCATAGACGATTCATTCCCCGACGAGCACTTGCACGTTTTGGAGCGTTTGATGGACTTACTTACTTCACCCCACGATGGAGGTGAAGTATGGGGTGAGGGAACCTCCCACCTCGTTTGAGACGCACCATGGTCCAGCTAGCGACCTTAAATCAAGCGCTTCTTGGGAGGCAACCCAAGGTATTGCTTTCTTTCCCGTTTTCTAGTCTAGTTTAGATAGTTTTTGTTTTTGCTTTGCTTTGCTTTGTTTTTGGGTTTTTGGACAGACAACAGGAAGGAGCACTCCAGGAAAGAGAGAAGTTCGAGATTCTGAGAAGAAAGAAGCACCTCGGTCACTGTCAGAACACCTCGACCGAGTTGATTCTTGAAGCAACCGAGGCGACTAGGGTTTCTGCAGAACCGCCTCGGTCCGTACCACCTCGGTCCAGTCGAGACCATCTCGACCGAGGTGACAGCAGATCTCGCGACGGTATAAAAAGCGAAAATTACTTTTCACTTTTTATTTTTCACCCATTTCGACCACGGCGACAGAGCACCTCGTTCTCTCTCGTTTCTCGCTCTTTTTCGACGATTTCTGTTCCAAAACTGCAATTAAAGGGAAGAGGAGTCGATTGCAACAACAGATCTGCAAGAAATCTGAGCATTTTCGACCGAAACGAGGTAAACGAAGTTCGAAAACCCTAACTCCTCGTTTGCTGTTTATTGGGCTTTGGTTGCCCTTGATTCTGCTGAGGAAACCCATAAGTACCCCTTAGGAAGCAATTGTAGTGATTTTAGGGGGAAAAGAACTGGAAATCTGAGAATTGGAATTCGAACTGCACGCCTCGGTCCAGTCGGTCTGCATCTCGACCGAGGTGATTTCTGGGACTTGTCAGCAACCGAGGTGGTCTGACAGATTGATTTGTGAAGATGAGTTCAGATAGGATACTAGCCCTTAGAGACAGATCTTCACCCTCCCCTTCCCCTTCTTCTTCCCGTCCCTACCGCCCGGTTATCCACGAGAGATGCCGGGTAGATTACGAGAGGATAGCGGGCCGTCCAGTTATTGCACCGCGATTTCTGGAGGTATCCGCTTTCGACTGCCTAGGGTTAGAGGCTGACCTTAGGAGGATGATAGCCACAGTCGGGCTGGATCAGTTTTCTGAGATCCGAGCCCCAACCTACATAGAGCCGACACTCGAGTTCGTCAGCTCCTTCTCTTACCTACCCACAGAGGGATCTGTGAAGTATCGGCTGATGAGCCGAAACTTCTTAGTCCCACTAGAGACCTGGAGAGAGATTTTCAGCTTTCCTGCCCCTACCGCTGTAGACTTTCCCTCCCGTTCAGTAGCTAGGGAGTTTTGGGGTCAGATAGCCCACATCACCACTCATGCAGACAGATGGCGCCCTGGAGATTCCAGGGAGAAGGTCATCTTCCACCCAGCTTTCAGACTCGCCCACCGGATATTCAGTGAGATGCTTCTGGCGCGTACTGAGACGCCCCAGAAGATCAGACAGGGGGAGCTATTCTCGCTATACTGCATGGTCACGGGAGGATACCCTGACTTTGGCTTGATGCTGGCAGAGGATCTGCACAGGATCAAAGCCAAAGGGAAGGGTGATATTTGCTGTGGAGGTCTAGTCACCCACATCGCCTCCTACCACGGGATGGATCTCAGTATTTGCACATTGGCGGCGGCTCCGAAGCCGCTGGGTCTGCAGGAGATGATCACACGGCGGATTCTGGTTCCCCGTGGGCTGACTACACCGTATGTTGCCATGCCTTGGGAGCGGACAGCGCCTCAGGGCATCAGATGGTCTGCACAGTTTTCTGTCGCCGACCCGCATTTCTGGCAGGCTGCATGGGTCCCGCTGATGGAGGACTACAGAGAGGGAGCAGCTGCTGCTGCTGCAGCTGCTGAGGAGGCAGAGGAGGCTGATGAGGAGGATGATGACGAGACAGTTGATGAGAGAGGAGGCGGCGTTCCGATGGACACAGGGACAGATACTGCTGGGACGAGCGCGCCTCCCATTATTGATCTTGATGAGGACGAGGAGGACACTGAGCCAGCGCCGGCTGAGACTTCTCCAGTCAGGCCCGCTAGGCGCAGGAGGCAGAGGGTTAGAGACAGAGCAGCACACCGACGGATTGATGACCTGACAGATCAGGTTATCGACACTTATGCTGCACTTTCTTTGGATATCCGGGAGATGCAGGAGCGGCAGCATCATCAGCACATGATGGCTCAGCTACAGTTCCAGCATGTCATGGGCTATCCCTATGACCCTACTTTGTACCCTTACATTCCACCACCACCACCGGATCAGGACTTCTGAGGAGCTGCAGGATTTTATTTATTTTATTTTTATGCAGTTCGGCTCTTTATCCGGTGAGTCCTCCTTTCTTTCAGACTTTTATTACACCCACTGGGACAGTGTGTCTCAAGTATGGGGTAGTTGATGTATTATCTGACTTATTTGACTTATGATGTACCGGATATTTTCATATTTTGATAGCATGAATTATAGTCTATATTTTGGGGTTTGTTTGGACGTTTTATCTTTCATAATCTGCATGTTTGTATGTACATTATGTGATTTTACTACCATTTCATCTACCTTTGCGAGAATCGAGGTCTACACCTAGTTTCGTTGTAATTGCAGGTAATATGGTACGTTTTGCATCGAAAAGGAGCAAAAGGAGTCAAGAGTCATTTGGAGTTACATTGAGGAGCAAAAAGGAATCCTTCAGGAAGCATAGCCATGGATTAAAGATTTACTTTGGACCAGTTTTGAGAGATTCTACACTCAGTTATGAATCACCTCGGTTGCCCAGAGATTCATCTCGACCGAGGCGATCCAGAGACGCCGACTCGACCGAGGCGAACACCTAGGACGCGGCGAGAATATTTTATTCTTGGCTGAGATCTTTTAAAATTGGAAAGTGATCTTATATTTTTGGGCTGAGCTTCTAGAAGGAAGGAGATATGCAGAATCATATATTTTACCTATTTTTATGGGAATATATCTTCTTAAGATTTATTATTTTTGGAGGGTTATTTTTCCTATAAAAAGGGTTGGATTTTCCACAAATCCGATCATGCTTAGAAGCCCGCTTACACCGAAATACAGTTAGAACACCCGCTATCAGCGCAGCAGCCGCATCCTACTCCAATTTGGGAGAGAGTTGAAGAACCTTTTTGAAGGTTGAAGGAAGATTGAAGACTATAGCTTTATAGTTTTTTGGAGGGTTTTGTAAGATTGTCTTCAATTCCTTTCCTTGTTGTCTTGTCTTGTTGGATCATTATCCAAGGAACGATTTTGTGTGATATTTGATTCAGTTATTGAAGTGTTTTCATTAAATTCTTCTTTGTTCAAATATTCACCTTCTTCCCATATATTTAATACTTTCATTATGATGATGAGTGGCTAATTTCCTTGTGTGATTCTAGGGTGATTGGCTGAAGGTTGTGGGAAAAACAATGATAGAATGATCTTAATCACAGTAGGATCCTGAAAGTTCGAGTCTTTAACCTTAACCCTAAGCATCTCGTTCAGTCGATGAACATCTCGGCCGGGGTGGAAACTGGCTGACCGAGGTGACTTATCCGATCCGTAACTGAGAGTTAAGTGTTAGAGTTTGCTAAATCCTATTCTTATTACACCTTCCTGGTTCAATGCAAGCTTAGGATGAGACTTACCCGGTAATTCCTTAGTTTGTGTACCAACGATCATAAGTGTAGGTAATAAAGGTTTGTCCTTTATTGGGGTTTGAGTGTGCTTCCATCCCATCTTTGTGAGTTAGCCTGAGACTTACCCGGTAAAGGTTGATTCTATTCCCTTAGATGGTGTGTTAGTTTGAGGTTATAGTTCTTTATCTTAATTCCTTGAGACTTACCCGGTAATAGGAGTTACGGTTTAGGATTAGTGTGTAGTAAGACTTACCCGGTGATCTACTCCACTTTAGTAACACCTTCCCCAAGCAAAAATCTCAGCTTTGTCCTCTTATCTATAGATCTTGAGTTGGAACCACAACTAGATGCTTTAATCCCTAGAATTGCATGTTTGCTTTATTTGACATCTTATTCATCTTTGATTGTATACTTGCTCTTGTGGTTAGCATCAACACTAGCATACCGTATTGGACTTTGTTTCACTAAGTCCCTGTGATCGACCCCTGGAATTTTCTTGCTTTTACTACGATTGACCCGTACACTGCGGGTTCGCATCCTTGTTTTAAGCTTAAGTCTAGGGTTAGCATCAACACTACCACTGAGAAGGAGTTATTGGCGGTTGTATATGCTTTCGAGAAGTTTCGTTCCTATCTAGTAGGGGCGAAAGTCATTGTCTACACCGACCATGCAGCCATTCGTTACTTGTTGGCTAAGAAGGATGCAAAGCCGCGCCTTATTCGATGGATTCTCTTGCTCCAAGAGTTTGACCTAGAGATCCGCGATAAGAAGGGATCCGAGAATTCAGTTGCGGACCACCTCAGCCGGCTACCGGAATCCTCCCGCGAGCCGGATAGCCCACCCATAGACGATTCATTCCCCGACGAGCACTTGCACGTTCTGGAGCGTTTGATGGACTTACTTACTTCACCCCACGATGGAGGTGAAGTATGGGGTGAGGGAACCTCCTACCTCCTTTGAGACGCACTATGGTCCAGCTAGCGACCTTAAATCAAGCGCTTCTTGGGAGGCAACCCAAGGTATTGCTTTCTTTCCCGTTTTCTAGTCTAGTTTAGATAGTTTTTGTTTTTGCTTTGCTTTGCTTTGCTTTGTTTTTGGCGTTCTGGACAGATAACAGGAAGGAACACTCCAGGAAAGGGAGAAGTTCGAGATTCTGAGAAGAAAGAGGCACCTCGGTCACTGTCAGAACACCTCGACCGAGTTGATTCTTGAAGCAACCGAGGCGACTAGGGTTTCTGCAGAACCGCCTCGGTCCGTACCACCTCGGTCCAGTCGAGACCATCTCGACCGAGGTGACAGCAGATCTCGCGACAGTATAAAAAGCGAAAATTACTTTTCACTTTTTATTTTTCACCCATTTCGACCGCGGCGACAGAGCACCTCGTTCTCCCTCGTTTCTCGCTCTTTTCCGACGATTTCTGTTCCAAAACTGCAATTAAAGGGAAGAGGAGTCGATTGCAACAACAGATCTGCAAGAAATCTGAGCATTTTCGACCGAAACGAGGTAAACGAAGTTCGAAAACCCTAACTCCTCGTTTGCTGTTTATTGGGCTTTGGTTGCCCTTGATTCTGCTGAGGAAACCCATAAGTACCCCTTAGGAAGCAATTGTAGTGATTTTAGGGGGAAAAGAACTGGAAATCTGAGAATTGGAATTCGAACTGCACGCCTCGGTCCAGTCGGTCTGCATCTCGACCGAGGTGATTTCTGGGACTTGTCAGCAACCGAGGTGGTCTGACAGATTGATTTGTGAAGATGAGTTCAGATAGGATACTAGCCCTTAGAAACAGATCTTCACCCTCCCCTTCCCCTTCTTCTTCCCGTCCCTACCGCCCGGTTATCCACGAGAGATGCCGGGTAGATTACGAGAGGATAGCGGGCCGTCCAGTTATCGCACCGCGATTTCTGGAGGTATCCGCTTTCGACTGCCTAGGGTTAGAGGCTGACCTTAGGAGGATGATAGCCACAGTCGGGCTGGATCAGTTTTCTGAGATCCGAGCCCCAGCCTACATAGAGCCGACACTCGAGTTCGTCAGCTCCTTCTCCTACCTACCCACAGAGGGATCTGTGAAGTATCGGCTGATGAGCCGAAACTTCTTAGTCCCACTAGAGACCTGGAGAGAGATTTTCAGCTTTCCTGCCCCTACCGCTGTAGACTTTCCCTCCCGTTCAGTAGCTAGGGAGTTTTGGGGTCAGATAGCCCACATCACCACTCATGCAGACAGATGGCGCCCTGGAGATTCCAGGGAGAAGGTCATCTTCCACCCAGCTTTCAGACTCGCCCACCGGATATTCAGTGAGATGCTTCTGGCGCGTACTGAGACGCCCCAAAAGATCAGACAGGGGGAGCTATTCTCGCTATACTGCATGGTCACGGGAGGATACCCTGACTTTGGCTTGATGCTGGCAGAGGATCTGCACAGGATCAAAGCCAAAGGGAAGGGTGATATTTGCTGTGGAGGTCTAGTCACCCACATCGCCTCCTACCACGGGATGGATCTCAGTATTTGCACATTGGCGGCGGCTCCGAAGCCGCTGGGTCTGCAGGAGATGATCACACGGCGGATTCTGGTTCCCCGTGGGCTGACTACACCATACGTTGCTATGCCTTGGGAGCGGACAGCGCCTCAGGGCATCAGATGGTCTGCACAGTTTTCTGTCGCCGACCCGCATTTCTGGCAGGCTGCATGGGTCCCGCTGATGGAGGACTACAGAGAGGGAGCAGCTGCTGCTGCTGCAGCTGCTGAGGAGGCAGAGGAGGCTGATGAGGAGGATGATGACGAGACAGTTGATGAGAGAGGAGGCGGCGTTCCGATGGACACAGGGACAGATACTGCTGGGACGAGCGCGCCTCCCATTATTGATCTTGATGAGGACGAGGAGGACACTGAGCCAGCGCCGGCTGAGACTTCTCCAGTCAGGCCCGCTAGGCGCAGGAGGCAGAGGGTTAGAGACAGAGCAGCACACCGACGGATTGATGACCTGACAGATCAGGTTATCGACACTTATGCCGCACTTTCTTTGGATATCCGGGAGATGCAGGAGCGGCAGCATCATCAGCACATGATGGCTCAGCTACAGTTCCAGCATGTCATGGGCTATCCCTATGACCCTACTTTGTACCCTTACATTCCACCACCACCACCGGATCAGGACTTCTGAGGAGCTGCAGGATTTTGATTTATTTTATTTTTATGCAGTTCGGCTCTTTATCCGGTGAGTCCTCCTTTCTTTCAGACTTTTATTATACCCACTGGGACAGTGTGTCTCAAGTATGGGGTAGTTGATGTATTATCTGACTTATTTGACTTATGATGTATTATTCGACTTATGATGTATCGGATATTTTCATATTCATGCTTTATCTGCATTTATATGTTTATCTGAGATTGCATGCATACTTACAGGTTATTTGATTGAGAAAAACGTCAAAAACTGGTTTGAAAAAAAAAAAAAAAAAAAAAAAAAATATTTTGACCTCTACCGGGACAGTTCTGGCAAAACGAGGTGTTTCACCTCGGTTGAACCAAGAACATCTCGACCGAGGTGGCGTAACAGAAAGTTTTCGAAACGATTTTGTGCTACTTATCTGGATATGATCTCAGTGAAGATCTCGTTTACTGACTGATTTTAAATTCTTTATATGTTTGAAATGTTTTATGATATGTTTAAGTTGCTAAATGCTTTGTTTGAAATTATTGGCATGTTTAATACTTTATTTTTATCCAAATTATGTTGAATTTGAAGGTTGACACCGCAACATAAGTTCTCTCACGTTCTTCTTGGAAAGACCAAGGCAATTCATTCTTCTTCTTCTTCTTCTTCTTCTTCTTGATCATGCTTAAGCCCCTCATATACATTTTGCCTCCCTTTACCTATCCGGGAATTTGGAAGCAAGCGAAGTGGTGAAAGCAAGTTAAAAGTTGAGAAGCGGCTGAAAGTGAAAGTGTTAGAAAGCAATAATAGGTTTGGGGAAGTCAATCATGATGATGAGTAACTCGGCACCATTCACATAGCCGGGTGTTTGTGTCTTGCCAAAGTCGGATTGAGCGATATTCCTAACGGGTCATGGTATGTGCATCAAGGGTTTGATGCATCTCGAGAAATTGATGATTGCGGATTTCCTAGGCTTCGGTTATTGTGCACCTCTGTCCATGCATCCCAAAAAGTAAAGTAAAAAGAAAAAGTGTGAAATAAGCAAGGCTTATTGGTGGAAGATGTTGCAAGTCAAAGTGAAAGTGAAGTTCATCCTTTTCCCGGATTCTAGCACCACATTACCTTATATTCATCCCTACCCTACACGTTTCTTGACCTTTTCTTTTGGGAAGCCCTTGAGACCTTGAGCTTGTTGATTGACTTAGCGGTTTAAATCGGATTATACATGATTAATTTTGATAATTATGATTTATTATGCATTCTATGATTTTATGCAAAGATGAACAACTTTCCTATATTTATAAAATGTTTTGATCATGTTGAGTTTTTAATTTCCAGGAAGTACTCTCTTAGAGTGATCTATGATAGTTGCACACCATAAAATGTTTTTGAAAGACTTTTCATTGATTTTCTTGACTATTAATCCATTCTATCTTGATTTCTATATGAGGAACTTGCTTAGGGACAAGCAAGGGCTAAGTATGGGGTATTTTGATAGCATGAATTATAGTCTATATTTTGGGG
Source organism: Fagopyrum esculentum (assembly GCA_033239045.1). NCBI lineage: Eukaryota > Viridiplantae > Streptophyta > Magnoliopsida > Caryophyllales > Polygonaceae > Fagopyrum > Fagopyrum esculentum. The sequence goes on along the minus strand of BSUD01000006.1, from coordinate 17,116,857 downwards.
TTTGTTTGGACGTTTTATCTTTCATAATCTGCATGTTTGTATGTACATTATGTGATTTTACTACCATTTCAACTACCTTTGCGAGAATCGAGGTCTACACCTAGTTTCGTTGTAATTGCAGGTAATATGGTACGTTTTGCATCGAAAAGGAGCAAAAGGAGTCAAGAGTCATTTGGAGCTACATTGAGGAGCAAAAAGGAATCCTTCAGGAAGCATAGCCATGGATTAAAGATTTACTTTGGACCAGTTTTGAGAGATTCTACACTCAGTTATGAATCACCTCGGTTGCCCAGAGATTCATCTCGACCGAGGCGATCCAGAGACGCCGACTCGACCGAGGCGAACACCTAGGACGCGGCGAGAATATTTTATTCTTGGCTGAGATCTTTTAAAATTGGAAAGTGATCTTATATTTTTGGGCTGAGCTTCTAGAAGGAAGGAGATATGCAGAATCATATATTTTACCTATATTTATGGGATAATATCTTCTTAAGATTTATTATCTTTGGAGGTTTATTTTTCCTATAAAAAGGATTGGATTTTCCACAAATCCGATCATGCTTAGAGGCTGCAAACATCCGCTTACAGTTAGAACATCACGCTATCAGCGCAGCAGCCGCATCCTACTCCAATTTGGGAGATTCGAAGAACCTTTTTGAAGGTTGAAGGAAGATTTGAAGACTATAGCTTTATAGCTTTTTGGAGGGTTTTTGTAAGATTGTCTTCAATTCCTTTCCTTGTTGTCTTGTCTTGTTGGATTATTATCCAAGGAACGATTTTTTGTGTGATATTTGATTCAGTTATTGAAGTGTTTTCATTAAATTCTTCTTTGTTCAAATATTCACCTTCTTCCCATATATTTAATACTTTCATTATGATGATGAGTGGCTAATTTCCTTGTGTGATTCTAGGGTGATTGGCTGAAGGTTGTGGGAAAAACAATGATAGAATGATCTTAATCACAGTAGGATCCTGAAAGTTCGAGTCTTTAACCTTAACCCTAAGCATCTCGTTCAGTCGATGAACATCTCGGCCGGGGTGGAAACTGGCTGACCGAGGTGGCTTATCCGATCCTTAACTGAGAGTTAATGTGTTAGAGTTTGCCAAATCCTATTCTTATTATACCTTTCTGGTTCAAAGCAAGCTTAGGATGAGACTTACCCGGTAATTCCTTAGTTTGTGTACCAACGATCATAAGTGTAGGTAATAAAGGTTTATCCTTTATTGGGGTTTGAGTGTGCTTCCATCCCATCTTTGTGAGTCAGCCTGAGACTTACCCGGTAAAGGTTGATTCTATTCCCTTAGATGGTGTGTTAGTTTGAGGCAATAGTTCTTTATCTTAATTCCTTGAGACTTACCCGGTGATAGGAGTTACGGTTTAGGATTAGTGTGTAGTGAGACTTACCCGGTGATCTACTCCACTTTAGAAACACCTTCCCCATGCAAAAATCTCAGCTTTGTCCGCTTATCTATAGATCTTGAGTTGGAACCACAACTAGATGCTTTAATCCCTAGAATTGCATGTTTGCTTATTTGACATCTTATTCATCTTTGATTGTATACTTGCTCTTGTGGTTAGCATTAACACTAGCATACCGTATTGGACTTTGTTTCACTAAGTCCCTGTGATCGACCCCTGGAATTTTCTTGCTTTTACTACGATTGACCCGTACACTGCGGGTTCGCATCCTTGTTTTAAGCTTAAGTCTAGGGTTATAAATTTAAAGCTTGCACACACCGTTTGGAGCGAACAAGTTTTTGGCGCCGTTGCCGGGGACAGTTCTGATATGTTTAAGTTGCTAAATGCTTTGTTTAAGTTGCTAAATACTTACAGGTTATTTGACTGAGAAAAACGTCGAAACCGAAAAAAAAACAAAATGGTTTTAAAAAAATTTTTGACCTCGACCGGGACAGTTCTGGCAAAACGAGGTGTTTCACCTCGGTTGAACCAAGAACATCTCGACCGAGGTGGGCGTAACAGAGAGTTTTCGAAAACGATTTTTGTGTTACTTATCTGGATATGATCTCAGTGAAGATTTTGTTTACCGACTGGATTTAAATTCTTTATATGTTTGAAATGTTTTATGATATGTTTAAGTTGCTAAATGCTTTGTTTAAAATTATTGGCATGTTTAATACTTTATTTTTATCCAAATTATGTTGAATTTGAAGGTTGACACCGCAGCATAAGTTCTCTCACGTTCTTCTTGGAAAGACCAAGGCAATTCATTCTTCTTCTTCTTCTTCTTCTTGATCATGCTTAAGCCCCTCATATACATTTTGCCTCCCTTTACCTATCCGGGAATTTGGAAGCAAGCGAAGTGGTGAAAGCAAGTTAAAAGTTGAGAAGCGGCTGAAAGTGAAAGTGTTAGAAAGCAATAATAGGTTTGGGGAAGTCAATCATGAAGATGAGTAACTCGGCACCATTCACATAGCCGGGTGTTTGTGTCTTGCCAAAGTCGGATTGAGCGATATTCCTAACGGGTCATGGTATGTGCATCAAGGGTTTGATGCATCTCAAGAAATTGATGATTGCGGATTTCCTAGGCTTCGGTTATTGTGCACCTCTGTCCATGCATCCCAAAAAGTAAAGTAAAAAGAAAAAGTGTGAAATAAGCAAAGCTTATTGGTGGAAGATGTTGCAAGTCAAAGTGAAAGTGAAGTTCATCCTTTTCCCGGATTCTAGCACCACATTACCTTATATTCATCCCTACCCTACACGTTTCTTGACCTTTTCTTTTGGGAAGCCCTTGAGACCTTGAGCTTGTTGATTGACTTAGCGGTTTAAATCGGATTATACATGATTAATTTTGATAATTATGATTTATTATGCATTCTATGATTTTATGCAAAGATGAACAACTTTCCTATATTTATAAAATGTTTTGATCATGTTGAGTTTTTAATTTCCAGGAAGTACTCTCTTAGAGTGATCTATGATAGTTGCACACCATAAAATGTTTTTGAAAGACTTTTCATTGATTTTCTTGACTTATAATCCATTCTATCTTGATTTCTATATGAGGAACTTGCTTAGGGACAAGCAAGGGCTAAGTATGGGGTATTTTGATAGCATGAATTATAGTCTATATTTTGGGGTTTGTTTGGACGTTTTATCTTTCATAATCTGCATGTTTGTATGTACATTATGTGATTTTACTACCATTTCAACTACCTTTGCGAGAATCGAGGTCTACACCTAGTTTCGTTGTAATTGCAGGTAATATGGTACGTTTTGCATCGAAAAGGAGCAAAAGGAGTCAAGAGTCATTTGGAGCTACATTGAGGAGCAAAAAGGAATCCTTCAGGAAGCATAGCCATGGATTAAAGATTTACTTTGGACCAGTTTTGAGAGATTCTACACTCAGTTATGAATCACCTCGGTTGCCCAGAGATTCATCTCGACCGAGGCGATCCAGAGACGCCGACTCGACCGAGGCGAACACCTAGGACGCGGCGAGAATATTTTATTCTTGGCTGAGATCTTTTAAAATTGGAAAGTGATCTTATATTTTTGGGCTGAGCTTCTAGAAGGAAGGAGATATGCAGAATCATATATTTTACCTATATTTATGGGATAATATCTTCTTAAGATTTATTATCTTTGGAGGTTTATTTTTCCTATAAAAAGGATTGGATTTTCCACAAATCCGAGCATGCTTAGAGGCTGCATACATCACGATATACCACCGATCAGGGTTTACAAGCGCAGCAGCCGCATCCTACTCCAATTTGGGAGATTCGAAGAACCTTTTCGAAGGTTGAAGGAAGATTGAAGACTATAGCTTTATAGCTTTTTGGAGGGTTTTGTAAGATTATCTTCAATTCCTTTCCTTGTTGTCTTGTCTTGTTGGATTATTATCCAAGGAACGATTTTTTGTGTGATATTTGATTCAGTTATTGAAGTGTTTTCATTAAATTCTTCTTTGTTCAAATATTCACCTTCTTCCCATATATTTAATACTTTCATTATGATGATGAGTGGCTAATTTCCTTGTGTGATTCTAGGGTGATTGGCTGAAGGTTGTGGGAAAAACAATGATAGAATGATCTTAATCACAGTAGGATCCTGAAAGTTTGAGTCTTTAACCTTAACCCTAAGCATCTCGTTCAGTCGATGAACATCTCGGCCGGGGTGGAAACTGGCTGACCGAGGTGACTTATCCGATCCGTAACTGAGAGTTAAGTGTTAGAGTTTGCTAAATCCTATTCTTATTACACCTTCCTGGTTCAATGCAAGCTTAGGATGAGACTTACCCGGTAATTCCTTAGTTTGTGTACCAACGATCATAAGTGTAGGTAATAAAGGCTTGTCCTTTATTGGGGTTTGAGTGTGCTTCCATCCCATCTTTGTGAGTTAGCCTGAGACTTACCCGGTAAAGGTTGATTCTATTCCCTTAGATGGTGTGTTAGTTTGAGGTTATAATTCTTTATCTTGATTCCTTGAGACTTACCCGGTAATAGGAGTTACGGTTTAGGATTAGTGTGTAGTAAGACTTACCCGGTGATCTACTCCACTTTAGTAACACCTTCCCTAAGCAAAAATCTCAGCTTTGTCCTCTTATCTATAGATCTTGAGTTGGAACCACAACTAGATGCTTTAATCCCTAGAATTGCATGTTTGCTTTATTTGACATCTTATTCATCTTTGATTGTATACTTGCTCTTGTGGTTAGCATCAACACTAGCATACCGTATTGGACTTTGTTTCACTAAGTCCCTGTGATCGACCCCTGGAATTTTCTTGCTTTTACTACGATTGACCCGTACACTGCGGGTTCGCATCCTTGTTTTAAGCTTAAGTCTAGGGTTATAAATTTAAAGCTTGCACACACCGTTTGGAGCGAACAATGAACTACTGCTGCTAACTCCAAGTCATGTGTAGGGTAGTTCTGCTCATATTGTCGCAGTTGTCTTGATGCATAGGCGATGACTCTTTCATTTTGCATCAAGACGCATCCCAAGCCCATTTTAGATGCATCACTGTAAACAATGAACCCTAGCGTTCCATTCGGCTGAGCTAACACAGGTGCAGTAGTCAACCTCTTCTTTATCTCTTCAAAGCTTTCTTGACACTTGTCAGTCCATATAAACTTTGCCTTCTTCTGAAGTAAGTTGGTCATAGGTCTTGCTATGATGAAAAACCCTTTTACAAAACGTCTATAGTATCCTGCTAATCCTAGGAAACTACGTATCTCTTTGACGTTCTTGGGTGGTTCCCATGCTAGCACGGTTTCGATCTTGGATGGGTCAACTTTGACTCCATCTGCAGTAATCATGTGTCCCAAGAATGTTACTTCTTTCATCCAGAAGTCACACTTGGACAACTTAGCATAAAGCTTTTCTTTCCTCAATACTTGAAGAATTGCTTTCAAATGCTCTGCATGCTCTTCACTACTTCGTGAATAAACCAATATATCATCTATAAAGACCACAACAAACCTATCCAAGTATCCAATAAAGATCCGATTCATCAATTCCATAAACGCAGCAGGTGCGTTGGTTAATCCAAATGGCATAACCACGAACTCGTAGTGTCCATACCGAGTCCTGAATGCTGTCTTATGGATGTCATTTTCTCGAATCTTCAACTGGTGATAGCCTGACCGTAGGTCTATCTTGGAGAACACCTTTGCTCCTTGTAACTGATCTAACAAATCATCAATTCGCGGCAGTGGATACTTGTTCTTAATCGTCATCTTATTGAGTTCTCTATAGTCGATACATAGCCTCATTGTACCATCCTTTTTCTTCACGAACAACACTGGCGCTCCCCATGGCGATACACTTGGCCGAATAAATCCTTTATATGCCAATTCTTCCAACTGCTTCTTCAACTCAAGCATTTCCACAGGTGCCATTCTGTACGGAGCTTTAGAAATTGGTCTAGTTCCAGGCTCTAGATCGATTCTAAAGTCAACTTGCCTAGTAGGTGGCAATCCAGGTAATTCATCTTGAAAAACATCCTTAAACTCACGTGCAATTGGAATGTCTTTCAATTGAATCTTCCCTTCTTTCTCCAGAGCATAGCATAAATATGCTTCACATCCTTTCCTTACCAGTTTACTTGCTTTCATCGCAGAGATCATTACCAATGGACCTTGTAAATCACCTCCTTTGAATACATGACAAGTTCCATCCTTATCTAACATCACTACTGTTAGCAATTCCGCATCTATCTTCACCTTATACTTAATCATCCAATCCATGCCCAAGATTATATCCTCACTATCCAATCCGGTTATAAGGAAATCTGTTGGCCAATCCACCTGGCCTAACCTAAGAGGGTATTGATGGATTTCCTTAGATCCCGGTTCCCTATTACCGTTAGGTAACTTTACCGAGTACGGTATACCTTCAACGGTATCTAATCCGAGTCTAGCTACACATTTATCAGATATGAAAGAATGGGTAGCACCCGTGTCAAACAAAATCTTAACAGGTTGAGACCGAATTTGAATCATACCTCCAACCATCTGTGTATCTTGTGCATTACTTCTGTTCAGCTCAATTGCTCGGAGTTGACTCTTCTCATTTCCGGCCCCACGACCTCCACCGCTTCCTTTCCCTTGTGGCCTATTCTGGGATCCTTGTTGACCGGATTGATGTTGACTAGTTGGAAACTGACGTTGCCCACGTCCGTAGTTACCTTGTACGCTCTGATACCAATCTGTAACGGCCCGAGTTTTAAGTAACCCAAGACGTTACTAGGCTAAGGACCACACAGTGGGTCCCATCAGTTAGCCTGACAACAACTTCACAAATAGGACCTTGCAACAAGAAGCACGAAGAAATAATGAAAACATTCAACCTGTCATTTAGAAAACGTTTACATAACAACCATGCATGAAGTTAGTATGTATATCCCAAAACAACACTTTAAAACATGACACCTGAACATGTGTCTTAAAACTTCAGCCTGAAATCAACATGTGTACACAGTTGCACACAATCAACAAAAGACTCGCTTGCAAGCGATTATTTTCAAAAGTAGTTCAACCAACCCTTGGGTTAATACTGCCTCGGCTGTCCACATCCTGCAGCTGACATCCCTGAAGCGTTCCTATGATCAGCATTACCTAAAAAGATTCGGTTTAAAACCGTTAGCTACTGATCATAATCTATCCACGAGAGATTATATCATCACATCACAATACAACAAATATATTCAAATACCATATACCGTGCTCATGAGATGATATCATGCTTTTATGAATGATGCACGTGAATGCAGTATGAAATTTACAATTTTCGATCCCGGACCCATTAATCCGGAACCATTGCTTATACGGTTCTGGCTTTGGTGTGAGCTCACCATTGCACAGATTAGGTTAATTCAGACATTTGCTCTTAGGTCGTAGCCAGACTGATCAAGTCTACGGGCCAGGCTTTCTCGTGGTGAGTTATGGTCTTAACTCCTAACCACATGCAACATTTTGCCATTCATGTTAATGCAAACATTTACCATTTTCATTAGGTGTGCGACCCGAGCCTGAAGTCCATCAGACTCGATGTCATTCTTATACAAACGCAAGTGATCCGGGCTTGGCCGAGCTCCGGTATTCACTGCAAAATACTCACTTTACATACTATTGACCTTTACAGGTCATCATCATATCACATGCCTCAAAAGGCTTATCATCTCATACATTATCATGTTTCAGCAAGCTTATCATGTCATTCAATAGCACGCCTCAATAGGCTAATACATGTTCATTTAATCATTTCTCATAATTATGACATGATAATAATCACAACAACATTAAGCATGCTTTACACATCATAACGTCATTTTCATCATAAACACATCAAGCATGCTTCACACATAACACATCTCAATGCACAGCAACATTCACATTTCAACACAACAAGGCATTTCAAAACAACAACACATATCAACACAGTGAGATATAAATCTCTCAGGCACGGTTTCTGCAGATCGAAGCTAAGTAAGTCCGAAGACTTACCTGGATACGCTCACTGAGCAACTAAGCTATAGTTAGTCTACCGTCTTCAACAACACCTGTCGAGAATATCATATTCCTCGTATTAAACTTCTTGCTTCAAACATCAATTAAATTCATTCCTTTGAATTTAATTAGCTTATAGCGTTTTCTAGATTCCCAATTTAATTAATTAATCTTTAATTAATTTATTAAAATTCATCAGAATAACCTTTTGCCCGCAGGTAGTTTCTCAACCCAACTGTCATCAGATCTCATCAAACAAATAGCCCATAATCACCAGAATATTGTAACGAGCATAATGGAATTTCCAATTATCCATTTTGACAGCCTAAGGTCAATTTAGGCCAAATCGCAATACTGAAAACGAATAAATTCATAACTTATTCGTTACTAACCCGATTGACGATCCGAAAGAAGATTCGGAATCACAACGACGCAGGCTACGCTCGGACACCATCAGATTCACCGGAATCCGAGCGACGGGACCGGCCATATAAGGGGGATGCTCGACCTGGCCATAACTTCAACGGAAACGCAGAAACTCGGTACCAAAATGAAGAGGACGAAGAGAGGAATCCGAAAATTCAAACGGAATTGGAATCGGATTACAAACTAGGCACGATCTCGACCTTGGTCAGATAAGGGGGATGCTCGACCTTGGTCAGATCAAGGAACTTAGTTGTTTATGTTGGATCTCTTTCATCCAACTAGGCACGATCTCCAAGGTACACAAATACCCTTGTTCTTTCTGAACCCATATTTCAATGCCACTACAAATCATATCTTTTTGTATTTCAACTTGTACAGTTAATCGAGCAATCGCTTTTTCTTGAGCTGACTTCCTACTCAAAGCATCAGCTACCACATTAGCTTTACCAGGATGATATAGTATCTCTAAGTCATAATCCTTTATCAACTCCAACCACCTTCTTTGTCTCATATTCAACTCTTTTTGAGTGAAAATGTACTTCAGGCTCTTATGATCTGTCATGATTTTACACGTCGTCCCAAATAGGTAATGCCGCCAAATCTTAAGTGCATGAACTACTGCTGCTAACTCCAAGTCATGTGTAGGGTAGTTCTGCTCATATTGTCGCAGTTGTCTTGATGCATAGGCGATGACTCTTTCATTTTGCATCAAGACGCATCCCAAGCCCATTTTAGATGCATCACTGTAAACAATGAACCCTAGCGTTCCATTCGGCTGAGCTAACACAGGTGCAGTAGTCAACCTCTTCTTTATCTCTTCAAAGCTTTCTTGACACTTGTCAGTCCATATAAACTTTGCCTTCTTCTGAAGTAAGTTGGTCATAGGTCTTGCTATGATGAAAAACCCTTTTACAAAACGTCTATAGTATCCTGCTAATCCTAGGAAACTACGTATCTCTTTGACGTTCTTGGGTGGTTCCCATGCTAGCACGGTTTCGATCTTGGATGGGTCAACTTTGACTCCATCTGCAGTAATCATGTGTCCCAAGAATGTTACTTCTTTCATCCAGAAGTCACACTTGGACAACTTAGCATAAAGCTTTTCTTTCCTCAATACTTGAAGAATTGCTTTCAAATGCTCTGCATGCTCTTCACTACTTCGTGAATAAACCAATATATCATCTATAAAGACCACAACAAACCTATCCAAGTATCCAATAAAGATCCGATTCATCAATTCCATAAACGCAGCAGGTGCGTTGGTTAATCCAAATGGCATAACCACGAACTCGTAGTGTCCATACCGAGTCCTGAATGCTGTCTTATGGATGTCATTTTCTCGAATCTTCAACTGGTGATAGCCTGACCGTAGGTCTATCTTGGAGAACACCTTTGCTCCTTGTAACTGATCTAACAAATCATCAATTCGCGGCAGTGGATACTTGTTCTTAATCGTCATCTTATTGAGTTCTCTATAGTCGATACATAGCCTCATTGTACCATCCTTTTTCTTCACGAACAACACTGGCGCTCCCCATGGCGATACACTTGGCCGAATAAATCCTTTATATGCCAATTCTTCCAACTGCTTCTTCAACTCAAGCATTTCCACAGGTGCCATTCTGTACGGAGCTTTAGAAATTGGTCTAGTTCCAGGCTCTAGATCGATTCTAAAGTCAACTTGCCTAGTAGGTGGCAATCCAGGTAATTCATCTTGAAAAACATCCTTAAACTCACGTGCAATTGGAATGTCTTTCAATTGAATCTTCCCTTCTTTCTCCAGAGCATAGCATAAATATGCTTCACATCCTTTCCTTACCAGTTTACTTGCTTTCATCGCAGAGATCATTACCAATGGACCTTGTAAATCACCTCCTTTGAATACATGACAAGTTCCATCCTTATCTAACATCACTACTGTTAGCAATTCCGCATCTATCTTCACCTTATACTTAATCATCCAATCCATGCCCAAGATTATATCCTCACTATCCAATCCGGTTATAAGGAAATCTGTTGGCCAATCCACCTGGCCTAACCTAAGAGGGTATTGATGGATTTCCTTAGATCCCGGTTCCCTATTACCGTTAGGTAACTTTACCGAGTACGGTATACCTTCAACGGTATCTAATCCGAGTCTAGCTACACATTTATCAGATATGAAAGAATGGGTAGCACCCGTGTCAAACAAAATCTTAACAGGTTGAGACCGAATTTGAATCATACCTCCAACCATCTGTGTATCTTGTGCATTACTTCTGTTCAGCTCAATTGCTCGGAGTTGACTCTTCTCATTTCCGGCCCCACGACCTCCACCGCTTCCTTTCCCTTGTGGCCTATTCTGGGATCCTTGTTGACCGGATTGATGTTGACTAGTTGGAAACTGACGTTGCCCACGTCCGTAGTTACCTTGTACGCTCTGACTTCCCTCTCTTCTCATGTTCGGGGAGGATCCTTGAGATGACATTGTTCCTCTAACCCCACAAAACTTAGCCATGTGTCCACGTTGACTACATTTAAAACATGTAGTGGGATCCTTCTGACATTGCCTCTTGTTATGGTTCATTTTTCCACAATTGAAACATCCTAGGAAGTTAGGATTTTCAATTGAACGATTTTCCTGAAAATTCCCTCCAGAACGATTCTGACTACTTTGTGGTGCTGACCCCCCAGCTCTGTAGAATCCTGACACAGGTTTTTGTTTCTTGTTATAACTACCACTAGATCTGGAGTCCGCTTCCCTCTTATGAGGTTGTCTAGCTTCAAGCCTCAGAGCCTTTTCTTGATATTCTAGGAGTGGCAGATCCTCAAAAGGTGCAAACATCTGACGATGATGTCCCTTCAACCGATTTGCAAATAAGTGAACCAACTGATCTTCTGGTGGAGCTCTGTCTCCCAACAACGTGCATTCTCCGTGGAATTTATCGATTATCTTTATTATTGGAGCATCTTCTTCAGTAGCTTCTAGAAAGGTGCTCAACAAGCCAGCCCGAGCCGCTGCTGGGCAGAAGTGTGCTTTAACCCGCTGTTTGAATGCGACAAAGTCAGTGATGTTATCGCGATTCCTAATCCACCAACTCATAGCTGCCTCTTGCATAAATGTCACTGCCAAGCTCACTTTGTATTCCTCGGGTACTTTTACCTCATCAAAGACCACTTCCATGTGGCTCAGCCACCCATCTACTTCAATACCATAGCTTCCTTTGAAGTTAGGAACTTCCCTTCTACGTACCGCTTTCAACCACTTTTCTGAACTCAATTCATGACCCTCATGTTCGGCATGATGATTCATCTGTGTTGGGGGTACAACAGTTGGAGTCTCTCGTGGCTTCACCCCTTCTTGCAATGTGTTACCCAGTGCTGCAGCAACTGCCTCTTGCACTATATCGGGTATTACTCTTCTCATGGCAGCATCAATCATCTCTTGCATGTGCTCATCACGTATAACATGGCTGGTTGAGGCACTTGACCTCGACCTCATACTATCAGCATTATCATCTCGCGCTCTTCTACCACGTGGTGCCCCAGCTGGCACACTTACAGATTCACTGTGATGAACCGGAACATTCGAATTTGTTCTCTCCTCAGACATGTCTACTACCTATAGTAGTAGTGACACTAATCAGAATACTATGAATCTTAAGAGTTAGAGAGAGAACTATCACTTACAAGGAGTCACGCTGAGGAGTGGAAGGCAGTGTCTTTACCCACAATCCCGACTATGCATATGATTTTAAATTCATTAAAACCATATGTCAGTAATTTTCAAAATCTTTTGAAAACTTAAATGTCCTTTCAAAAACAACCCGGACTGGGTTGTATTTAGGTTGAACTATCATGTCTCATCTCAAGTCACATGTGCCCTTGTTGTCAACCTAAGCTCTGATACCAATCTGTAACGGCCCGAGTTTTAAGTAACCCAAGACGTTACTAGGCTAAGGACCACCCAGTGGGTCCCATCAGTTAGCCTGACAACAACTTCACAAATAGGACCTTGCAACAAGAAGCACGAAGAAATAATGAAAACATTCAACCTGTCATTTAGAAAACGTTTACATAACAACCATGCATGAAGTTAGTATGTATATCCCAAAACAACACTTTAAAACATGACACCTGAACATGTGTCTTAAAACTTCAGCCTGAAATCAACATGTGTACACAGTTGCACACAATCAACAAAAGACTCGCTTGCAAGCGATTAGTTTCAAAAGTAGTTCAACCAACCCTTGGGTTAATACTGCCTCGGCTGTCCACTTCCTGCAGCTGACATCCCTGAAGCGTTCCTATGATCAGCATTACCTAAAAAGATTCGGTTTAAAACCGTTAGCTACTGATCATAATCTATCCACGAGAGATTATATCATCACATCACAATACAACAAATATATTCAAATACCATATACCGTGCTCATGAGATGATATCATGCTTTTATGAATGATGCACGTGAATGCAGTATGAAATTTACAATTTGCGATCCCGGACCTATTAATCCGGAACCATTTCTTATACGGTTCTGGCTTTGGTGTGAGCTCACCATTGCACAGATTAGGTTAATTCAGACATTTGCTCTTAGGTCGTAGCCAGACTGATCAAGTCTACGGGCCAGGCTTTCTCGTGGTGAGTTATGGTCTTAACTCCTAACCACATGCAACATTTTGCCATTCATGTTAATGCAAACATTTACCATTTTCATTAGGTGTGCGACCCGAGCCTGAAGTCCATCAGACTCGGTGTCATTCTTATACAAACGCAAGTGATCCGGGCTTGGCCGAGCTCCGGTATTCACTGCAAAATACTCGCTTCACATACTCTTGACCTTTACAAGTCATCATCATATCACATGCCTCAAAAGGCTTATCATCTCATACATTATCATGTTTCAGCAAGCTTATCATGTCATTCAATAGCACGCCTCAATAGGCTAACACATGTTCATTTAATCATTTCTCATAATTATGACATGATAATAATCACAACAACATTAAGCATGCTTTACACATCATAACGTCATTTTCATCATAAACACATCAAGCATGCTTCACACATAACACATCTCAATGCACAGCAACATTCACATTTCAACACAACAAGGCATTTCAAAACAACAACACATATCAACACAGTGAGATATAAATCTCTCAGGCACGGTTTCTGCAGATCGAAGCTAAGTAAGTCCGAAGACTTACCTGGATACGCTCACTGAGCAACTAAGCTATAGTTAGTCTACCGTCTTCAACAACACCTGTCGAGAATATCATAT
>BSUD01000006.1:17060171-17102680 GCA_033239045.1 Fagopyrum esculentum | reverse complement strand
ATGCTCGACCTGGCCATAACTTCAACGGAAACGCAGAAACTCGGTACCAAAATGAAGAGGACGAAGAGAGGAATCCGAAAACTCAAACGGAATTGAAATCGGATTACAAACGAAGAGTAGATCTGAATTTGAAGGTTGAGAGAAATCAGAGCTTTTACGAAGAAACGTGAAAGGAAATGAATTAATAAATGAATTTCCGCTATTTATAGCGAAGACGATAATTATCCTTTAGCAAAGTCGATAGTTATCCTTTAACCGATCCGAAGGCGGTTTGAGCCCCTTCTCCAAACTTCTCGAAATTGGAACAATAAATCCGACGTATTGTTTGGATAATTATTCCGCAACTTTCTCGGAAAACGCGTATTCCTAAGCCGACTTTCTTAGCCGCTAAGAAACGAAATAGCGACTCTTTTGGCCATTTTGCCTTTCCATGTTATTTCATATCTAGAACATATCCGATGTCCTGATCATTTCTCTCAACTGCAATTTTACTAATTGAAGCTCCCAAATGCTCCAAATAATACCAGAGGATAAAAATTATTTCCCGGAGGAAAAAGTGAAAATTTCCCCATAAGTCCAAATTTACACCAAAATCATAATGGTGGAATTTATACTCGTCATCTACACACTATTCGCGATTCATGGGTCAATTAATATCGATGATTAACTTAATCACCCTTAAACATTCTTTATTAGGATTCGAAAATCCTAGCTTTTACAACTGGAGTAAACCGATTTCTAGTGTTTAGAAGTAATATAAAGAATAGAGCGTGACAAGATGCTCAAGCATTTTCCACGGCTGTAGTAAACCGAGTTCCAGTGTCCTCGGCAAGCGAAGAGAAACAGAGACTGACTGTGGCTCCCATGACACGCAAAATCCCAAGATCTCAACATGTTAGAATCTTGAAGAGATAGGCACCTGCATATATTATTTTTGGGGGAAGAGGGTGAATTCCGTGCCAAGTACCCTAATACTGGATAAAAGGGGATGTGATAGTATGGAGATGGAATCCCCAAGTGATGGAGTAGGGTCTCAGATCTCCCTTGTCCCAGATTCTCAGGCTTGACTGAAGATGAGTGTCTAAGTTCTTTTTTTTTACCAATCATATATGATAGAATTATTATGGAATTGCCGCGGAACGGTGAAACTTAATTTCCGATGGTCAATAAGATACGTGTTGTGAAAGCATAAGCCCGACTTCGTTGCTCTCTTTGAAACTCATTGTGTTGGAGATACAACAACAACCATTTGTATTCGTATGGGTTTTAAATCTAGTGATCGAGTGGAAGCAATTGGTTAGATTGGAGGCATCTGGCTCTTGTGGAATGATACCGAATGCCCAATCCATGTGATTACAAAAGACAGACAATTCATTCATGCCGTAGTTGGCAAAGGCGAGGATGCTTTCCACTTGGTGGTGGTGTATATATGTTCTTCACCTAATCGTTGGGAAGATATTTGGTGATGTCATCGGATCATAATCCCTTGCTCTTGTCATTTGAAAGAGTCAGCGTATTTGACCATAGAAAAAGACCGTTCCATTTCCAGGCTGCCTAGCTCTCCCACCCAAAATTCTCGTATCTCATAGAGACTTCTTGGGATACTTTAGCTCAGCTTCTGTGAGTGTTTTAAAAATTCCAATTGGTGCTACGAAAGCGGAATAAGGAGGTGTTTGGGGATATACATATGAGAAAGGAAGCTTTGATTCGGCAATTGGAGGAGATCACTACTTCCCTTGCTCAGTCAACTACAGGTCCACTCCTAGCTAGCAAGGGAGGTGGAAGCAACAAAGCAGTTAGATATGGTCTTGGAACAAGAAGAAACCCTATGGTGTTAGAAAGCAAGCCAAGATTGGTTGAATTTTGGAGACAAAAACACTTCTTTCTTCCACCTCTCAACCATAATAAGGAGACAAAGAAATCGAATTGAAGCTTTAAAGATGGGGGTTGGAGAATGGTGCTTTGACAAACAAACCCTTGAGAATCATGCTACTGATTTTTTTCAAGATTTTATATAGCCCCAATGAATTCCCTAGCCTCTTAGAGTATTCCGCAAGGGTGGTTCCCAACCCTGAACCCTACTCAAAGGGATGTCCTGACCAAGCAGTGTGACGTGGAGGACGTTCGTAGTGCAGTGATGGCGATGAGATCTCTAAAGACTCCGGGCCCGGATGGGTTTCAACCCATCTTTTACAAAACCTTTTGCTCTCAGTTTGAGATTCCTTAGTCAAGTTTGTACATAATTTCTTATATGAAGGTGAGCTACCCCAACCATCAAATGAGACTCTTATAGTTCTTATTGGTAAAGTAGAAAAACCTGAGCTTATTAGTCAACTTCGATCAATAAGTCTTTGCAAACGTCAGCTACAAAGTGATAACAAAGATTCTTGCTACCCGTCTAAAAGGTGTTATGGATCACTTAGTTTCTCCAATGCAATCAAGCTTTATTCCGGGCCGGATGATATCCGATAAACATTATTATTGCACATGAAGCTATTCATTCGATGAAGAGAAAGAAAGGGGTAAAAGGTTGGATGGTATTGAAGCTCGACCTTGAGAAGGTGTATGACATGCTCCGATGGGAGTTCGTTGTAGAGACTCTAATTGATATTGGATTGCCTACTCAATGGATAACCTAGATCTCTTCTTGTTTAACTACGGCTTCGATGAAGATCCTATGGAATGGAGAGGCGACAAGAGGATTCCCTATAACAAGGGGACTACGGCAGGGTGACCCGATATCGCCTTACTTGTTTGCCCTATGTTTAGAGAGACTTGGACATTTGATCGACCAAGCGGTGTGAGATGGTTTGTTGAAACCAATGAGGATGTCAAGGGAAGGACCTCTAATATCCCATTTGATGTTTGCGCATGATATACTTTTGTTTGCGGAAGCTTCTGTGGAACAACTTAATACTATAAAAAGAATCTTGGATCATTTTGTGGGACTTCAGGACAAAATATAAGCCTCACGAAGTCTCGACTACATGTTTCGAAGAATGTCCAAGGTCCTCTTGAGTTTACCTTGAGTGGATTGTGTGGCATTCCCTCGGCACACCATCTTGGGAAGTACGTGGGGATCCCTTTACTCCATGATAGGGTTTCCAAATCAACTTTCAATCCACTGATTAAGAGAGTGAATAGTAGGCTTGCGGGGTGGAAGTTGAAATCTCCCTCTTTGGCTGGATGGGCAACATTAGTCAAGTCTGTCCTCTCTGCACTCCCAGTATACCATATGAATTCGATCATCTTGCCTAAAAGTGTGTTGAATACGCTTGATCGTCTGTGCCGGAATTTCATGTGGGGAGTTCTAATGGGAATAGTAAGATTCATTTGCTTAGTTGGGACAAGATTTGCCAGGATAAGCAATCAGGAGGCCTTAGGATTCGAAGGGCCGAAAATTCCAATATGTCTATGCTTGCACAACTTGGATGGAGGTTGTTCATGAATAGGGATAACTTATGGACCCATATTTTTCTTAACAAATATTCAGTATGGGGAAGTGAATGGTTGAAAAGATTGAACTGTCGAGGTGGTAGCGCTTATACGTGGAAGGGGATTGTATGTGTTTATAATCAAATTGTGGTGCCAAACCTAGGTTGGAGTGTCACTAATGGACGTAAGGCTCGATTTTGGTCCGACATCTGGTTGAGAAATTCTTCTTTGGAGCAATTTAGTCATGGGCCGATTGCTCAAGTGGATAGGAATCTCAGTGTTAGGGATGTTTGGTTGAATCCGGGAATCTGAAATTTGGGAGTATCTAGCGTGTCGATTGAGTAATGAGGGGTTTCTGAAGCTGTCCACTATATCATTGTTGGAGGATTATAGAGGGGAGAACTCTATTAGATGGCTAGGGCCAAAGTATGGCCTCTTTATCACTTCTTTTGCTTTCAAGTACATTACCAGGAACCGGGCTCGTAACCAAGGTCGTGAAGCTCTCTTTCAACAGATCCGGCGAATCCAAGTTAGTGAGCATAACCGTTATTTCACGTGGATTCTAGTGTGGGGTGTGCCACTTACAAATGCAAAGAGACATCGGCGTCACATGACTCTGGATCCGTGTTGTTGGTGTTGTCCCAACGTCGATGAAACCCTCACTCATCTACTGCGTGATTGCCCGATGGCAAGTAGGATCTGGCGACAGATTGTCCCGGAGGTACATCACGATATTTTCTTTAGTATAGACTGGGTAGCTTGACTGGCGGTGAATGTAAGCATGAGTAGGAGATCACCTTTGGGAGGGACATGGAATATGACCTTCGCGATTACGGTATGGTGGATCTAGAAATGGCGGAATGCCAAAGTTTTTCAAAACAAGGACCCGGTGACGAACAAAGTCGAGTTTTTGAGAGCTAGAGTCCAAGAAATAGAGGATGCTAGAGGTGGGATATCTAGTAAGGTCCGGCTGCCGAGACGAGAAAGGTTAGTTAAGTGGTGTAAGTCTAAAGAGTATTGAGTGAAGATCAATTCCGATGGGGCGATGAGGAACCCTAATAGTCGAGCTACGACGGCAACAATTCTAAGGGATGATAAGGGGGAATGGGTGAGAGGAGTGGTAGTGAACTTGTGTAGTGCATTGGTTCTGGAACTGGAACTATGGGGGGTGACCTATGGTTTGGACCTTGCATGGAGCAATGGTTATAGAAGGGTGTATGCGGAGGTTAATTCGTTGCTAACGGTTGATATAATCAAGAAAGGAGTATGTTCTTTGCATCCTCTATTCTTCAAACTGATGATTTGTTGCCAAGACTTTTTTTTTACCTAGGATTGGGTTATTGATCTCGGTCATGTGTTCAGGGAAGGGAATAGAACGGTTGATACACTTGTTAATTTCGCTTTCACGTGTGACGTAGGGGCTCACTACCTAGTTACTCCTACAAGTGTGCTTGCTATTGTTTTAGATGATTTTCGAGGAGTTATGGGGTGTATTCAATCTAAACTGTTAAAGATTTTGAATGATTTTTAATAATTATAGAATTTCCTGATTTCGTGAGATATTTTAATTTTATATAGAGTCAATACATATTCTGTGAAAATCTTATGTGTTGGGAGAGACTTCTATAGAGTTTGAGTCTTTATATAAGTAATAAAGAATTCTACAAAATCAATAAAATAATAGATTTTTTTAAAATCAAGAAACTTTTAAATAACATAGGAATTTTATGAAAAGTTTAAAATCCTAATTGAATACCAAAAAAATTTATATAAATTTTTAAAAATCTATATTGAATACCCATATATTTTTAAACTCCAAAAAATTTATGTAAAATTTTAATTGAATACTCTCTTAATATATATGATTTGTAATTTTTGAGTTTCAATAATATAGGGTGAGTTGGTTAAGTAGGTACATAACGTATTTTTGTGTATATAGTATGTATGTTTTGTAATGTGTAGACAAAGTAGGCACTTAAAATTATGTAGAAAAAGATTAATTAAAAAACAATAACAGATATTACCTAATTTGGATAGGATTCGAACTCTGGACGAGTGTCCCTCCCTCCCGCCCTTATTATACCAATTGGACTAATTAAACCTTGTATATTCTTTTGATGATACACAATATTAATACACAGTTTCAATTACACAATAGTGATACATAATTTCAAATACATAATGTTAATAAATGAAAGACTTGTGTAACAAAAAACCTTGTGTACGACATACTCGAACATACACACTTTCAATTACACAATAGTGATACATAATTTCAAATACATAATGTTAACAAATAAAAGGCTTGTGTAACCAAAAACCTTGTGTACGAAATACTCGAACGATATAAAATGACTCGAGTATACATAATGTACCTACATATTATTCGGGAAAGAAATTCAGTGAAAGGTATTTCGTACACAAGGTTTTGGTTACACAAGTCTTTTATTTATTAATATATTGTGTATTTGAAATTATGTATAAAGATTGTGTAATTGAAATTGTGTATTAATATTGTGTATCAACAAAATAATACACAAAATTTAATTAGTTTATATCTAAGATAAAAAAATACCCTATTTCACCAATCTTGAAATATATTATAGCAGGGAGTATTGCACTACTTCCAACCAGAAAAAAAAATGGTAAAAGGGTCATTCTACCCAATAAAATACAGGGGACATCCGATTCCGACGCATCCGAACTTCGCAATCGCATAGGTTCAGAGCCATCCGACGCATCTGTAAGGGAGGCGCCAAACCAATCTCCTAAACCCACTTTTTCGCCGGAGAAGGGAAACTGCTCTCTGTCCATGGAAGCCGAACCTCCGCTAGTTTCCCAGTACAATCCGGAAGTAAGAACCATTTCTACCTTTTTCTCCTCCTCGGCTGTTTCCTAATTTATGTCCTTGCGTTACTTTAATTAATTAGAACAGAGTTGGGATTCCGTTCGGTTATAGCTTCAAACAGTTCTACTGCTTTCTTTGCTGTAAATCTGTTATATTTCTCAATATCCAAGTTTCAGTTTTTTTTTTGCTTTATAAAGTAGTTTGTCACTTGGGTATCCTCTTCGACGATGGAATTCTCTGCTGTCGAACAAAATTTGGAATCTCAACCTAGTTTGTTTTTGTTTTTTTACAATCTTGAGGTGTCTAGAACAATTTTAGAACTTAAGTAGATTGTAAGAAGCAGACTCTTGTTGAGAATCAATATATTTCACAATGTGTTCAGATTGCTAACTTTGACCTGACCAAAAAGAAGAAGAAGAAAAAGAAGGTGGTGGTGCTTCAAGGCAGTGAATATGGTTCCATGTTCAATTTTAATCGGATGGATGACACCCATGGTAATTTTGAATGATTTACTGGTGATTTTTGTGTGGAGGGACTAATCATTAGTTATCAGTTATCGCCAAAGATTTATTTGTCATCAGTATGGTTCACTAATGCATTCACTAGAAATGTCTCGATAGTTTGAAGAATGCCCTTATTATTTATATCATTTAGAGCAATTTCACTTATGGAAACGGAATTTGTTATCTGCTGTTTTCCACTTTTTCCGAAGGGTTTAAAAGCAAGGAATGGAAACTAAGGTATGTTATGTAATCATGTAGATTAAACCTGATAGCGCAATAATGGGCTCAAACCATTTTAGGCAAAATCATATCATGTTAAACACAACCTAGGTGTGTTCTTTTGTAACTTCAGTCCAGTATTGTTCTTTCCTTCTTATAGATCCAAAAGATGTTAAAATATTCAATTGACCAGGATGAAATTGTTGTGTTATAGCTAACAAGGCTTTTTAAACATGTTAGATCACCTTGGCAGTGAGATTGAGGAAGGAGCTGATAATGTTCTGCAGTTGAATTGTCCATGGGCAGGGAGTGACAGAGATTATGGGTATGAAGAGGTAATAAGTTAAATATTGTGACCGTGTTTTCAACTCTTATGAACTTATGATTAGGGCACTGTGCTTTTTGACTGTGTTGTTCACTTGTTCCCTAGGAGATTATAGTACTATGTCCAGTTTTCCTAGCTGGTTTAGTCAGTTCTGATGAGCTTAAAATAGCTGAAGTTAACATCTTTCCCCCTTTTAAATAGCTGAAGTTGTACCAAGTGGTGCTTGTTAGACTACTTCAAAAACAAATCTAGATTGTGATTATTGCCTGACATGGTTTTTAGTATTCGGATTTTATCATGTTACTGGCAAATTCCCTCTATTAATCCTTATATATGAGACATGTGTCTTCATTGTTGCATGTTATCTTCTTTTGAGTACTTCTAAAGAGCTAAAAACTGAGTTGGATAATATGCAGCTGCTGCACAGGGTATACAGTATCTTGAATGAGAACAATCCAGAGATAGCTGGAGACAAGTGTAGGATAGTTATGAAATCACCACATGTTCTTGAAGAAGGTGCAAGGAGAACTCTATTCGTTAATTTCACAGATATTTGTGATATGTATGTTTTTCTCTTGTCTTTACTCTCTATAGATCTCCTCTACAATTTATGAGATATATTTAACAATTACATTCTGCTTATGCAGTCTGTTATTTTCTTTTTCAGAATGCGCAGGCAGCCAAAACATGTAATGGAATTCATGCTTGCTGAAGTTGGGACAAGCGGCTATTTGGACCAGCAACGAAGGTTGGTTTTCAGGGGGAGATATGCTCCTAAAAATGTAGAAGTAATAATAAGGAGATACATCGGTAAGTTTATGTTTAGTTTTTTGTAAAATATACAATGAATATATTATGTATACTTTGTTTCTGAAAATAAATTATCTTCTGAAGCCAATATATGTCTTGTTTCCTACAGATGAGTATGTTTTATGCAGTGTCTGTAGAAGTCCGGACACCATTCTCTCTAGGGGCAGACATCTTTTCACTCTCGGATGTAATTTGGTACATTTTTTCTTAAGAACATTTTAAAGTCCATCAGCTTGTTTAAAGAATAGTAAACAATAAACATGGAACAGAGAGAACCTGGAGAGGCAACTTGAGAGAATTTTATCTGAAATAAAATATAGGGTAGTTTTGAAATTAATATTTTTACAAGGATTTTTCAAATTCCGGATGGTACCCTCAAGTTTTAAAATTTTCCGGTTTGTGTCCTCATTCAATTTTAGGGTTAACTTAAGCATTAATTCAGGGTAAAAAATAAATAATAAATGAATAAAAATCATAAAATAAAATTTTAACCAAAAGAAACATTATTTATTTTTTCTCCCCCTAAGTTAATGATTAAGTTGACCCTAAAATTGAATGAGGGGCACAAACTGGAAAATGTTAAAACTTGAGGGTACCATCCGCAATACTTGAACACCATCTGGAAAAGTAAGGGTATCATTCAGAATTTCCCTTACTATTTTTGTCAATCAAGGAAAAGAAAAAGTTATTGCTCATGCATATCCAAGGGAACCTTCTAAAAGTTGAATTGATGTTTCTAGCTGTTTATTGCAGTGTGGTTTTGAGCGGTCATTTGCTCCCAATAAATCAGGATTGATGCTCAACCAGGCCGTTTGAAGATTGGGAAGTGATTTCAAGCATCTTTAGCCAATTTTATGCTAACAGGCTGAAACATGTGAGGTCTTGTTCAGAGTGGAATTCTTTCATGGAGGTTAAAGGACTCTAGTGCATCTACTGATTTTGTAGTTGTAGTTTTGTACTGGTAGGTTTGTGCCGCATAAGAAAATTATAGGATCTAATGATGTTTACTGTCAGTTGTAAAAGATCAAGATTTTTCTGGTAGAACTTTATGAAGGAATATTTGTGGACCTTGTGCTGAAGATAGTTTTTAAAGGGACGGTGGCTTTTCTGTTGTGCTATTGAAAGTTGCTAATTAAATCAAACGTCATTTCATTAAGCTCACACAGCTTAACTTCTTGAGCACGTATTGCACCTTGCACTGCTGCTGTGATTGCAAGAAAGAAACATGAATCAATAAATATGCTAGTAGTGCATATCTTTGTACTCGTGTTTTGAAAAAAGAGTACCCAAGACAGCAGATTCCTATTTATAAGAAGATAATATTGCAGCATTGTCATGATATTCCAACACTGATGTTTCTTGTATGCTCATGTCATTGAATTCCTTTCTTAGTCATTTACATCATAAATTTGTAAGAAACATATACCTTCTTCATATTAGTGAAGAATACAGTAGTTATTCTTTGGGTACTTCTGTTTCCACACCTGCTGCTGATCAGCACTCTATGAAGAACGCTAGGAAAACAACAGAAGTAATCCTTATTTGGACAAGAAAAATCAGGACAGCCTTCTGTGTAAAGAGAACTGCCAAGTGTTGTGATCTCACCATATAAATTGTTCTCTATGATTCATTATGTACGCATAATGGAGAAGAAGCTCAGGTAAGTAGCGTCCGACGATTGACATAAAACTTGTACCTCATCCCAGGATCACCTTCTTTGTGTATCTGCTAGGAAATCAGAAACTGCTCAAATGAGTTGAATCTAAATTATCTAACATTCCCATTCATATAAGAAGAGACAGAGAGGATGTCATCATACTCACATGGCATAATCTTGTTGAAAGATTAAACATGTCTATAAATATTCTCCAAGGGTAATTATCTCGACAGGCTCAACTTTGAGAGAACAGAAGCAGCTTGATCACCGCCGAGTAAAAAGTACGGATGCCTTAATGCAGCTGCAGCTGACAAACGGCCCCTTCGGAGAGATCCCCTCTCTGATAAGAGCTTGGTTGCCAGGTCCCAACCTCTTCCACCATCTAGATCAAGAACCCTCAAGTCAGGTCTTAACCGGGTACGCTCTCTCCATAAATTCAAATCATATCCTGTACTCTTTAGTTCTAAATTGAAATTCTTCAAGCCTGCAGTGGTCCTCAGGCTTGGTATTGCCATTTGCATCAGTACAATTCCAGCAGAGTACATGTCAAACAGATCAGGACTATTTAACTGCCATAATTCATGATATGATCATTATAATCTTATAGTTATATTCTTTCAATTTGAAGAAATAAAGATCTGAATTACCTGCCATAAGATTGGAGAAAGGAATGCAGCAATGGGCTCAGGTGGC
Source organism: Fagopyrum esculentum (assembly GCA_033239045.1). Taxonomy (NCBI): domain Eukaryota; kingdom Viridiplantae; phylum Streptophyta; class Magnoliopsida; order Caryophyllales; family Polygonaceae; genus Fagopyrum; species Fagopyrum esculentum. Next base: position 17,092,190 of record BSUD01000006.1, on the reverse strand, counting down.
GGGATAGGTGTTTCTTCAGGAAGCACATAGAGTTCAGGAGGACAATAGTCAGGATCAAGCAAACCACGGTTAGGCACGTAGTTCTTTCCTATTCTAAGGTCAGTTGCAGCTCCGAAATCTATTAGCTTGATCTGTCCTTTCTTGGTTACAACCAGGTTTGCAGGCTTTACATCCCTATGGACAATGCCTGTGTTGTGGATCTTCTTCAACGATGTGATGATCTGGCGCATTATCTGCTTGATGATCAAAGCATTGCGCCCAAGAGAGTCGAGTCCTTGCAAAACGCGGCCAAACATCACAGACTCTAGGTTCAAAGGAAAGCTTCTGTCCTTCATATAATCAGCAAGGTCCTTATCTCCCTGTCAATTCAGGTTAGTTTTAAACCTCTTTTTTTTTTCAAAAGAAGTAAATTAGAGGTGAAGTAATTTTGAACCTCAAATTTCCAAACCAGCCACTTTGCACCCTTGGTGAACTGTGAATTGGTAGTGTCAGCCACAAAGCTGCCCAGGAAACTAGCACATGTTTCCGGAGCTGCTCTAGATAGCCTGTAATTAAACCACTCTTCAAAATCACCACATTCTTTAGCCCCTTGCACTCCAAGCTTCACCTACACAAACAAACAATTACTAGCCGCATTGAACCTTGGGGCATGTTTACCCTTAAAATTGCAGTTACAAACCAACCTCTTTCAGAATAACCTTCTCTTTGAATCTATCGTCCAATTTCAGAGATTTCCCTTTTCCCTTCCTTTGAAATGAAGTGTCATTCAAATCAATATCCTTAGGCACAACCACACCAGAATAAACGACACCAAAAGAACCTTCACCTAATCTATCAGTAATTACAAAATCAGTCCTTTTCAAGCTTCTTTTCCCTAACAAAGTATCGAAGCCAGTTTGAATAGGAGCTAAAACATAAGTATCAATGGCACCAATTAACACACCAGGCCTTGCAGTCAAGTAAAGCCAGCTGATTCCAGAGAAAACCAGAATTCCTAATCTCTGAGCATCTGGAATTTCATTTGCAATTTCCTCAAGCTGATGAAATGCAGAACCGAAAGCCGGGGAAATCGACAAAGATTGGCTTAGTTGAAGAGCATTGTCAACCAAGCCTTCTGGTGGGATGATGCTCGCCATGAATGCATTGCATCTGCATCTTCCGATTCTTCTTTTCAAACGTGTTGGGAGAGAGTACAGATTAGGATTATAAGGAGACAAAGGAAGAGAATTTGGTTGTGCAGTTGCCGGTGGTGAAAGGATTGAAGCCATTTTGATGGGAAGGTGTCTGCTAAGTTCTTTTGCGTTTGTAGTTTGAGTAGTGGAGTGGATTGAGAGTCTTTCATTTCCATTGTTGCTAGCAGTGGCTGCTTTTTTTCCACGTGGTTATCTGTTTGTCTTATCAAAAAATGCAGCAGCATAAATGGATGGGCACGGTAGAAACTTGAAAAAAATGGATAAAAATGGACGTTTTGGAGATTTTAAAAACGCTAAAAAAAAGTAAAAACACTTGTGACAATTTATGATAATGGAAGAATTATTTTGTTCACATATTTCATTTGCTAATTAAAGTATACATATGCAGGCTCGCAACATTAGTTCATCGTATTCCTGCTGCCGGATAAGAGGTTTCATCAGAGGTCAAAATTCTCGTCCTTAAGATGCCATAGGATAGTCATCTAACAGACGATGACAATTCCTAATACCTTGCCCTTTTAGTAAAAAAAAAAAGTATACATATGCACTTCTAAGTTCACATCTAAGTTGATTAAAGTGCACGTACATAATTAATTACAAAATATTTTCTTTAAGTAAAGGAAGAATCAAGAATGTCATATTTCAATCAATTACCTCTTACATAAAATATGCAATAAATCTTATGTATGATTATCATAATAATACGTTAAATCATAAACATCGATGATTTAATCCGACGATTCAAATACGTTTTTATTTCTTACAATAACAAAAGTTCTCACCGGAACCTAACCCTATATACAGGGTTAGGGTGATAAGCTCCGACGAGGATGAAGTGGTGTACAACTCTCAAAATACTTGTCCAGAGAAGGCCATGGAAGGGAGTATAAAATTCAGAATTTTGAAGACGGGGTGAAGGCTAGTAAACTCCGATGAGGACGAAGTTCAGATCTAGGGTATTAGCGTAGGGTGATGAGCTGACGGTCCTTAAAAGGAAACTAATTTAAATATGACAAACGATAACTTGGATCACAATGAGTCGATCAAGGGGCACCAAAGGAAGCGCTAAGCAAGAAAAGCGAGGAAGAAGCAACGAGAACATGTATGTAGAAGTAGTGCATAGTACAACTCTCAAGGACTCTTGGTGAAAATCTCAGATTTAGACTATTCTTTTGAGCCTTCGGATTTCGATCACCTATCCTCGACTACTTCTCATGAACAAATTCAATTCGTCTTCACACGAATCTCACAAGATCAAGACATCGCCCAATACCATCGTACCACATGACGTGAAACAAATAATCTATTTTAGTGGTCATTGTTTTCACCAAAACCTGGATTTTTTAATTATATATTTATTGTTAATTTTTTTGGTAGATTGTGACATGAAGTTGAGAATTAGATCCACAAAACCATCCATTACTAGAAATTGTGTTGTTACACAAATTTATTTATTTATTATTACATAGCTGACAAATAAGCAACTCTTTCTTCATTTTTTTTTGTTCTTGGTTTGTTTAGAAGAAGTTTCAACTTATTTATTTATTTTGTTCTTGGTTTTCTTGGACCAAGATTTGCTTGATGTTGGTTTGTTTCGATTGACTTTAAGACCTTAATTTTGTGCTTTTTGAACAAATTCTCCGAAAAATGGATAGCCATCAAGACTAGAAATTTGACTGCAAAAGCAAGAAAAACAAAGGCCACAAGAGATGGATAAAGGAAGGATTGAGAAAAGATTTTATGGGAGGGGATATTTGTAGAACGCAAAGGTTTAGGTAGAACCCCTGATGGATTTCATTTAGATTTAGTTAAAGTGTTGGATTTTTTTTGTTGGTGTTTAGTTATAGTTTTGGATTTCATTGTTATATTTGTGGTTTTAAAGGTTTAAAAACTTGTTTTTTGGAATCTCGTCAAAGAAGGTTTTGAGAGATTCCTTGAAAGTTTGTGAAACTGGGTTCCATTGCTGGCCTTTTCTACCATCTCCTATCGATACTCTTGCATTCTATATTGTAATTCTTCCCCAATTTCTTTCTTCTCTAACATTCTTCACACATTGCTCCCTTCAAATAGGAGAGTCCAAAAAATTGAATTCAACAAAACATCACCACAAGAGGCCATAATTGAACTAGAAAATCACCGATATAAGAAATTGAACACAATGAAAATCAAATGAACCAGAAATTGGGGAGAGCCCTTCTTCCCCACTCATTTCTACTTCTCCAACATTCTCCACGGTCCTTCTTCTCTGGCATTCCGGCCCCAAATTTTCTTCTTTTTTTTTTTCACACCTATCGTAGATTCAATGCAACGTGTGTGAGGTGGCGGAAGCCGCCGTGCTTTGTTGCGCCGATGAGGCGGCGTTGTGTGTTGTTTGCGAGGAGAAGGCTCGTGCTAATTCGTTCTCTAGTTCATGCCAATAACAAGCTTGCTAGTGTTGCGCTTGCTATCTTGTCTTCTCATATGCCTAATGGGTTGTTTCTGAACAACTGACGGTTGGTAATTGTGAATGTGTTTGGGTTGGCGCATAAACTATGACAAAGTAATAGGGTCATTTTGGTCTTTACTTAAAATCAAAACTAACTTCGAACCATTTAACTAAACATGTATACTATTTTCATTTTACAAACCACAAATCTCAAAACAATCCTTACTAAAACCGCAACCGCAACTACAATTTTACTAAACACGCCTTAGGATATCCCCCATAGTTATCCCGTGATTTTAATTTTTCTCAAAATCGTGTGATTTTAAATTTAAATTAGCTCTAAATCTTTTGATTATACAAAGGGTTATAACTAAAAGTTGGCGGTGGTGGAATATTATCTCATAAAGAGCTATGTGGGGAAGGTTATCCGAAAGAGAGCTCAGATAAAAAAAATCTCTATGAGGGTGTTTAGAAAAATTGCGGTTGCGGTTGTGGTTGTGGTTTTCGTAAGAGTTGTTTGTAGATTTGCGATTTACGAAAAAATTTGTATACATGTTTTGTTAAGTAGTTCAGAATTAGTTTCGAGTTTATATAAATACCAAAATACCCTGTCCCTTAACCTCATCAAAGTTTTCTCTACTCCGTCTTTGAAAATCTGCACCTCCACGCCCTCTATCTCTCCTCTACCTACACAATACGTATTATTCCTTCACCGCTCAAATCCACAACACCACCAAATTAATACCGAATCTTCTTCAATTGGATTGTAGGCCTTCCTGGTTTTGCTCAACGAGTTGCACCACTTTCGCCATTGATTTCGCCTTTAGAGATTAGCTTACGGACGAATCTCTTCCACTCTCCTTCCCGATCGGATCTAAAAAAAACTACCAGATTTCTTCTTCCTTATTTATTCTTTCGTTAGCTTTTGGTTCTCCTTTCTACTCTTCGTTCTTCATCCCTTCCTTCGCCAGAGCTAACCACCGCCCACCATTGTTGCTATATGAACAAGAAAAAAGAACAAGAAAAAAAGATAGGGGATGGTGCTTCTTTCAATTCATAACCTGAACAATTAACCCTAGCAGTGTTCAGTTTGTTCAATTTCTGGTTCAATTGTAAATCCTTTAACTTGAGAAGAAAAGATCAATGTTGGTGCTTTGTTTTCTGGATCAATTGGAATACCATGCCAAAAGGAAGGGAGAAAACAGGGAAAAACTTGTTCAGTTTCTGGATCAATTGGAGAGATGAGGAGGGGTATCAATGTCACAAATCATTGATAATCTTCAAAAATCTTGCCTGATGAGGTTATCAGAATAGGGTTTTTATGTCAAAAAAACCACCCCAAAAAAATACATAGAATCACAAAGTTATAACTAAACACCCCATAATAATGACCTCTTAAAACCCTAAACTAAAAGAAACTCACAAACAACGTAACTGAACCAAACCTATGTCTAAATACTAAAAGAAGATTTGGAAACTTTGTCTTGTATTGATTTTGAGATTCTCGAGTTGAATACTTTTTTTTTTTGCATACTTAGTCATATTGTAAGATTTACAGAGTTTTGTCTTTATTATATTTAACATTACAATAGTTTGAAACTTTAAAGAAATTTGAAAAGTCGGAAAAACATGCAGTGTGAAAAGCATACCATCCCGAAATTATTTTTAAAATTAAACCATAATTTTTGCGTCATCGATACTCTATCGGAGCTAATTGTACCTTAATTAATAACTTTGTATATTATCTTCTTTTTTTCACATAAAAGTGATTTAAAACTTTAGATTACAAGAGAAATAAAATGAGAAAGCATATTACTATGGCCATTTTTTTTGAAAAATAAAAACGGATATTTTTTTTTAAAAGTGGCCCACAAAAGTCTTTATTTGTAGAACTCTTAACATCACCCTTTATTAATATCGTGAGCAACAACACAAGACTGAAATTACCTAAAAGAAACAATCCAATGGGTTGCACCATTAGCACAACGCCGAACCCAAGAGCATGAACACGAGCGAAACAACTCCTTCCTCTGTAACAAAAGCCGAAGAGCAACAACTTCATGGCCCCTCACTGAAACACCATAAGTAAGTTGTTAGACCACCAATTGTGCATCAGTCTCCACTACAACCTTATCAAACCCTTGTTCCTCAGCTTCAACAACTACAACAGAAGACCAAAACAGAACCGTCGGAATTACGAGCCACAACCCCAACAAAGATTGCCCAAAAGACTGCAGTGAAGCACCGCAATTCAACTTAACCACTCCCCTCGGAGATATCTTACACCCTAGACTGCCTCATTACTACGAAGACCCTCTCCTTCTTAGGCAACCGCATAATTTGTCACCATAAGAGTTGCATCAGCTATGATTTTATGAGGGAGAATATCGACCCCTTCAATGATAGCACCATTGTGAGCTTTCCACTTATGCACCAAAAAAAGAGATGTGGCCCATGCAGGTCTCGAACCTGCGACCTTCGCGTTATTAGCACGACGCTCTAACCAACTGAGCTAATGGGCCTTGATGACTTTGCAACTGTCATATCTAAATCATGAAATTTAGGAAATTTTGTCATCTTCTTTACATAAAAGTGACTTGGAATTTCACACAAATTTCAAAACCTGCAAGAGAAATGCAAAGTGTGAAAGCATTTCTCCCTTCCCCGCCCCCCTTCGTCACTTTTGGCGAAGCTGCGAGCTTACCCTTCTCGAGCTTAAATAGATTCGACTTACCAAGCCTAGTATACTCATGAATTTTCTTCTAAAATCTCTAGAAGACAATGATCCCTTCTGAACACCTATCACGAATCAGATCAGAACAAAAGTTAGATTTTTTTAGTGCAGACTAAGTCTTGGAGTTTTTTGGCGCAGGTTATAACCCTTTTATGAAATGGACTGCTAATGCCCAACCCGCCAAGACCGGTTATGTCAACCGAACCAAAGTCAAGTAAACCGAAGCAATGCCTTAGCCAAAACCTATAGGGGACAATATCCTTGAAAAAACATTACGATGGTTATTTTATAAATGTGACTCTTGCAGGTCAAAAATCTACAACCTTAGCGTTATTAATACAACTCTCTGACCAACTAAACTAATGAGTCTCGATAACTTCGTGGGATTTACACATTTTCTTAATTTTCTATACTAAAGTGATTTGAAGTTCTTTAACAAATTTTGAAAAGCCAACAAGAGAAACACAAAGTGTGAAAGCATATCTCCGTGAGTGTTTAAAAATGTGACTCAACTGAAATTATCATATCTAAATCATGTGTAGTGTTCAAACAAATTGATCTAATAGGCCTTGATGACTTTGTATAAAGCCTTGATAACTCAGTAGTTATCATATTTAAATCACGTGTAGGTCTCGAATACGTGACCTTCATGGTATTTACGGAGTTATGTCATTTTTACACATAAAAGTAATTTGAAATTCAAAGCAACATTGAAATGCCAAACATAGCAACACATAAGGTGAAAGCATACCTTCATGCATTGTTTTCTCGAGAAAAAAGAACGGATAATAATTTTTAAAAATGTGGCATGTGTAGGTGTCGAACTTGCAACCTTTGCGTTATTAACACGATGCTCTAACCAACAAAGTTGACGGGCCTTGATGACTTTGCAATTGTCATATCTAAATCATGAACTTTACATATTTTTGTCATATTCTTTAAAATAAAAGTGATTTGAAATTTCACACAAATTTCAAAAGCCACAAGAGAAATGCAAAATATGAAAGCATTTCTCCGTGAATAATTTCTTGAAAAATAAATAATCATGGTTATTTAAAAATGTTACTCATGCAGGTCTTATACCTACAACCTTAGTGTTACTAGCACCGCCCTCTGATCAACTAAACTAACGAGCCTCGACGACTTTGCACATTATCATATCGAAATCGTAGGATTTACGGACTTTGTTAATTTATCACACTAAAGTGATTTGAAATTCTAAACAAAATTGATAAGTCAATAAGAGAAACAAAGAGTGAAAACATATATTCTTGAAAAAAGAACGGATAATAATTTTAAAAATGTGGTCCATGCAAGTCTCGAACCTGCGACTAAACTAATGAGCCGCGATAACTTTGCACATTATCTAAAAAATTGAGAAGTCAATAAGAGAAACACAAAGTGTTAAAGCATATATTCTTGAAAAAATAAAGGATAATAATATTTAAAAATGTGGCCCATGCAGGTCTCGAACCTGCGACCTTCGCGTTATTAGCACGACGCTCTAACCAACTGAGCTAATGGGCCTTTGTCATATCTAAATCATGGAATTTTTGTAATTTTGTCATATTTTTTAAATAAAAGTGATATAAAGTTTGTGTGCAAGAGAAATGCAAAGTGTGAATAATTTCTTAACCCTCTGACCAACTTTGCCAATTTTCCACACTAAAGTGATTTGAAATTCTAAACAAAATTGAGACGTCAATAAGAGAAACACAAAGTGTTAAACCAGGTCTTGAAACTGTGACCTTCACGTTATTAGCACGACAATCTAACCAACTGAGCTAATGGGCCTTGATGACTCTATAATTTTTATGTCTAAAATTTACGTTATTTTGTTGTCATCTTCTTTGTATAAAAGTGATTCGGAATTTCAGATAAATTTTCAAAGCCAACAAGAGAAATGCAAATTGTGAAAGCATATCTTTGTGAGTTGATTTCTCGAGAAAAAAAGAACGGATTATTATATTTAAAATATGGTGCATGTAGGTCTCGTACTTGTGACCTTCACCTTATTAGCACGACACTCTAAACAATTGAGCCAATGGGCCTTGATGACTTTGCAATTGTCACGTCTGAATCATAGAATTTACGTAAATTTGTTGTCATCTTCTTTGCATAAAAGTGATTCACAATTTCATATCAGTTTTCTAAAGCGGGCAAGATAAATGCAAGTGTGAAAGCATATATTTGTGAGTAGTTTTCTCAGAAAAAAAGTACGGATTATAAATTAAAATGTGGCCCATGCAGATCCCAAACCTGTGACCTTCATATTATTAGCACAACGCTCTAACCAACCGAGCTAATGGGCCTTGATGACCTATGTTGCCCGATAATAATCTCCTCATGACCCTCTCCTTCTTGGGTAGCCACATAGTTTGTCACCATAAGAGTTACAGATAAACCAAAGCAAAGCAAAGCCAACCGCTTATGCACGTTAGCCGGAGATCCCTTTGAGGCAACCATCATAAACCAACCAAAAATATTCCCAGCAAGCACCCCCATATCCCGCAAGTTCTGACCTTGTCTGGGTAGTCTGGCTGACAAACTTCCCTAAACTTAGACGGTTAGACCAAAGCAAAAGAGCATGAATATGAGAATCCTCCTTCCCACAAAACTCACACCATGGATTTAGGACCATGAAGGTCGTGAGTCTACAACATTCGCGTCATTAGCACACTTAAAACAACTAAGCTAATGAGTTTCGATGACTTTGTAGTTATCATATCTAAATCATCTTGGGATTCACAAAGCTTCGTCAATTTTCAACACAAAAGTGATTTGAAATCCTAAACACATATTCATGAATTGTTTTCTTGAAAAAAAAAACAGATGATAACTTTTAAATATTTAGTCCATGGAAGTCTCAAACCAGCGACCTTCGCGTTATTAGCACGATGTCCTATTTGGGGCTGAGCAGATTGCGGTTCGGTTCACCGAACCGCAACCGAAACGCAAATTGCGGTCCAAACCGCAACCGAACCGCACTTAATCGGTTCGGTTTGCGGTCCGCAAGTTTTTGTTTTGCGGTTCGGTTTGCGGTTCAAACCGCAAAACCAGCAAAAAAAAACAGCAAACCGCAAAAAAAAAATGCGGTTCATTTGCGGTTCAAACCGCAACCGTGCGGTTCACGTTTTTTGGGATTGCGGTTTACGGTTCGGTTCGGTTTGCAGTTTTGCGGTTTTAAACCGATGCTCAGCCCCAGTTCTATTAAACTGAGCTAATGGACCTTGATGATTTACCAATTATCATACCTAAAATCTAAATCATGGAATTTATGTAATTTTGCCATCTACTATACATAAAAGTGATTTGGAACTTCACACAATTTTCAAAAGGCGAAAGAGAAATGTAAAGTATGAAAGCAATTCCCCGTGAATAACTTTCTTGAAAAAAAAAATAACGATGATTATTTTATAAATGTGACTTTTGCAAGTCGCAAATTAATGACCTTATTATTAACACATCATTCTGACCAACTAATTAATGAGTCTCAATGACTTTGTGGGATTTACATAGTTTGTGAATTTTTAGTACGGTTTATAACCGTGTTAAATAATGCACACAGAACCGTGTTAAATCAACATTTTTGTACTAGTGGTTATTAACACATCATTCTGACCAACTAATTAATGAGCCTCAATGACTTTGTGGGATTTACATAGTTTGTGAATTTTCTACACTAAAGTGATTTGAAATTCTAAACAACTTTAAAAAGCCAATAAGAGAGACCCAAAGTGTGAAAGAATAGCTTCTTATCTCCGTGAACTGTTTTCTTGAAAAAAGTGATGGATAAGATTATTTAAATAGTGCTTAAAATTGTGATTAATGCAGGTCTCAAACCTACGACCATAGTGTATTAACACAACCCCCGACCAACTAAACTAATGACCCTCGATGACTTTGTGAGATTTACAGAGTTTGACATTTTTCTACAGTAAAGTTATTTGAAATTCTAAAGAAATTTTGAGAAGCCAACAAGAGAAACACAAGGGTGAAAATTTTCGTGAATTGCTTTCTTGTAAAAAGGCACGGGAATAAAATTTAAAAAGTGGCACATTCAAATTTGTAACATGCGACCTTTGTGTTATTAACACAACACTCTAATCAACTGAGCTAATAGTAATAGGCCTTGATGACTACGTAATTATCGTATCGAAATCACGTGCATGTCTTGAATGTGCAACCTTCATGGGATTTAGAGAGTTTTGTCATTTTTCCACACAATAGTAATTTGAAATTCTAAGCGACATCGAAAATCCAACCATAGCAACACATAGGGTGAAAGCATACATACCTTCATGAATTGTTTTCTCGGAAAAAAAGAACGGACAATAATTTTTAAAAATGTGGCCCATGCAGGTCTCGAAATCACGTGCAGGTCTTGAATGTGCAACCTTCATGGGATTTAGAGAGTTTTGTCATTTTTCCACACAATAGTAATTTGAAATTCTAAGCAACATCGAAAATCCAACCATAGCAACACATAGGGTGAAAGCATACATACCTTCATGAATTGTTTTCTCGAAAAAAAAGAACGGACAATAATTTTTAAAAATGTGGCCCATGCAGGTCTCGAAATCACGTGCAGGTCTTGAATGTACAACCTTCATGGGATTTAGAGAGTTTTGTCATTTTTCCACACAATAGTAATTTGAAATTCTAAGCAACATCGAAAATTCTAAGCAACATCGAAAATCCAACCATAGCAACACATAGGGTGAAAGCATAGATACCTTCATGAATTGTTTTCTCAAAAAAAAAGAACGGACAATAATTTTTAAAAATGTGGCCCATGCAGGTCTCGAACCTGCGACCTTCGCGTTATTAGCACGACGCTCTAACCAACTGAGCTAATAGGCCTTGATGACTTTGCAATTGTCATATCTGAAAGCATATATTCTTAAAAAAGGCATGGTTAATAAATTTAAAAAATGTGGCCCATGCAGGTCTCGAACCTGCGACCTTCGCGTTATTAGCACGACGCTCTAACCAACTGAGCTAATGGGCCTTGATGACTTTGTAATTGTCATGTCTAAATTATATAATTTATGTAATTTTGTTGTCATCATCTTTGCATAAAAGTGATTCGGAATTTCAAATAAATTTCCAAAGTTGGTTAGCACGAGGCTCTAACCAACTGAGCTAATGGGCCTTGATGACTTTGTTATTGCCATATCTAAATCATAGAATTACGTAATTTTGTTGTCATCTTCTTTGCTTAAAAGTGATTCGGAATTTCAAATAAATTTTCAAAGCCAGCAAGAGAAATGCAAAGTGTGAAAGCATATCGTTGTGAGTTATTTTCTCGAAAAAAACATAACGGATAATAAATTTTAAAATATGGCTCATGCAGGTCTCAAACATGTGACCTTCACATTATTAGCACAACGTTCTAACCCCAAGGTAGATAGATCTTATGTGGTTTCTCTGTTCTTGTTGTTGAGAACTTCATCAACTTGTATGATCCTCGTAAAAAAGAAGTAATTAAAATTATGACAGATCATGGTTGAGTATCTAGAACCATATAAATTTACTGTTATCATCATTAATAGGAACTCTTATGTTGTGCAATGCTAGCTGCATTAGCATCCATATCAATTACAATACCAACTTATTACCATAAGATAAAAAAAAAATTATTCAAACCTAAAAACTGGGCTACATACTGCAATGGAGCTTGTGAGGATTCTGCAAGTTCGACCTAAGATGTGAAAACATACAGAGAAAAAAGAACTATCACTAAAGAAGCTCATTAAGCATGTAAAGAGTGTTGGTGTGTGTTTTGTGCTTTTACTTATTTGGGTTTGTGTGATAATGTCATGTGAAAGAATAGTCCTCCCTATAATATCCAAAAATGCTTTAAGAAACCATTTATATGCAAGATTGATTTGATCATATACTAGTGTAGCCATCTAGTTTCTCCGGACAACAAGAACATAAGCAAGATTTAAATATAAAACACAGTTTCAACATATGAAGTGGTTCTTTCTAAGCTTGTTGTTTTCCATATGAAAGTAGGAACCACAATCTTAGTTTAACACATCTGGTAGTTTTAGTTCTTAGTTCAAGAATCCGTGCATTTGTAGCCACAAATTAACAACTTTGGCAGCAAATTAATAAATCAATCACTGCAAGAAATCAAAGAATAGAATTACATTCAAAATGCAAGTAATCCACTGAGTTTTGAGAAGCTTAATCCTAGAAGCATTGTTGAATGCGTCCTTGAATGACTTATTCGATCTAGGTAGATCGAGTAAGTTTTGAAGTGGAGTGAAGGTGATTCTTGAAAAATTTTTGAAGGTGGAGATTTGGATCGAAGATTCAAAAAGAACTTTGAGAGAAAAAAATTAGGATGGCCAAAACAAGGATGATGAATACTTGGGCTTGATTAAAAGTAGTCATATAGACAAATCACAATACTTAAATAAGAAAATGATAGGCAACCTCAATTATTCACCATAAATGCCTTCTTACAAAGAGAGTTTCACAATAATTCCCTCTAATTATTAAAAATATCTAAATATCTAAAAGATGTAAAAGATGACGGAAATAAATATACGGGAAAAGTCTTCCATTGTCACCGTGACAAGCCTCAATTATCCACCGGTAAATTTATGGTGTCGCAAAGATAGGGGGTGTCGTTGAAAGTGTCGGGATTGACGGACACACGGGTGATAGTGGTAGCCAAGGGCGTATCATTACACCATCTTGGATGTAAAACGTCCCCATTTCATTGCCGTCGAATAAGGGATTTATAAATTAGACAAATCGAGTAAAAATTTTAGGTGTAAACATGGGAATGAAAGTGGTACATACACTAGAGTCACCGGACTCATTTTCATTTATAATCATTATAAGATCAATTATAAAATGAAAACACAAACATAATACAACCGTTGCCGCTTCTCATTTCAAATTCAAATATCTCACTTATTCCCTCCCTCTTCCTTCCCCTATTGATTTGTCTGTCACTCTCGTCCATTACCTTCTCAGCTTGTCTGAAAAATGTTGACTACTCGGTATCCGATTACGCCACTCCGGCCAAAAAACACAGACCGAGTACCCCTCCGGGCGAAGAACACGCTCTTTAGCGATCCAAATTCCAACCCAAATCCTGAGAAATCCAGTCCCATCTACCCAATCAACTATGCTAACAAGGAAAACTACCCAGATTACACCAAACCTGAGATCGAGGTGTCATCCATGGACGCTTCGCTCGCTGACGAACTCAACTCCGTCAGAAAGCGTCTGGATCGGCTGAGGATGGATAAGTTGACAACCGAGAGGATGCTGATGCTGAGAGATCGTGTTTTCGAGATGCGATTCGAAGAGCTCATGCTCAGGGGCGAGTTTCAGAAACAGCTTGAAAACGATGTCGATCGCCTTTACCGATTGAAGCAGCTTCAACTTCACTCCACGGTAAACAACGCACTCTTACTCCATCAATACCGTGCTTCAAATTGTTAGTTTTTTTTTTTTTAAAGTATCTTAGATTTAGCAGAGTATGTCTCCAATTCGTTCCCTGAGAGACAGGGAAATGCGAAAGAGAAGTGTCGATTCTCCATCACTGTCTGAGGTGATTTGTTTTTCTGATTCATTTGTTTATGTAATCATGTTTACACTACAATGTTATGTGTTTCTTTTCATAACAATTATCTGCTAAAAAAGCTACAGAAATCGTTGAGGAACGCCGTTGATCGAAGTGTGCGAACGACGGCGAGTTTCAGGTCGGAAAGCATATCAAGTTGGTGATTTACGATCGAATGTTTCGATTGTCGCTGTTTCTGGATTATGTAACACCTTGTTGTTGTATTTGAATGCCCTTGTTGCATGCCATAGCAAGTATTGTTGTCATCTGTCACTTATTGTGAATCAACGCAGACTATGTGTTCGATGAAATGTCTGTGGTCAAGTAGTCAAATCTTCCTTGTTGCACATAAATCATGGGAGATTATACAACTTTATGGGTTAATGCCGTTTAATCACCTCTTATATACTCCAAATTTCTATCAATCGCCTCATATTTTCAATTTTTCAATTAAACACGCTTTATTTATTTTTTAGAAATCCACATTAAGACAACCTTTATTTTCTACTTTTTTTTTTTTTTTTAATTAAGACTTTTGTCAAGTGGTATAACCGTACCTATCTAAATCCGGCTAATTTGTTCTTTTAAGAGCATGTGCAACAAATACTCTATTTTAGAGAATGTTGAGCTTTTGAGGAATATTGAGCTTTTTTTTTTTTGTCCAACAAATTCGCTATTCCAAACTTTAAAATAGGGAACTTGAGAAAAATATGTCTTCCTTTCCCTATATTTGCAGCCTATATTATATTTGCAGCAAGAAGAAGGTTCCCAAATTCATCCCATGAACAAATTTTGACAGTTTCAATAAATAAATAAATAAATAAATACATTATTCTCTATTATGGAGAAGCTACTGGATTTAAGCCCAAAATAATTTAGAGAAAATTTAAAAAATTTCTCCAATTTAGAGTTTTTTTTTGAAAAATCTGTTGCACATTCCCTAAGACAACTTTTTTGTAAAATTTTAAAATGCTTTACATCCAAAAGGCTTTACATCCTATTATGTATAATAGACTGATAGATGATGAAAACGTATAATTACAAAATATACAATTTTATAATAGTATATAATACATCACAATGAGTCAAACTTCTGTTTTAATATTGGGTTGTTAATAAAAACTTGGGATAGATTTAGTGATTATAAAAAATCAAAAATGAAAATAACATTTCAAAAAAGTTGAAATTAAACGAACCCATATTTCTCTATAATCATCTCTTTAATTCCGTATTCAAAGTGCGGAATTAGTGTTTAATTGATTTTCCACTTGGAATGCAAAAATCGGAATTAAATTTCAATCCAAAACCGAAATAAATTAATAAATTATAATGACCGATTTGCTTCCATGCTTCCACATCCAAAGTGCGGAATCGGATTATTTTTATAAATAAAATATATAGATATGTCTAACATAACCCTTCAAAAATCAAGTATATTAATTTTGAACTTAAACTAACCCTTTTTTTTTTCTTTAATCATCTCCCTAATGTTGCACTCAAAGTGTGGAATTAGTGTTTAATTAATTTCACACTTGGTGTGTGAACCAAAATTGAGTTTAATTGATTCCGCACTTGGCCCCAAAACCGTAATTGGGTTTAATTGATTTCACAACAGGGTGCGAAACCGAAATTGAGTTTAATCAATTTCACACTTGGCCATAACCGAAATAAAATAAAATAAGATAAAACAAAATAATTAATGCCCGATTTTATTTTGCACCCGAAGTGTGGAATTGGGTAATTTTTGTAAATAAAATATGTGGATATGTCTAACATAACCCTATTTTAAAATACGGTCAAACGAGATTAAATATTCGTTTGGTTAGAGGGATAAAATGAAAACAGTTAAGGGAAGTAAGCAAATGTAAATCGTTACATTACTTTCATGCGTTAAGATCTCTAACATTTAGTCGTTAAACAAGCATGATTTTTAATTGATTCAGTAATATTCCGCTTTCAAAAATAATTTTTATCAATTTCAACCTGACACTAGTTTTTTTTTAAAAAAAAAATCGTGATTGAAATATATATATATATATATATATATATATATATATATATATATATATATATATATATATATATATATATATATATATATATATATATATATATATATACATTATAGATCCTATGAGAACACCCCTTAACGTGTATACATGAGAACAAATTCGTAACTATTATTAGTTTTGTTACGAAGGTGTCATATCGTTTAATGTATTATTCGTAGTTATTGTTGGTTGAGTGGATTATTCGTAGTTATTGTTGGATTCCTAATTATTATTATTCGTAGTTATTATTAATTATGATATTCACCCTAAATCTCAACCCTTAATACTCACCATCCAACGGTGTATGAGTGTTCTCATATATACACGTTAGGGGTGTTTTGATGGGAACCACACCTTTATATATATATACTTGTTTGTTTCTGAAAATGATAATGACAAAAAAATTTATAGGAGAAAAATGTTACAATTAAGACCTAAACTAGTTTATTTTTTTTTTTGGTGGGAACCTAAACTAGTTTAATAATGACAATATTAATGGTGTTACAAAATAATGGATGTGACATGTAAAAATGTTTGAGCACGATAAATCGATCAATAACCAATGCGATCCACTTATCCATTATCCAAGATCCTTTCTTTACAAAGACAAGAAAAGATAAAATAAATTATGAAACACACCTAAGTTGACCAAAGCTCAAAGCATATATGACCTACAATCCTGTAATCCAACATAAAACCTACCTCAACTTCCAAAGATATAACTTTTCAACAAGACAAAGTGAACCATATTATTACACACAAATCATAAAAGAAACCCAAATAATTGAAAAGTCAAGTGGCATGTAGATGTAGGTTAACAATTATTTAAAAAAATTGAATACAATAAATTTTCAAATTTAATATAAAAATTGATGAGGACGATTACAATATAAAACTTTTTTAAAAAAATATTATTTTTACCAAAAGAAAAAAATAAAATATTATTCAACTTTAATGGATCAAAACTTGATTCGGGAATAACATCCATTGGTTTTGTGATTCGAAATCACAATGGTGAGGTAGTTAGCCTCGATGCAAAAGAAATAACTTTAACTCGGTAATTAAAGCTAAAGTTTTTGCCCTTAAAACGGGCTTACAAGAGACCATCAGATTAAAAGATAAAAAAAAATGAAATCGAGGGTGACAATCTTTTTGTTATCAAGACACTTCAAGGTTTATGGAGTTGTCCGTGGGAGATTGAGATGATTTTATCCGACTCAAAACTGGATCTCCGTTTCTTTAAGGAAGTTCATATCAAAAAAAATTTTCCAGGGAAATAAACCGTGTTGCTAGCCGATTGACCCACCGGGAATTTTGATCACCAACACCTGTTTTTCTGATGATCTCAAACTTCGTGTTCTCATCCGCAAGGATGCTTTAGGATGGACTACCTCTAGGAGATAGCCCATACTAACTGCTTGCCATTTATAAAAAAAATAAAAAAATATATATATAAATTGCTGGATAAAAAATTTTAATTTTAAAGTTGAGATACTATAAGTGTAGTATATAAGGTACGTGAACTACCTATATTACTAATTGGTTTAAGGATAAATCATCACAACACTTATGTACGTTTATACTTATATAGTCACGTGGTATCAGAGCAATTTAGCCCGAATCCCCAATGGACTTATGTTCGCCGACCTTTAACAATAATCAAGTGTTATAGTAGGGTTGCATTTGCTGGTTGAAAAACTAAAGGAATGAATAGGGGAAAATAATTTTGTTATTCTCGTTTGGTAAGGGAATGAAAAGATGAAGAATAAAGATTTAGAGAATGAGGTTACAAAGTTATGTAGTTCAATTAAACATCGAATATAAGCAATATGGAGATTAAAATCTCTTTTCTACCCTTTTTCCCCTCTTCATCTCCTTCACATACTTTTTTCCCTAGAACTTCACTTTCACTATAATTTTTTTTTGAGTAAATTTGATAACTAGCCCTTTTTCAGTTTTTGTTAAAGAAAATAGGCCCATACTATTTTCTCTTTAGGTAAATATACCCCGTTCATTTTTTATTGTCCAAACACACAACCTCCTCATCTTCCCCTTAAGCCTAGATCTGCAATCCGCTACCTTCCCTTCCCTTCTTCCGTTTTTGCAATTTCCTGAGCCTTCCAGGCTTCCTCCTGAACCATCCGGTTAATCTCTCGCTTATCGATAGCTTTTAAAAACTTACTATGAAGCTTCTCTTGCTTCTCCATCACGTCTCTCGTTAGCTTCAAAAAAAAGTCCTTCCACTTTCTCTTCGATCTCATTACCTTCTAGTCTAATGAAGTTGACGATGAAGATGATGGAGTCTCCGATGTTGAGCTTGGGAAGCACATCGGATTTGCATTCTGCCCTGCTGGCAAAGGAGCCGGTATGTGGTGGATCACCGGTGTTGACGACATAACCGGCTGGAGGAGTGGATGTGTGGTTGATAGAACAAAATTAAATAGTTGTGCTTGTGACTGTTGAGTAGCAGTGCTTGACGGTAGACCTTATGGCTGAGAAGCCCTCCATTGCAATGGTGGGAAGGGGTGTTGGGTCAGGAGTTAGCCCCCATGTGTCAAAAGGCTCCATCAAATCAACTTGTTTTGATTTGATAGTAGGGTTGCATAATGTTATGTTATCAAACACCCCAATATTTATTTTTGGTTTGGACTCTCACTTTTGTAATGAGGTGACGTTGAAAAGAGTCTTGAAGACTACCGTCTTGATGGATGTAACACCCAGTGCTTTGGAGGATCTTTAAGATAGACCTAACGAAGGTTAACCGCGGGGGCGGTCACTGTTTCCCGTGGGGCAGGTAAGCAGTGGGCCGCGTCGTTTTGTTTTGTAACCAATGACGGTTACAAAACCCTACATCTTAAATCCCGTAACCCTACCTCCCTTTTTCCTTTTCTAAGAGTGTCGTTAGTTGCTGGAGCTTCACCTTGGGAAATTTACGTAAGTAAAGGTCTCTCCCTTTCCTTCTTCTCCTTTTCCTTCTTAGTTTCTTCTCCTCCCTTCCTTCATCGTTTCCTTCTCTTCTGGATTTCCGTCACAACAACGTGTACTGCTCACCTTCACCGGACTACAGCGAGTTGCACTTGGGGAGGCCGTCCGTGTGGATTCCGGAAGAACTGCTCATCTCCTTAGAGTGTGTTGTTGAGTAAGGGTAAGTTGGCTTCCCCTCATTTGGTTACCATAAGGCTATACTAAGACCTCAATAAATCTACCTAGGGTTACACAAAGTTTGGTGAAGAACGAAGGTCGAACTCAAAGAAGAGAAGACGGTGTTCGCAGTCGCCAGTGCCGCGACCGCGTCTACATCCCCCGCGACTGCACCTCACCTCCCCCGTGCCTTACTCCTGCCACGGGTACGGCCGCTGTGTTTTTTACGCCCCAGTGCCTCTTCTCCACCGCGGTTGCAGTTTTCCTCCAATTAGACACTTAAGTTCTTCTTTTGACTTAAGTGTGTTCTTTTGGTATGTCTTCCCTCCTTCCTTGTACCCTTTGAGAATGATGTAGTATCATGATAGGTGGCTTAGCAGATCTTGAGCAAATCCCATGTAGTGGGTTAGTTTCAAGTTAGTTTCCGAGTTGCGTTGAGGCTTGTTTTAGATAGGGAGTTGTTAGGATGCAACTTCATATGGATGTGTTGTGGTTGTAACACATTGCCTTGACCCATATCAAGATTTGAGGAGTGAGTTCAGATCGAGTTGTGCAGATAGCCGAGAGTAGTCGATTTCTAGTAAGTCCTTAGGACTTACTTAGCTTCTATGAGATATTGGTTGATGCTTGAGTGGTGTATGTTGTTGTGTTGTGACCTTTTGTATCATACATATACCGACCTATATATTGGCCCACGGGTAACGGGCGGTGATCACTTGTCTAGTTCTTCTGAGGGAGTCTGTGATGTGCTTCGTGATTGGGCCATATTTGGATTATACGGGGAGGGTACCGATTCCACTCCATGTGGTATACGGATCTGTGCGCCGAACCACTCCGGCTGGATAAAACTCCGAGGGCGAGAGTCTGAGACTTCTCTTGTCACACTTATAATTGAATAAAGTGAATGACTTTACTGAAGATAATAATAACGGAGTTTCTGTGATAGCATGATCCGTGTTTACCGTTTTCCTTGTTTGTGTTTGTGCTTTAGCATTTTCCTTATGTTATAGTTAGCTAACGGTTTATCCGTGTTGTTAGATGCAGTGCAGGATAGGGAAGTTGCTGAGTGATTCGAAGGAGGTGGTCAGCCGGGGTTCTTGTACGTGATAGGACAGGTGTGGGTTTTATTTGTTATGTTTAGTAGAGTTTGATAGTTTATCTACGGATATCGGTTATGTCCTTTGTACCTCGACTATGAGTCGGTTATCTTATTTGACATTGTATACTTTTATATTGGATTTCTATGTTTTATCGTCTGTGCCTTGTTGTAAGATCCAATAATATTGTTGTTGAGCTAGGGTCGGGACCCATTGCGAGGTCCTAACCCGTAGCGCCCCGAGTCTGAGATTTGGGGTGTTACAATGAAACATATCAAAAGTTTAGAGGATCCTCAATGCTAGTTGTTGCTTCTTAGGGCTTATTCTACTGTTTCCCGACTTTAATTTTGCAATGTGAACCTCCCCGCCCTCTGTTTTTTTGGAGGCTCAAAGTGTTTTTGATAGCTCATTGAGAGATGATTGAACATACTGTTAGTGTTGGAGGTGTGGGGTTTGGTTCGTTTCAATGGCGCCTCACCACTATGTCGATTGATCACGGAGGGCTTAGAGTTTACACGGTTGCCGATACTCTGCATCATTCCTTTATAGCCTCAAGACTCCAATCTCTTAGCTTGTAGGATTGCTTTGGGAAGTGTGGGTGTGTTTGGTAGTGGTTTTGTTTTTTAGTTTGCAGTGTCTAGGTGGATTAATGTCATTGGATATGATGGCTCGGATATGACTGTTGTGCAACCAGCCCCCCCCCCCCCCCAATTAATGAAGAAAATGGCTAGCTGTTATTATAAGATCATGGACAAGTGTCTCAAGAATGAGGTTAATTTCACCTGAAGATCGAAACAGGAAGCTTTGTTGGCTAATTTAAGGCTTCATATGGTTCAACGGTGGTTAAAGGTTACCTCGGTGGCGGGTCTTGATCTGGTTATGAATCCCTCTACTTTTCGATCGGTTGTGAGACACCGTCTTGGAATTGAAATGTTCGGTGAGGGATCCAAATGTCCAACTTGTGAGAAAGACATCCTGGATAGGTGGGGAACCATGCGCTTGCGTGCGTTGTTGACGTGAGAGTTAAACACCGGCATAATATGGTACAAGATGCTATCTTTGATGAGTGCCTGAAGGTGGGGATGCCTATTCAAAAAGAGGCAACTACCGGTATGGTTGATAAAGGAGGAGAGCTTTGTCCGGTTGATATCCTTTTCTATAACTGGTTTCAAGGCAAAGATATGCGTGTTGACATCACTGGTACGTCTCCTTTTGCATCCACATGAATCTAGATTTACAACGGATAAAGCGGTGAGAGTCGCAACGGCTAACAAAAGGAAGAAATATGACCAAGTTTGGACTTCTAAGGGGTATCATTTGCTCCCCTTGTCATTTTCTACGTTTGGGGATTTGGGAGATGATGCAACTATGTTGTTTAAGAGGGTGTGTGCATATGCTAAAGGCACATTAGAAAGAAGTAGGAGCGCTCGTTATATTTCTACTAGGATTGCTTTCAGTATTAAGAGGGAATGTGAAGCTTGATTGGTTAGTTCATCCAATTTTTTTTAATCCGTCTTTTTATTTATATCTCATAATATTATCATAATTATAATAATAACAATATATTATTATTATTAGCATCCTCGTAAAGTGAACGACCCGAAGTGTTTGTTGCCATGATTATCATAAAATAACATAAACACCAGGAAATTACAAAGAAACATCAATCACTACTATTCATGAAAATTAGTTTTTTTATATCACTTTTAAAATAATTTAGTTATTTAATAATGGGTTCAATCTTGAACAACTTCAACTAGACATAGAAAAACTAGTTGCATTTTTTTAATTCAATATTTAATTATGGACAGATCAACCCTTCAATTAAACTAATATTTTTCAGTAAACAAGCACATGTAGTTATTCGACAATTAAAATAAGGCCACTAATAAAAAATTAGATTCCCAATAAAATAAAGAATTTTAAATATATGTGGTGAATGAGGTGTAGTTCTATTAGTACTAACATAACAAATAATACTTCTTAGTTCTTATGATAATGAAAGAGATCCGATTAATCTAATTATTATTAAAATATAATTACTCGATTAAGGGATTAAAAATGAAGAGAAAATCTATTCATTAATACACGACAGCTAATGTGAAAGTATGAATATTTGTGCAGTCACAAGTCAACTCCACATGATCGTCGAAACCCTAATCGTAAACACGCTTTCCTTTGCTTTTGTCTTCTTATAATTACTCGGTTTCTCCCCTTTATTATGTTCACATGCACATATATATATATATATATATATATATATATATATATATATATATATATATATATATATATATATATATATATATATATATATATATATATATCGCACATTTGACTAACATAATTGTATACCTAAACTTTGATTACTCGTTATAATGGTTATATTTTCTTCTTTGAAATCCAAAACCTTGGGCAAAAAGTACAAGTTTGAAAAAGATAACCATAAAACAGTTGCTTTTGAAAATTTATGAATAGTAATAACTATTTGAAAATTATTAAACTAAGTAATAGTTGTACCATAGTAACTACCTAGTAAAAGTACTAAGGTTACGGTATTATATTGATCATTAATTTTGATCTTGTCGGATATTATGGACAGGCCTATTAAATCTGATTAAACTATTTCGTATGGTTAAAGAGGGGTAATAAAATGAAATAAAAAGGTTTAAGAAAAAAGAAATAAAAATTATTATTATAACATTTTACTTAAACCCTTAATAAAAATAATTTTTTATTGATTCAGTAATATTTTGAATCTAAAAAACTTTAACATAAAATAAAAAAATATTGTTATATAATTTTTTTTTTTTGAAACCTAATTTTTTTATTAATTCGATAATATACCACAAACTATAAGAAAAAGAGTACTCGTCATGACGGGATAGGTAAAACTTTGTTCTTCTGATTCTACTGACAATGATTAGTTATTATTTTATGAGAATATTTAATTATATTTTTTTTATGTAAATTAGTTTGAACCAACACGTTATATTATTTCCTATGAATTTTTAAATTAGCATAATTAACTTCTCGAACAGGTTAGGTTAGGGTTGTACAATTTTGATCCGTACCGGTTTTTTTTGGTTCGGTCTACATCCGGATCCGATCCGGTCTACGTTCAGGGTGTATGTCGATTTCCGAACCCGGTCAAGAACGGAAAAGGCCGGTGATCTGGATCGGGTAGAAAATTAATTTAATAAACTAAAAAATTAAGGCCAAATTTGTTAAGGAGGCCTTTTACATGTTCTATTAAGTAGGTCCATGTCATAAACTCGTTTAGTAAATGTACCTCTTACAGAGTGATACTAGTAGTCAATTAGAGTGATAAAATTTAGAGGGGTCTACAAAACAAAGAGCATAAAAAAAGAGCCTAATTTACCAAATTCTTTCAAAAATTAAAAGGTCGTTCAGACTGAAAATCCAGTATGGTCTCCGGTCTAGGTTTTCTAAAAACGTCAGCCCTCCAGTCTGAACCGGACTGATTACACACCTCTAAGTTAAGTCAGTTCAGTGGCGGCCTATGGGTGGGGCAGAGTGGGGCAGCAACCCCACCCTCTGGCATGGAATATTACAAATAATATGAAGAAGTATTACAGATTACATAGTGGGATAGTGGTGTTAGGATTGAGCATGAAATGGAATTTTCACATGGTCTTGAATTCAAATCCTATCACTATCCCTTTAGCTTATTTTTTCACCTTTTCTTTCTTTCTTTTTTTTTAATTTTTTTTATTTTTCTTTCAAAAACCTTATTGTTTCAGATTTAAATTATATATTTCATAATATATTTTGTTTTTATTTGTCCAAACTCTAAATATAAAGTTATTCAATTTTTTTTTCCTTTTTGTATGGATTCTAATTAAAAGGAATTTATTGAATAATTCAAATACAAAATTAATATTTTATCAAAAAAATGTTATAATTTATGAAAAAAATAACATTATTTCAGTTAAGATTTTTTTAAAACTAATTTCATCCTTTATATAACTCCCTAAATATATGTAATGATATATATATATATATTTTTTATATGAATTGATTTTGATATCTAAATAACATATTATTCGATAAGTAATTTTAATCAATATATATACTCTCTTTTTTCTTCTTATGGATTACACCCTTTGTTGTCAGATTGACAGTTTATTTGTAGCATTGTCTAGTTATTTTTGGTAGACTTGTAGTCAAAACTGCGCAAGTAGATGACATATTGATTTTGTTATTATCGTTATTTTATTTCATAGATATTTTTATCAATAATTTATTTTCGCCCCACCCTTTAGAAATTTTGCGGCCGCCACTGAGTCAGTTCATCTCAGTTTTGGATGAATTGGTTTATGTCACGGGTTGAGAAGTGTTTTAACTTATGAGTTAAAACATTTCTCAACCAGTGACATAGTAAAAGTTCACGAATGATTATTCGTAAACTTTTAAGTTCCGTTAATCTAATATATACAATGCATGTGATTATGCGACTGAGATTCTCATTTTATTTTAGCAAATGCGGATTATATGAAAATTTTCTTATAATATCTTAACACGCAAAAATGAAGGACTCGACAAATAGATTAAATTGTTCCCCAAACAAAAAATTTACGAATTAAACGATTGAGGTTATCTTAAATTTAGAGTGAAGATATCGTGCAGAAGCGATTGATTTACAAGTCGATACGAGTCAAATCCTGAATACAAATCACAATATAATTCTAATTGTGATAGAAGAACCTTTTAAAGTAGCAAATGAAATAATCGTTCACCTTAAAAAAAAAAAGTTTATGTTACCATATATTTTATTTATAATTACTCAATCTGGTGCGAAATAAAATCAGTTAATTTTTTTAATTATTTGGTTTTCAATTTAATTAAGTTCATGTGCGGAATTGATTAAATTCAATTTTGATTTTGTAACCCAAATGCAAAGTTGGTTGAACTCAATTTCGCCTTCAAGGCCCAAATACGGAATTAATTATTAAACACTAGTTTTGCATAGGGTTGAGCAAGTTATCGGTTTACTTGAACCAAATCGAACCGTGTAATTTCGGTTCAGACCGAACCTAAACCGACAATTTAGGTTCGGTCTTAGATCCTTGTTTTTTACGATTTCGGTTTTTGTTCGATTTCGGTTCAAAACCGTAAAACCGATAAAAAAACCGAAAATCAAATTTATATTTAATAAGAAAAAAAAACAGCTTTGGATTATTAAAAGTTTTATTTTTTTTAGGTCCATTTAGGTCCAAATTCTAAATCGAACCGAAACTGATCAAATAGTTTCGGTTGAAGGTTCCAATATTTCAAGTTTTCGGTTTTAGGTCCAAACTGAAACCGAACCTACTTTTATAGGTTCGATTTTTGGTCCAAGATTTTTGAAAAATCGATTTTAGGTTTGGTTTGATTTTTAGCGGTTCGGTTCAGTTTTGGACCTATGTCTACCCCTAATTTTGCACTTCGGGTGCAGGACTTAAGAGATGTTTAAATAAAATATATGAATTTGTTTAGGATAAATGTTACAAAAAATATAAGCATCATTTTTCCAAAACTAATAATGTATCAGAATCAAATAAAAGAAATAATCTAATGTATTATACAGTATAATTCAAAATTTTAAAATCATGAAAATATGAATGACTGGGTTATGTGTAATAACTTTAAAAATAAAAATTAAAAATTAAATTATTAGATATTTATTCTTTCGACAGGTAAAATGACTAACTAGGTCTTTTACTACTCTCACTCTTAATTTAGTAAATATATTTATATTTAATCCAAATTCTTTTATCTATAGATAAATTATATATAATTCGAATGGTTTATAAAACAAAAATCTATTTAAAAAAATACTATTTGATTCAATTCCTTCAACAACCGTAAACTATGAATTTTGCAGATCACTATCAATGGTCGAAATAATACAAATTATTCTTGATTTGTAAAAATACCTTATTTAAAAATTGCTCAAAAGTTGTATTACTTTACAAAGTTAATCATCATTTTTTTATATTGTTTATAACCATCCATACTTTTACAATTTTCCAAAAATATCACAATTTACATTCAAATTTTACGATGTCAATCATTGACAAGGGGTATGGCTCCCTTATCACAACGTGTATCGACACGTCCGACTTATATTTAACATGTTTCAAATGGATATAGAACGATACGTAAATTTACCAGGGTTTAATCATTTTATACGGATACTAGACCGTAGGTGCGGAAACAAATTCCTGTGAAATTTCATACAAAAATAATAATCTCGTTCAGAATCTGTCCCGTCAAAAATTCGGGACGGAATAAAATCTTTAACTTTTTCACCCCACTAGACCCGTGTCGTAAATATTAAAATTTTTAATTTTAAATATAAATAAATAAAACCATTAAGCCCAAATCATTAATTGTATATTTAAATAAATAAAATTATGTATGCCTAAATTGACGAATTGAATGTGTCATTTGTTAATTGTTATTGTTAAATCTTTGCTGATTATTGTCATGTTGTCAGTTGTCATGCTGTTTATTTATTTATTATTTTGAAAATAAAAAGCGGTTAGGATAGACAAACTTCTAAAGGTAATTCATCAAACATTATTGCGGATGAGAACACGAAGTTCAGGAACATTAGAAAAAAGTTGTGTTGGGGTTCGAAATTTTTAAATGGGTCAATCGGTCAGCAACACATTTGATTTCTTAGAACACATGGTTGACCTGGACTTCCTCAAAGATGCAAAAATTCAGTATGGAGTCGAATATGATCATCCCGATCTCCCAAGGACAACTCCAAAATCCTTGGAATAGCTTAATAACACATAAGTTATCACCTTCAATATCGATCTTTTTGATATTTAATCTGATTGCTTCTTTAAGTTCAGCTTTTAGTGTGAAGGCTTCAACCTTAATTACCGAGTTAAAGTTGTTTTCCTACCATCCAAACTAATAACTTCACCACTATAATTTCGAATAACAAAATCAATAGATGTTATGTCTGAATCGAGTTTTGATCATCAAAGTTAAGTTTATGAACCCAAGTTTTGGTTTGTCCCATATAATGTTATTTTTCTTCCTTGTGATGGATCTATTGTTCTTTTGATTATGTTTAAATTCATAGTTGTCCGCATGCATAATGTGAGTTTTTCAATTATGAAATTGTCTTTTGATAAGATTTAAGATGTTGTGATCTGATTCAATAGCATCGCCATTAAAAATGGTTTTGTTCCTGAAGAAACAAATACTCAACCATATAGTTGCAAGGCATGCAAAATTATTGATACCGATATTATTTTTTTTATTTCTAGTAGGATTTCGTGTGCCTTTTTGTTTTTCGTACTAATGGTATTGAGGTCGGTTAAGATGGTTTTGTAAATTTTTGCAATCACATTTTTACCATAGGGGCAATCAATCATTAGGCGTATTAGGTCCTCAAGTTGGTGGTTACAAATTTCACAATGTTTTTTCGTCAAAATTTTCTTTTGTTAAGATACCGTTTCTTGAGATCTTCTATATGAAGTTTTAAATTTTTAGTTGGGTATTCAATTTCCATATTCATTCTCAAGAATGGTCCATAAGCCAACCAAACTCCTTCTCGAACATTTTTCGAAGTTGATTTTGTAAAAACCACGACTTGTAAACTTGCCCCAAAGTCACATACTTCTATTCTTTCTCCGATTCTATAACATGAATGTCAACTTCTCAACTCTTTTTTCACCTGTAGAAAATTATAGCACTCTTCTTTCCTTCTACGAGACTATCCCATGTTCCTAAAAGGAGTGACCATCTTTGTTTTCTTCCCCTATCCCCTCAAAGCCCATGCACAGTTGGGCGCTAGTGCTTGACTAAGAAAAAAGGTTAGGGGTTGAGAAGAGCTTGTTGTCTACTTCGCGAGCCTTTATTGCCTTGTATTGTAACTTCCCTTATTTTGTCCGTCCACAGGGATTTCTTTGAAAGAAATAGGCGGCTATCTAGCTGGAGTCGTTTCGATTGTATGCGAAGAGGTCCCTTTGGACAAGGGGACAAGTGAATTATCACTTTTGGGCACAAGCAGCCTTCAACCATCCATCCCATAGCATTATATCGTCTCCTATTGTATTTTACTGTATCAGACCAGATACATCTATTGAGTGAGAGAAAGGTAGTGTAACTAATTATATATTCTTCATTTTTATTATTGATAGGGATCCTCATTCATTCCTATATTCCTTTCATTATGGATTGATTGTCCCTACCTAACTACATGGTAGTGGTCTAGAGAGCACAATTGCTAAAGCACCGGAAAATGAAGAGGAAAGCAACCGAACGGACTACTATAGTGAGTCTAGCGACTACTAGAGTAGAGTTAAGTCAAAAGTATAACAACCTTTCCGAGTGAGCCTTTGGGATCTTCTATAAACCCCCATGATGTGGTAAAATAAAGGGAGGCTATTAGAGCAAGTAGTGAGTGGAGATTCTCATGCAGAGAGCCGGATGAGGGGAGACCTTCATGTCCGGTTTGGAGGGCAGGGATATCCCGACCCTACTATCATTATGCCTTTGCAATGTTACTTGGTTCAACTCTATTTGTGACATTTTTTCGTATGTGTGACTTTCTATCTTCTTGGGTAGATGATCGCTCGTCTTTCATTTGGATAGTGTCACTTTTTTATTAATAAGTCAAGTCAAGAATAATAATTGAACTGGAGGAGTGAAGGCCACTTGATTGTAAGGAGAGGAGCGAAAATCCGGGATCGCTTGGTAAGCAAGCAACATGGCGCCAAGTCTCAGTTCTTTCTCTTCTTTCTTTTTTAGTTTAATGACCATTCATCAAAAGAATTGTCCAAGTTTGTTAGATCGAGCACGCGATGCACTTAGTTTTAAGTCCAAGAAGGGGTTGCATTCTTTTCAACATTTTGACTACATCTCCTTTCCTTCGGATCCTCCTTTTCCTACGGAACCTTATTCTCTTCCCATATTTTCTTCCATACTTTGTAGTCTTCTTCATTATGTTGTTCTATCCTTCAAGGATGCTCAGTAGGTGTCACACGTGGAACCGTCTCGCTCTTGTGAACACTTATCATAAGTGGCAAAAGCCGCTTGATATGTAAAAGAGATTTGCATTCTTGCTAAAGTCGGCGAATCCGTTCTTTTAAAGTCCCTCACGTCGCAATCACATCAAGCTATTCGTCGATTAATTTCCTTTTCATTTTTGTGTTGCTGTCATAACTGATTAAGAGCATCCACTCTTTCTTCCATAACTTCGGAATATAAAGGCGACTTGTATCAGTCTTGACTAGAATAATTTCATAAAGTGTTGTCGGGTCGAAATCAAAGCTCTCTAGGGCCGTTCAAAGCAAAAATTCGAGGTTGGATTGAATTCCTCAGAAGAACATTCGCTTTAGGGACCGTGAATCTTAGTTCTCAGAAACGAGTGAATTAGTCTTCCTCATAGCTCTTTCCTCCCTTTGTTTGTGTTTAACCGTCTTTCAAGAGGTATAACACAAAGAAAGGGTGGTCGTAGATCAACTCCTTCCCCATCTCTTTCTTTCACAATTATCACCTTGGTCCTGACTTTGGTTGATTTGCCAGGATAAAACCATCACTTAGTAATCTAAAGCTCACTTCGTTAGGTTTAAGTTTGAAGGCTTAAACCATTATTATGAAAATGAGAAAGGTTTGACACAAAGCTGACTAGGACCGGCATCTAAATTCAGTCTTCGATACCCCTAACATAATAAAGTAGTAGAGTGCATAAACCCTTTTAAATTAGAGATATATTTGTGGTGGTAGTAATTGCAAATGAGCAAGTAGGGGTGGCCGAAGCCGAGGTATCCGGATCTAGGTATGCATCAATTATGGCAAGTTAGATCAACATTTCAAGCCAAAGTTGTGGCTAAAGTTTTGCTACCAATGGATCGAAAAAAACACTCTTATTCTTGATCGATGTCACAAGCAAATGATGATTCCCCATATATAATCGGATAAAAGACGAGAACCCAACTACCTAAGAAACCCATCTAAACCTCTCAACTTCTTGAATAGCCTCGGACCTTGGTCTCTCTCCTACTCTCTGAAACCTCTATCTATTAGTAAAGCTCAAAGAACTTTCACGACCTCCTCTTCTTGGCCTTCTATCATGGTTTGCGTAACCACCATCTTTCTCTAGAGAAGTAAGTCGCTCGCTTGAAATATGTCCCTTCAGTTGTGTAACATGGCAATCTATATGATCACAAGTCCGCTCCCGCCAAGCCTCTTTCCCTCCCGGCTTTGTCAACTAGACTTGAGAACAACACTTAAACCCTTTCTTCCTTCTACTAGGTTATCCCATACCCGCCTCGTAAATATTATTTTTTTTTTAATTTAAATACAAATAAATAGAATCCCAAAGCCCCAATCATTAGTTATATATCTAAATAAATTTAATTATGTAAGCCTAAATTGACAAAGATGGTGTTTCTTCGTTCATTGCTCACTTGCTTCAGTAAACATGACTTGTCAACTTGTTCCCAAGTCACATACTTCTATTCTTTCTTTGATTCTTCATTTCTTCAATTTCAAGTCTTACAACACGTGTCAACTTCCCAACTCTTTTTTGACTTGTAGAAAATTAGAGCACTCTTTTTTAAGAAATTTCTTTTTGTCTTATCCGACTACAAAAGTAAAAGGAAAAGTAGCGTCCATTGTTATCCGAGCGATCGATGTATAATTCTATTTTGGGATTTTATTTTGAATGTTTACACAAAATTTAATTGTTGTATGAGGAGATTATGCAACACATTAATATGGATTGTTGGCAAATTTAAAATTTTTTGTTTTAAGTACGATATACATGTATATTTTTGTGTGTAAATCATAAATGGTAAACACTATAAACAAATTGTATGTCAAGGGATTGAGCTCGTCTCGATCTCAGATGGGATAAGGCCAAGTAAGATTCAATCTAAAACACTAGACTCATCCTATAAAAAATAGTCGGGACGGGAATGTGATGACCTCAATTTCGTCTCATGTCGTACATTAGAAGAAGGAATGTTTTTGCCGTATTTGAAAAAAATTCATATATGGATTTGTGCAATGTTAGGTAAATAAAGTAGGAGGTTTGCTTTGTATCAAATTGGAGAATTGAAGATTTTTTATTTCAAAGTAGGGGTATTTTGTGTGAATTTTTACAATTAGGGTTTACTTGTATCTGAAAAATAAATAGTGACTTGAAGCTTATCGTCGAAACTAGTTCATATTCTGCATCTTGTGTAGGTATATTTATATATTTTATATTTTTTTGAATAAACGTCATCAACTTGTGTATGAGGGAACTAATGATATATTTATGAAAAAAGAATCAATTAAATATTTCTTTTAATTTATCACTTACAAAAATTTATAAAGTAACAAAAAAAAGAGAATATAATTTTTAGCTTACAAAATATTATCTTTAAATCTTTCGGCATTGTAAAAAATATTTGTAAAAAAAGCACAGAAACAAAATATAGATATTTTAAAAAATGAATTTGGTCAAATTTTTTTAAAAAGTGTCTTGCTTATGAGATTGTGTTCTGCGATCGAAATTTGATCAAATTTTTTTAAAAAAAATTGGCATTTAAAAAAAATCAAATTTGATCAATATTTTGTAGAAAAAATATTCTGTTGAAAAAAAATTAACATTAAAGATAAAAACAAATATCTTTTATGAAAAGTACGATCTACAAATCTTTTAATTTATCAGAAACGAAATTTTTGTGAAGAAATAGAAAAAAATTAATTTAATTTTGTGAAAAATGTTTGTAAAAAAAGAAAAAATCAAAAAACAAAATATAGATATTA
>BSUD01000006.1:17030754-17058152 GCA_033239045.1 Fagopyrum esculentum | reverse complement strand
TTTTTTCTCTTAATCGTTTTCATTCAGATTTCATTTCCCTCTAGTCAAACGGACACTTAGATTATAGAAAAATAAAATTGAATTTAAATGAATGAAATTAAGAGCCGATTTGGTTTTAACTCCGGAATCGGAAACGGAATGAAAATGAATCTAGATTCATGAAAATTTTTGGAATTATTCCTTGTAGTTTGAAGTAATTGGAGTAGAGTTTAGTTACTTTTGATACCCTATAGGGAAACGAAACGTGAGAAATGAGGTGCATTTTGCATTAAATCACAAGAAATGATTTTATAAAATTTCATAAATAAGGATATACATGTGACTAAATTCATTTCCATTCAATTTTCGTTTTGAGAATTGGAACCAAACGGGCTATAAATGTTCATCAATTGTCAAATAATAGACCCATTTTCAGGATCGTTAATATCGAAATTGTACCAAAAAAACAAGTATGGTATCTCCATAGAGGTCCACTGTCCAGAAACAAAGTGTTATAATAAAAAAAAAATAGAAACAAAGGGTGTTTTCCGTAAATAAAGTTATAAAAGGGGGTTTTCCATAATATGTAGAAATAACGGATGACTACGGATTAAAAAAAAGCCTATAGAAAGAACCCTTATATGAGCTCTCTAGAACTGCACTATATAAGTGTAGGGATTGCTCGAGCTCATTCCAGAATCAGATATCTATCTACATACATCACTCATTCACTTACCCTATTCTTCGTAAATCTCGATCTCAATCCATTGGAATACATGGCACCTACAGGAATCAAGGAAGAAAAAATGGCGATTGATTATGTTTTCTCGATTTCAGCTGCCAATATCATCGAATCCTCCACAGACATGGAGAATCGGTACTCTCCATATGGATCGGAGACTTCGCCGCCGATCATGAACACTGTTAAAAGGAAAAATCCAGGAGCTTCTAATAAGACAAGGTAATGATGTATTCATTTTGTAGTATATATTATTGTATATGTAATTGTTTAGCTTTTAGGGCGGCTGTCTCTTCGATTCAATTCTTAATTCACCCGAAAACTACTTTTTGGGTTTCTTTCAATTTTGAAAATAATCCAAATCGACCATAGATCTATCCATAATCACAATCTGGGTCCACTCAAATCCATCATCCTAATTTAAGCTTGTATTGCTTTCTGCATATCGAACTTATGCAATTGATTCAGCAGGAAGAACTTGACCACCCAAACTCGAACTGTATTCAAGATGACGAGCCTCACAGATGATTGCTATGGCTGGAGGAAATACGGACAAAAGATCATCCACAATGAATCCCATCCAAAGTCAGTATACAAACATACATACATATATATATATAGATATATGCATCATATCATGAACTAACTGTTTGGATCTTGCATTGTATTGATGTAGATGAATTTGTGATATGAATGCAGGAGCTACTACAGATGCACAAACCATAGAGAAGAGAAATGCGAAGCAAAAAAGTGGGTTCAAATGGAATCAGACAATCCTCCAATATACAAGGCAACGTACTTGGGTCAACACACCTGCAAAAACCCTCTCAAGATCCCTCAACTTTTCTTACCCTTGTACTCTTCACTCGATAGCTATCCATCGTCCTCGTCATCATCCTCGTCGGATCAAATCGAACCGTTCGATCACTACTCATCCAAACCCTTTGTCCTACGCTTTGACCAGCCACATTCAAGCCCCTGCAGCTCTAACAACATGGAGCAAGTTGGAGTAATAAATCAATCATCGTCTTCTTCCTCGATCCGGGCCAATGATTCCGTGATGTTCTCTGTCAATGATTATCAGGTCGCTGATGAGAATGATCCGTACTGCTATTTTCCTTCCGTTCCGAGCCCTAATTGTAACATCGGCAGTTATGATTTTGACACCATGCTAGAAGACTACTTGTTAGACTTTGATAATGTTAATTTCATGGAAGAGTAGTACTTAGTAGAGATAATAGTTAAACTGTTACTTTCATCAAAAAAAAATAGTTAAACTGTTAGGGGCGTGTTATATACACAATTTTAAATTTACTTGTTACCGAATATGAACGCTTTGCGGTGGCGCTCAAATAGATTTGAGCGCTTTGCGACGACGCTCAAATCTTAAAATAAATAAAAAGGGCAAAAATAAGAAAAAACAGGGTTTTGAGCGCCGACACGTGGCGCTGGCGTCCAAAACTCTGTTTTTTCTTATTTTTGCCTTTTTTTATTAAAGATGTCTTCCTACTTTTGCCTTTTTTTTATTAAAGATTTGAGCGCCTTCGGAAGGCGCTGGCGCTCAAATTCTTTGTTTTTTTTTATTTGTTGAGCGCCATCGGAATGCGTTTGTTTTTCACGCTAGTAAAACAAACCTCGTGCATTTAGCTTTTTCGAACTGTTACTGCGCTGTGTAAGTTTTTTTTTTTTTTTTTACTCAGTCAGCTTTGTGAGGGTAAAACTTTGGCGACTTCTTCTTGTGATGATTGAGTTAGCTTTGGCCTTCAGCGATAAATTAATCTGGAATTTCTGTATTGTTTATCTCTCCCTAGGGAAATTATTAAGTGATGAAAATATCTTATTGTGATGAATAAGAAATGTACAAGTGTACATCATATTTATATTTATATATATATATATATATATTTCGTCACACATTTAAACGCATATACATGTTGGACTCAAACCTAACATATAAGTTTAGTAAAATTAATTGATAATAGGAGTACTAACCATCAACCTTATATATCAGGTTTGTTAATGTGAGAACGTTTTATTTTTACATGTGGAGTCTTAGTGTCCGTTTGGTGGGAGCGGTGAAATGAAAACGAAATGAAATCGGATAAGGATAAGGAAAGTATATGAAAATGAAAAAGTTACTTTCATGTGCTAAAATACCTCTAAATAAACATAGTTTTTTATTAATTCAGAATCATTTCGTTATCGAAAATTATTTTTAACGCTTCAAAAAAAACACTCTTAATAATAAGAAACAAGTGATTTTACTATAAAAAATAACAACCATTTAAATAGTTAATATTGGCAGGGCAGTAACTCGAAAGTCGAAACATTGTTATCATATGAGACTAGTTTTATATATACACCAATAAAATGCATATTTTAGAATTATTTTATTATAAATATGCTTATACTATTTTAAAATTTATATATTATTATATACAATTAAAAATTTATATATATTTATATTATAACTAAAACCCGTTAATATTAAATTCGGTTTGTACCTTATATTTTATGGGCATGCATTAGGTCTCCTTCATATTGAATATCGTGCTAGACGTGACATGTTACCAAATGAAGGCATGTATGTATATATATATATATATATATATATATATATATATATATATATATATATATATATATATATATATATATATATATATATATATATATAGATTTAATAAAATCCTATTTAATAATGTTATCTTAAAATTTTCACGGCATTCCCAAAAACCGTCTTAGCTTATACTAGTTAGAAAGTGATGTCCTTGCTATGCACGGACTAATAATACTATTTTGTTCAATGTTCTATAATTTTATATAAACTTTATAATTATTTTAATTTTAATTATGTATTAATTATATTATCAAACTATTATAATCAAAACTAGTTTAATGCCCGCACCTTGTGCGGAGTTGTCTAAATAAAAAATATTATATTTTCACTTTCATGCATCATATATTTGATATTAATCTATAATAAAAATTATTTTTATTAATTAATATGACTAATATGTGAGGATTATTTTCTTAAAAATAAATAAAAGAACATAATTAAAATTCTATTACAAAGATTATTATTCGAGTATTATATTTATACCTTAATATTTTATCACTTTTACTTATATAAAGATACAGGAGCAAAATTTGATTTAGTTTTAAATTTAACAAATGTGTCAAATCTTGTTAGAAGATTTGCGTTAGATTTTCTCAACAAATCGAGTTAGAATAGACCAATTTGTTAATTTTGATTGGTAGATAAGTAGATTTATTTTTTTTTTTAATTAATTTATTTTAATAAAATTGCCGTGGCATGATGACTGTGTACAAATTCTAATAAAAAATTTTCTTATAAAATAATTAATGGCAAATTTGTAAATACATTGTGGCAAATCTGTAAATAAATTGAAAAAATGCCGACGTGGACGGCCTTAAAGGTTGACACGTGGACAAAATGGGTGCTGCTTTAGTAATATACTAGTTTTCAAACCCGTGCCCTGCACGGGATTTGTTAAATTGTAAGAGTTAAATGTATTAATTTCAAGATTTGTATGTTAAATATAAGTATGAAATAATAGTATTGACATGTTTAAATTTGTAAAATAACAATTTATTCAATCGACCTGTTAGTAAGTATTAAGTTTAATTATGAAGATGATTTATTGTATATTTAATTTTTAGTATGTTGTTGTGATTGTCACATAGTTTGTGTGTTTTATATGAAAAAACAACATTGTAAGTATTAAGTTTGTACGCTCGTGTATTTTCCATGTCTTACATTGGATTTGTTATAATATTAATTTATAAACTTTAAATTTTCTACAAAACTATTTCAATCAAAATTTATTTTTAATATTTTCCTATCTGGGAAACAATGGGGTTGAGTATTTTTAACAAAACATATTTATGTTTTACAAATAAACACAAATGATGGTTTGATTATATGTTTCAAACAATTAGTTTCTTAAAAAAACTAATTGATAATTCTAAATTAAAATGGAAAATAGATTTCGATGGGATATGCTTAAGAAGGATATCGTTTTGTGATAAGAAATATTCCGGATATTTTTAAAGAAAAAAAAGAAAAGGGAATAAAATACGGATTCAAAATTTAAAAAAAAAATAATTAATGATTTAAATTGCGTAACTAAAAACAAATGGAATATAATTTATATTCTTCTTGTCATTGCTTCGAGAAATTGAAAAAACCTACAATTAGTTACATTCGGTACGGTATTGAAAGTTTTTTAACTTCAATAACAAAATTTAAATTTGTAACTAAATGTTTATGTTAATTGGAGTATTAGATGAGTTTAGAGATTAAAAAAAGCTATATCCTTTCATAAAATTAGACGAATTTCGAAATAAATAGATTCATTATCTTGTATTTTTGTTAAAATGTATATTAATGAACTAATAATCTATAACTAAGAAAAGGTTATAATTAAACAACATAAATAATTTTAAAAATAAATATAAAAAATAAAATATTGTTATAATAATAATAATCAAATTAAAGTAATTTGTAATGAATTTTATTATATATCAAGGAACTAATAGTCTATAATTAAGAAAAAAAATTAAATTAAATAAAAAATTTAATTTAAAACATACTTCAAAATAAATAAAATAAAATAAAATGTTGTTAGAATAATAATAAAATTAAAGTAAGTTTTAATGTATTTTATTATATATTATCGAACTAATAAATTATAATTAAGAAAAAATTAAAATTAAATAAAATATATAATTAGAAACATACTTCAAAATAAGTAAATTAAATAAAACATTTTTTGAATATTAATCCTACTTTATTTTAATGATTTTTATTTTATATTAACGACTAATAAATAATATAAATTTAAATGGTATTAGAATAATAGTTAAATTAAAGTAAATTTTAATGATATTTATTATATAAGAAGAAATGTTAATGGTACGTTAAAAAAAAAAAAGAGTTTGTTAGGATCTTGGATTTAAATAAGTATGGTTAAAATTTTACTTAAATAATTAAGCTAGATAATAATGTGATGTGACTTAACAAATAATTGACACGTATATATTTGATGAGGTGGCTGCACGAATATGTGCCAAGTGGAAGTTAACGGACTGCTTTAGTATATAGATAGATATAGAAGATTAGTGTATTATTAAAAAAAATGTTTTTTTATTATTAATATAATATTTATAAATTTTTAAAAGCCTATTTTTTAAAATAAAATTGGCTCTGCTTTCAATATGATTACTTTCAAAATGATTGGGCAAACTAAATTTAAAAAAAATACTACATAAACTTTTTAATAACTAATATACTTCTAAAAAAACGAAAGAAAAAAAGAAAAAAAGAACGATACTCATATGAAATCTCTAATTTAGAATAAAAGGAGATAGTGGTTTAATCCGTGATCACTATTGATTTATTTCATTTCATTATAAATGAGTTCATTTCGTTCCATTTGTTGGACGTTTTTCCGTCTCCTCATTCATTATTTGCTCTTCAAATAATTATGATTTACTTCCTTTGTTTATGCTATCAATTTCAATATCCGCTTCCTATATCATCATTCTACCCGATCCCCTTTGAATTGCGTAAATATTTTTTATTGTAGGGTATGTTAATCAAATTAGATATTGAAATTAATGGAAGAAAGGAATTTGCCAGCAATAGATCTCAATGGATTCAGTGATCCGTATGTGAAATTGCATCCAGAAAAAGGTTAAATTTAGAATAAGGTTGTTAAGACTTGTTTAAGTTTGTAACACCCCAAGTTTTGGGAACTCGAAGTGTTAAGGGCCAGGACCTCACAATGAGTCCCAACCCTCAGAGTAACAACAATAACATCGGATCTTGCAACAAGACACAAATAAATGAAAACCAAAACTTATATAAAAACCATAAGGTATCACAAAAGGGAAACACAAAGGACTCCCCGTCGAGTTCAAAACAAAAGGGAAAGACAACAACAGAAATATAAATGTTGATCCCGTCTTATAATGTACGGGAACCCCGGCTGACCACACCGTCCGGATTACTCAGCAGCATCTCTGTAATAACCGGAATTTTTAAACTCCGTTAAACCTGAATTTAACCGATTTCCGAAACGTCAATCTTAAATAAATGGGTACATATATAATTAAATAAAATAAAACGAGTTTAAATGTTATCACTTTATGTGACTTTAAGTCACATAAAATGATGAAACTTTGTAACCGGAAATAATTTCCGTACCTTTAAAATAAAATAATAATTTACGTATCTCTAAAATAAAATAAGAAATTACCTAATACGGAATTTAATTCCGTAATTATTTCCGCAAATGCCCTACCGATCCGTACGAGTAACGGGCTTCGTTTCAGCTCGTTTTAATGAAGCAAAAGTGGGCCCAATGCTTTGAGTACTGCAGCCCAGCCCAGCCCATCCTTAACCCCTAATTAACCTAATTAACCTAACCTAATTTTAACCTAATCTAAACCTAGCCTAACCCTCTCTCATCGGCAATGAGATTACCGCTGCTTCCGCTTCTCTCTCGCGGCGCTAATGAGCAGCAGCAGTCACGCTTGACCGAGCCGCCACCGAGCCACTACGCCGCCGCCGGAAACTGCTCCCACAACCGCCGTCGCAGGCGACCACCAGGTGAGCCACCTTCCTGTCTATCTCTCTCCTTGTTCCTCTTTCCGATTTCGAAACGCAGCACGGCTGACCCTGGGCGCCACGCAGCAGATGCGAATCACGCCGGTGAGACTCCGCGCAGCCTCGTCTGCCCTCCTCGTCCGCCAGTGACAGCGCCGCTAGACAGCAGTAGTAGCAACCCGCCTCTGCGCTCCAAGGACTGCACGTCTCCAAGACCGATCTGAGCCAACCGGTGCTACAGACCCTACCGCAGGAACCACCGAGTCTCTCCGGGACCGTTACACGGGTAAGCCTCCCTTCCCTATCGAACCTCCTGCCTCTGCACCGCTGTTGCTAATCCCCGCAACCACAAACCGCAACGAGGAACTCGAGCAGCAGTGCTGCTGTGCTGAATCAGCCGGATGATAACAAGATTTATGACTTAGGATTAGGTAATCAATTAGATAGATTTCTCGCTCATTCATGCACGTTTTGGCATTGGTTCATGACGTCTTCGCTCAATTCATGCACATTTCTAGAAAAGACGTCTACACTACCTTTTATCGGTTTTGTAGGTAATTCGGGGATCTATTGGACGTTAATCGATACAATTGAGGGCCAAGCCTCATGATGGTACACATCCAAGGCTAAGGAGGAGCATAATTGGAGCAACAAAGGACACAAAGACCACTATTGGTGCAAGCAATGGATCAACTCATGGCTAGACGATCATAGCATGCTTCTGTTGAAGAAAATCGACCTACACCCAGGAAAATCGGCCGATTTTTTCCTCTGGGTCGATTTTTAGGCCTTTGACAGCTTAAAGCCACGTGTCCCACGATCTCTTGTCCGTCCTTGCTCTTGGTGGAGAATATAAGTGGTCCTGCAGGTGGTTGCTGAGCATCTCTCCTCTCCCACACTCTCATTTACAGCTCATTGATTTTGGAGAAAGATTGGAGGAGAAGAAAAGCTCTCAAAGATTGAAGGAAGAAGAAGAACACCATAGTAGGAGAATAGTGAGGTTTTGAGTTTTTTTGAGTTACTTTTGTAATCTTGGATTGAAGAACGATTGCAAGGATTGTTAGGAACGTTTTGAATCTTCATTTAAGAGTTTGTGAGTCTTGCTACAACTTGGATTTGGCTGAGATTTATTGATTTTACTTGCTTATCTTTCATTATCCATCTATGAACACCATGTATGCTTGTTTGATGATTTTGGATCTTAATATGCATGTTATTGGCT
Organism: Fagopyrum esculentum; assembly: GCA_033239045.1. Lineage (NCBI taxonomy): Eukaryota > Viridiplantae > Streptophyta > Magnoliopsida > Caryophyllales > Polygonaceae > Fagopyrum > Fagopyrum esculentum. The sequence goes on along the minus strand of BSUD01000006.1, from coordinate 17,049,578 downwards.
AGTTTGTTGTGATTCTGGAGTGAATGATTGATGGTTATGGCTAGGGTGATGATAGGATGAACTTATATGTTAGTTTAGGATGATTTGTATGCACGAAACCCAACCCTGTCAGAAAAATCGACCTGTTCATCAGATAAATCGGCCGATTTATCTGTAGAACAGCCCGATTTATTCTCCTGTTGCTCTTTAAATGGTAAATCTGAGTGTTAGGGTCCTTGGTTGTTTAAATCCTAGTGTTTATTAAGCCTAATTTAGCTTAGGATCACCTAATGCTATCAACCTAAGTGAAGGAAGAGATCTACCCGATGATTCCCGATCTTAGATACCTTAGAGGATGAATTCTAGGTAGTAGTGAGCCTCACAAGCCGCTATTGGATCGAGTGTGCTAGGATTATTGCTTGAGATTTCCCTATTCCGAGACTTACCCGGTAAGGAGAGGGTTACCCCTTAAGTAGTATCTAGTTTGTGTGGATTTCCTTATTCTAACCCCTTGAGACCTACCCGGTAATAGGAGTTTGATGCGGGATTAGTGAAGTGAGAGACCTACCCGGTAATTGCTTTCATTTGTGAAACATTCTTCCCCCAACACCGCAGCTTGTCCTTAGAATCCTTAGAACCTTGAGTCCTATGCCATAACCGGAAATCTTGACCTCTAGAATCTACTTTTTTCTCTTTGATCATATACTTGTGCTTTGTGATACTTGTTCCTTTGTTAGTTTGAGTTGTTAGTTGTTTTATTATCTTGCTTGACTTGTGATCATTGTTTGATCACCATAAAAACCAACAAAAACATTGAGTTTTCCATTTTCTTTGTTTCTCATCTTATCTTAGTCTAGATTCACACTATCTTTGATCATTGTTTGACTCGATTTCACCTTAGTCTTTGTGTCGACCTCGGAATACTTACCTTTCTACAAACGTCCCGTACACTGCGGGTTCGCTAGGTAGTTTAGGATTTAGTTCGAGTTTATAAATGTAAAGCTTTTTGTGCTATTAATCCTAGCGTAACAAGTTTTTGGCGCCGTTGCCGGGGACTAGGTCTAGATTTAGTCATTTTGTGATTGTTTATAGTGTAGATCTTTCTTGTTGCTTTTGATCTCTCTTTGGTGTGTGTCTTTGCTTTTCAGGACATCATCTCTCTCTTTAGGTGTATGCGAAGATCTCGTGGCAAGGATTTAGCTCCATTCGATCCCGAACCGGAGAAAACCCTTCGATCTAGATCCAAGAACATCCGAAAAGAGAAAGAGATGGCCGGAAGGAACCTCCAAGCTGAGTTGGATGAAGCCTTAGAGCAAATAAGGCTAAGAGATGAGCTCTTGGAGGAAGAAAGGAGACTTGCCAATGAGAGGCAAGAGGAAACTAGGAGGGAGATTGAGGAGATTAGGCAAGCCCTTGTTCAAGGAGAGCTTAATCGCCGACAACCTCCACCTCCTCCACCACCGGTGGAACAACCGCAGCCGGCGGCTAATGTTAGGGTTGTGCCCATTGCCATTGAAGAGCCACAAACCCTAGGGAGACGTATGGATCCGGCACAAAGAGCACACCGTCCGGGTGTGAACTTAGGAGATCCCGCAGCCCACAACTACGAGCTCCGCCCTCAAGTTCTACAAATGATCCGGCATAATCAATTTGGAGGGATGGAAGGAGAGTCTCCTCACCAACATTTGATGAACTATGAGATTTTGATGGAGACACTTAGACCGCCAAGATTGGAGAGCAACAACCATAAGCTAAGGGCTTTCTCCTTCTCTCTTAAGGACAAGGCCTTGGCTTGGTATCAATCTATTCCACAAGGGCGAGTTGGTACTTGGGAGGAGATGACAACCGAGTTTTTGACTAAGTTCTTCCCACCTTCCAAGACTACCGAATTAAGAGGGAAGATCAATGCCTTCGTGATGAAGGATAGAGAGAGTTTGTTCAAGTCTTGGGAGAGATTCAAGGATCTTCTCCTAGATTGTCCACACCATGGCATACCGAAAATTGAGCTATTGGAGATCTACTTCAAGGGACTTGACGAAGATAGCCAATTCAAGCTTCAATCCCTTTCCGGTGGGACTTTCATGGAGAAGCATGTGGATGATGCTTGGGAGTTTGTGGAGAAGCAAGCTCTAGTGATTGAGAAATACTCCCATAGGAAGAGTGAAGGGAGAAAGGCGGGAGCATATGAGGTGAGTGAGGTCACCATGAGCAACTTCAAGCTCGACGCCATCAACAACGAGCTAAAGTCCTTGAGGGAGTTGTGTGCTACAACCTTGAAGAACCAAGCAACCCCTCAAGTGCTCCCACAAGCTAACTTGTCTTCCAAGGAGGAGGATGTGAACTATATGGGAAGGGGCAACTACAACAACTACCAAGGCCCAAGGAACTTCAACAACAACCGGCAATTCAACAATTACCGGCCCAACCATAACCATCCCGGGTTTTCTTACTCTAACCCGGATGGAGCCTTGAACCCTCCCGCTTCTACAAGCACAACTCCACCACCAAGAGCTTCACAAGAACCTCCACCCGGATTCACTCAACCTCCAAAGGATAGAACCGAAATGATGTTTGAGCAATTGCTTGGAAGGTTGAGTGGTCTTGAGAGCACGGTGACTTCTATCTCAAAGGCTCAAAAGGTTTTGGAAGCACAAGTGTTCCAAAAGGCGGGTGAAGCACATAGAGATCCGGGAAAGCTTCCCGGAAGAACCGAAGAAAACCCAAGAGGCCAAGTGTTGGCTATTACAACAAGAAGTGGGTTAAGCATGAAGGATCCTTTGCCCAAGGAGAATGCTAAAGGGAAGCAAGTGGTGATAGAGGAAGAGACTTTGCAAGGAGATGGAGGCAAGAGCAAGGATGTAGAGCCAACCTATGTGGCACCGCCTCCATACAAGCCACCACTACCGTTCCCTCAATCAAGAGCAAGAGCTCGTTTGGACAATCATTTTGGTAAGTTCCTTGAACTAATGTCTAAATTGCATATTAACATTCCGTTCATGGATGCTATTTTAGGGATGCCGGCATATGGCAAGTTCTTGAAGGAAATACTCTCCAACAAAAGGAAGTTGGAGGAGTATGGTGAGATAAGGATGACTAAGAGATCCTCGGAGTTAATTCAAACGATGAAGGAGGAGATGCCTCCCAAGCTAAGGGATCCGGGATCCTTTTGTGTGCCAATCGGAGTAGGAGAAGTGAAGTATGACGCCCTATGTGATCTTGGGGCAAGTGTAAGCATCATTCCGCTTGCACTTTGCAACAAGGTTGGGCTAGGAGAGCCAAAGCCGGTCAAGATGACTCTTTACATGGCGGACCGCTCGATCACTCATCCGGTTGGAATCTTGGAGGACATTCCGGTGCAATTGGGGAAGTTCTATGTGCCCATAGACTTTGTTGTTTTGGACATCCCGGCGGACTATCCGGTTCCTATCATTTTGGGGAGACCCTTCCTAGCTACTTCCGGATGTCTAGTAGATTGCAAGAATGGAACTCTCTCCTTCAACATTGGAGAAGAGAACATCAAGTTCAAGCTATCAACAATGATGAAAGGACCAACTCTTGATGAGGATGTATTCAACATAGTTGAAGAGGAAGAGTCTAGAGAGATTGTGAGCTCAATCTTGCTCAAGGATCCGCTTGAGAGGGTTCTTAGCTCGAGCTTGATGGAGGAAGGAGTTGAGGAGAGTAGCAATGAAGTGATCAAGGCCTTGAATGCATTGGACGAGCTACCAAGTGTTGGATTTGAAGTACTAGAAGGAGGGGAAAACTGCCAGAAAAATCGACCTGCCTGCCAAAAATCGGCCGATTTTTGTACTTATGCTGAAATTTCAGCCAGTTTTGCCAAAACAGAAACTCAGATCGACCCACTGCTTGAAAAATCGTCCGATTTTTCTTCCTGGACCGATTTTCCTGAGTCTTTTCAGCATCAACCACTTGAGTTTGAGCAATCATCAAGGGACTTCAAGGAGGCTTCCATGGCTTTGCAATCATCTCAACCTACATTATATGGATCATCTCCAACCGAAAAAGGTCCTCCTCAACTTGATCTTAAACCTCTTCCTTCTCATTTAAAGTATGCTTTCCTTGGTTCAAATTCTACTTATCCGGTGATTGTGAATGCATCTTTGAATGATGATGAGCTTAATAGATTGTTGAATGAATTGAAACTGCATAGAAAGGCAATAGGATACACCATTGATGATCTTGTTGGCATCAAACCTTCTTTGTGCATGCATAGGATAATGATGGAAGATAATCATAAACCCTCTATTGAACATCAAAGAAGACTAAATCCTATAATGAAAGAGGTAGTTAAGAAGGAGATCATAAAGTTGCTAGATGCGGGAATTATCTACCCTATCTCGGATAGTAAGTGGGTTAGTCCCGTTCATGTAGTACCTAAGAAGGGTGGGATGACCGTAGTGACTAATGAGAACAATGAACTAATCCCCACTAGAACGGTTACGGGATGGAGGATGTGTATTGATTATAGAAAGCTTAACATGGCCTCTAGGAAAGATCACTTCCCTCTCCCCTTCATTGACCAAATGCTAGAGAGGTTAGCTCAACACTCCCATTTTTGCTACCTAGATGGCTATAGTGGATTCTTCCAAATCCCTATCCACCCCGATGACCAAGAGAAAACAACCTTTACATGTCCATGGGGTACTTTTGCATATAGGAGGATGCCATTTGGGTTGTGTAATGCACCCGCCACCTTCCAAAGGTGTATGATGGCTATCTTTTCGGAATACATAGAAGATATCATGGAAGTGTTTATGGATGATTTCTCTGTTTATGGTTCTTCTTTCGATGATTGCTTGGCTAACTTGTCCTTAGTATTGCAAAGATGTGAGGAGACAAATCTTGTCTTAAATTGGGAAAAATGCCACTTCATGGTAAGTGAAGGTATTGTGTTAGGACACTTGGTGTCTAACCGTGGCATTGAGGTTGATAGGGCCAAGATTGAAACGATAGAGAAGTTGCCACCACCTACCTCGGTGAAAGGGGTAAGGAGTTTCTTAGGGCATGCCGGTTTTTACCGGAGGTTCATTCAAGATTTTTCTAAAATTTCCAAGCCTCTCACTAACCTACTAATGAAGGATGTTGATTTTGTCTTCTCCAAAGATTGTCTTGAGGCTTTTTGTAGGTTGAAGAACGCTTTGATCTCCGCACCCATCATGCAACCTCCGGACTGGAGCTTACCGTTTGAGATCATGTGTGATGCAAGCGATGTAGCCGTTGGGGCTGTTTTGGGGCAAAGGAAAGATGGGAGAACTCATGCCATTTATTATGCTAGCAAGACGCTAGATGATGCCCAACTTAACTATGCCACAACCGAGAAAGAGTTGCTAGCGGTGGTGTATGCTTTTGAGAAGTTCCGCTCATATCTCGTTGGAGCTAAGGTCATAGTCTATACGGATCATGCTGCGATCCGTTACCTCCTTACAAAGAAGGATGCCAAACCTAGGTTGATTCGGTGGATCCTTCTTCTTCAAGAGTTTGATTTGGAAATCCGGGACAAGAAGGGATCCGAGAACTCCGTGGCGGATCACCTTAGTAGACTACCTCCCCTAGAGATTGAGAGAGATGACATCCCGATTGATGACTCATTCCGGGATGAGCAATTGCAAATGGTGGAGGAGTGCTTGTTCCAAGTATCTAGAGGAAGTGAGCCGTGGTATGCCGACATAGTGAACTACTTGGTGTGTGAGGAAGTGCCTCCCGGGTTAACATATGCCCAAAGGAAGAAGTTCTTCAAGGATGTTAGGCACTACTATTGGAGTGAGCCACTTTTGTTCAAAAGAGGGCCGGATGGAATGTTTAGAAGATGCATACCGGAGGATGAGGTGGAGAGTGTGATACGCCATTGTCATTCCTTGCCATGTGGAGGGCATGCTAGTGCACACAAGACATGTGCTAAAGTGTTGCAATCGGGCTTCTTTTGGCCTAGCTTGTTCAAGGATGTGCAAGGCTTTGTGGTAGCTTGTGATGCTTGCCAAAGGACGGGCAACATCTCAAGGAGGAATGAGATGCCCTTGAACAACATCCAAGAGGTAGAAATATTTGATGTATGGGGTGTGGACTTCATGGGACCGTTCCCTTCTTCATGTGGCAACCTCTACATCCTATTGGCGGTTGATTATGTTTCGAGATGGGTGGAGGCAATTGCCTCTCCCACAAATGATGCCAAGGTGGTGGTGCGGTTCTTCAACCGAGTGATCTTCCCTAGGTTTGGAACACCAAGGGTGATCATAAGTGATGGAGGGAAGCACTTCACAAATAGGAACTTTGGAGCACTTTTGGCTAAGTATGGGGTGACTCATAAGGTGGCAACACCTTACCATCCCCAAACTAGTGGCCAAGTGGAGATCTCCAACCGGGAGATCAAGGCCATTCTTGAGAAGACGGTATCAAGGACGAGAAAAGATTGGGCTATGAAGCTCGATGATGCCTTGTGGGCATATAGGACCGCTTTCAAGACACCAATTGGCACCACTCCTTACAAATTGGTCTATGGCAAGTCTTGCCACCTTCCGGTAGAGATGGAGCATAGAGCTTATTGGGCCATTAAGTGGCTAAACTTTGACCTCAAAGAAGCCGGTGAGAAGCGTTTGCTTGATATAAATGCTCTTGAAGAGATCCGGTTGGATGCTTACGAGAATGCTCGGATCTACAAGGAGCGAACCAAGCGATGGCATGACAAGAGGATCATCCCGAAAGAGTTGAGTGAAGGAGACCTTGTCCTTCTCTTCAACTCAAGGCTGCGGCTCTTCCCCGGAAAGCTCAAATCAAGATGGACCGGGCCATATGTGGTGAAGAAGATTTTTCCTCATGGAGCGGTGGAGATAGGAGGAGATCATTGTGGTAACTTCAAGGTGAATGGGCATCGTTTGAAGAAGTACATCCCGGAAGCCCCGGTGGAAGTGATTGCCCCGCTTCACCTTGATTGAAACGCTCCTGAATTTGGTCAAGCTAATGACCTTAAAGAAGCGCTTAATGGGAGGCAACCCATTGGTATATATTTTTCCCTTTTCTTTTTCTTGCTTTCGTTTAATCTCACTCTTGGTGTGCTTTGTTTTTCTTTTGTGTTTTTGGGTGCTAGATCTTGTTGATTGTCATGAGTTATGAGACGTTGGAGGTCATGTGAAAACCTCATGGAGCTATTGAAGGGACAAGATCCAAGCACATAGACGAGGAGGAAAGCACCCAGAAAAATCGGACTGTTCATCAACAAAATCGTCCGATTTTCTTGGGGTATGGTCCGATTTTTCCTCTGTATAAAGGAAAGTGATGATCTCCAATCAAGCATGGGTGGAGCGGACGTGGAACTTGGACGGCTTGCGGTGCCAAGCGCGGGTTTCGACACCATAATGAACATCAAGAGCTCTCTACCATCCTTGATCGATCATCCACCATCATCATTCAATGTGACCCGAAATACCAAAGCATCACCAATTTTACATTGTGAGGACTCTCTTTCACTTCTTTATTTAGCTTACACATTAGGGACAATGTGTTTCTAAGTATGGGGTGGGGTTTTCATGATCACTTGCATGATTAGCATCTAGGATAGTTTAATTTTGTCACATGTTTCATTATGTCTTGCATTGTACATACATATTTCGAAAATTCCAAAAAATCAGAAAATTTTAAAAAATTTTGTGCTTTCTAAAGCTTGGGAATGACCCTTATGATGAACCTTGTCTTGTGGATTGGCTATGGATGACCTTATGTGTTGAATAGATGATGCATATGTGGACTTGAAGTACTTATCTTGAATCCCATGTTTGAATTGTGATCATGAATGTTTGCCTTGAATGAATTGAGTATTGAAAGTCGAAATTGCATGCTAGTTCTTGCACATCATTTAGGAATGAATGAGGCAATTCATTTTTCTCTACTTCTCATCTTGATCATGTTGTTTGAGCACCTCAATTGATGAAAAATTTGACCTCTTTTGACCCATCCGGGAATAGGAGAATGCTAGTGTGTTGATGTGTGTGAAAAGCAAGTGTGGGGTGAAGTTGTTGATGAAAGAATGATGTGAATAAGATTGCTGAATTTGTTGGATTTGAAGTACTAGAAGGAGGGGAAAACTGCCAGAAAAATCGACCTGCCTGCCAAAAATCGGCCGATTTTTGTACTTATGCTGAAATTTCAGCCAGTTTTGCCAAAACAGAAACTCAGATCGACCCACTGCTCTGAAAAATCGTCCGATTTTTCTTCCTGGACCGATTTTCCTGAGTCTTTTCAGCATCAACCACTTGAGTTTGAGCAATCATCAAGGGACTTCAAGGAGGCTTCCATGGCTTTGCAATCATCTCAACCTACATTATATGGATCATCTCCAACCGAAAAAGGTCCTCCTCAACTTGATCTTAAACCTCTTCCTTCTCATTTAAAGTATGCTTTCCTTGGTTCAAATTCTACTTATCCGGTGATTGTGAATGCATCTTTGAATGATGATGAGCTTAATAGATTGTTGAATGAATTGAAACTGCATAGAAAGGCAATAGGATACACCATTGATGATCTTGTTGGCATCAAACCTTCTTTGTGCATGCATAGGATAATGATGGAAGATAATCATAAACCCTCTATTGAACATCAAAGAAGACTAAATCCTATAATGAAAGAGGTAGTTAAGAAGGAGATCATAAAGTTGCTAGATGCGGGAATTATCTACCCTATCTCGGATAGTAAGTGGGTTAGTCCCGTTCATGTAGTACCTAAGAAGGGTGGGATGACCGTAGTGACTAATGAGAACAATGAACTAATCCCCACTAGAACGGTTACGGGATGGAGGATGTGTATTGATTATAGAAAGCTTAACATGGCCTCTAGGAAAGATCACTTCCCTCTCCCCTTCATTGACCAAATGCTAGAGAGGTTAGCTCAACACTCCCATTTTTGCTACCTAGATGGCTATAGTGGATTCTTCCAAATCCCTATCCACCCCGATGACCAAGAGAAAACAACCTTTACATGTCCATGGGGTACTTTTGCATATAGGAGGATGCCATTTGGGTTGTGTAATGCACCCGCCACCTTCCAAAGGTGTATGATGGCTATCTTTTCGGAATACATAGAAGATATCATGGAAGTGTTTATGGATGATTTCTCTGTTTATGGTTCTTCTTTCGATGATTGCTTGGCTAACTTGTCCTTAGTATTGCAAAGATGTGAGGAGACAAATCTTGTCTTAAATTGGGAAAAATGCCACTTCATGGTAAGTGAAGGTATTGTGTTAGGACACTTGGTGTCTAACCGTGGCATTGAGGTTGATAGGGCCAAGATTGAAACGATAGAGAAGTTGCCACCACCTACCTCGGTGAAAGGGGTAAGGAGTTTCTTAGGGCATGCCGGTTTTTACCGGAGGTTCATTCAAGATTTTTCTAAAATTTCCAAGCCTCTCACTAACCTACTAATGAAGGATGTTGATTTTGTCTTCTCCAAAGATTGTCTTGAGGCTTTTTGTAGGTTGAAGAACGCTTTGATCTCCGCACCCATCATGCAACCTCCGGACTGGAGCTTACCGTTTGAGATCATGTGTGATGCAAGCGATGTAGCCGTTGGGGCTGTTTTGGGGCAAAGGAAAGATGGGAGAACTCATGCCATTTATTATGCTAGCAAGACGCTAGATGATGCCCAACTTAACTATGCCACAACCGAGAAAGAGTTGCTAGCGGTGGTGTATGCTTTTGAGAAGTTCCGCTCATATCTCGTTGGAGCTAAGGTCATAGTCTATACGGATCATGCTGCGATCCGTTACCTCCTTACAAAGAAGGATGCCAAACCTAGGTTGATTCGGTGGATCCTTCTTCTTCAAGAGTTTGATTTGGAAATCCGGGACAAGAAGGGATCCGAGAACTCCGTGGCGGATCACCTTAGTAGACTACCTCCCCTAGAGATTGAGAGAGATGACATCCCGATTGATGACTCATTCCGGGATGAGCAATTGCAAATGGTGGAGGAGTGCTTGTTCCAAGTATCTAGAGGAAGTGAGCCGTGGTATGCCGACATAGTGAACTACTTGGTGTGTGAGGAAGTGCCTCCCGGGTTAACATATGCCCAAAGGAAGAAGTTCTTCAAGGATGTTAGGCACTACTATTGGAGTGAGCCACTTTTGTTCAAAAGAGGGCCGGATGGAATGTTTAGAAGATGCATACCGGAGGATGAGGTGGAGAGTGTGATACGCCATTGTCATTCCTTGCCATGTGGAGGGCATGCTAGTGCACACAAGACATGTGCTAAAGTGTTGCAATCGGGCTTCTTTTGGCCTAGCTTGTTCAAGGATGTGCAAGGCTTTGTGGTAGCTTGTGATGCTTGCCAAAGGACGGGCAACATCTCAAGGAGGAATGAGATGCCCTTGAACAACATCCAAGAGGTAGAAATATTTGATGTATGGGGTGTGGACTTCATGGGACCGTTCCCTTCTTCATGTGGCAACCTCTACATCCTATTGGCGGTTGATTATGTTTCGAGATGGGTGGAGGCAATTGCCTCTCCCACAAATGATGCCAAGGTGGTGGTGCGGTTCTTCAACCGAGTGATCTTCCCTAGGTTTGGAACACCAAGGGTGATCATAAGTGATGGAGGGAAGCACTTCACAAATAGGAACTTTGGAGCACTTTTGGCTAAGTATGGGGTGACTCATAAGGTGGCAACACCTTACCATCCCCAAACTAGTGGCCAAGTGGAGATCTCCAACCGGGAGATCAAGGCCATTCTTGAGAAGACGGTATCAAGGACGAGAAAAGATTGGGCTATGAAGCTCGATGATGCCTTGTGGGCATATAGGACCGCTTTCAAGACACCAATTGGCACCACTCCTTACAAATTGGTCTATGGCAAGTCTTGCCACCTTCCGGTAGAGATGGAGCATAGAGCTTATTGGGCCATTAAGTGGCTAAACTTTGACCTCAAGGAGGCCGGTGAGAAGCGCTTGCTAGACATGAACGCACTTGAGGAGATCCGGTTGGATGCTTACGAGAATGCTCGGATCTACAAGGAGCGAACCAAGCGATGGCATGACAAGAGGATCATCCCGAAAGAGTTGAGTGAAGGAGACCTTGTCCTTCTCTTCAACTCAAGGCTGCGGCTCTTCCCCGGAAAGCTCAAATCAAGATGGACCGGGCCATATGTGGTGAAGAAGATTTTTCCTCATGGAGCGGTGGAGATAGGAGGAGATCATTGTGGTAACTTCAAGGTGAATGGGCATCGTTTGAAGAAGTACATCCCGGAAGCCCCGGTGGAAGTGATTGCCCCGTTTCACCTTGATTGAAACGCTCCTGAATTTGGTCAAGCTAATGACCTTAAAGAAGCGCTTAATGGGAGGCAACCCATTGGTACATATTTGTCCCTTTCTTTTTCTTGCTTTCGTTTAATCTCACTCTTGGTGTGCTTTGTTTTTCTTTTGTGTTTTTGGGTGCTAGATCTTGTTGATTGTCATGAGTTATGAGACGTTGGAGGTCATGTGAAAACCTCATGGAGCTATTGAAGGGACAAGATCCAAGCACATGGACGAGGAGGAAAGCACCCAGAAAAATCGGCCTGTTCATCAACAAAATCGTCCGATTTTCTTGGGGTATGGTCCGATTTTTCCTCTGTATAAAGGAAAGTGATGATCTCCAATCAAGCATGGGTGGAGCGGACGTGGAACTTGGACGGCTTGCGGTGCCAAGCGCGGGTTTCGACACCATAATGAACATCAAGAGCTCTCTACCATCCTTGATCGATCATCCACCATCATCATTCAATGTGACCCGAAATACCAAAGCATCACCAATTTTACATTGTGAGGACTCTCTTTCACTTCTTTATTTAGTTTACACATTAGGGACAATGTGTTTCTAAGTATGGGGTGGGGTTTTCATGATCACTTGCATGATTAGCATCTAGGATAGTTTAATTTTGTCACATGTTTCATTATGTCTTGCATTGTACATACATATTTCGAAAATTCCAAAAAATCAGAAAATTTTAAAAAATTTTGTGCTTTCTAAAGCTTGGGAATGACCCTTATGATGAACCTTGTCTTGTGGATTGGCTATGGATGACCTTATGTGTTGAATAGATGATGCATATGTGGACTTGAAGTACTTATCTTGAATCCCATGTTTGAATTGTGATCATGAATGTTTGCCTTGAATGAATTGAGTATTGAAAGTCGAAATTGCATGCTAGTTCTTGCACATCATTTAGGAATGAATGAGGCAATTCATTTTTCTCTACTTCTCATCTTGATCATGTTGTTTGAGCACCTCAATTGATGAAAAATTTGACCTCTTTTGACCCATCCGGGAATAGGAGAATGCTAGTGTGTTGATGTGTGTGAAAAGCAAGTGTGGGGTGAAGTTGTTGATGAAAGAATGATGTGAATAAGATTGCTGAATTTGTTGTGAAAGTGTAGCCAAAAATATAGGTTTGGGGACGTTGGTCTAAATGACAAGTAACTCGGTACACTTCACATAATCGGGTGTTGGTGCCTTGCCAAAGTCAAATAAACCGATAGTCCTAACGAGCTTTGGTATGTGTGCTCGGTGTGGATGCATCTCGAAAAATAGAAAAAGCCCGAGAATGGCTAATCACCAAGGTTTCGGCTTTTGTACACCAATGCCATTGTCTCAAAAATAAAAGAAAGAAAAGAAAATGAAGAAAAATATACACTTGAGGGAAGTTGATAAGAAAATTTGAAGTTGTGGTTGTTTAGTTCCTTTCCCGGATTAGCATCACATAGCCTAGAAAATTCCCCACCTAATCACAACGTTTCTTGGCCTTCTATTTCACAAGTCCTTATGACCTACTTGCATGTGTGTAAGACTAAGTGATTTAGATTGGATATACTCATGATGATCTTGACTTCTTCATCTTTACACTTCACTTCATGCTTTCTAGTTAAGTGTAATTGTCTCTTCATGCCTTCATTCATTTTATGCATATTGCTTGTCCATTGCCATGAAACATGACTATGAAGGTGATCCAATATTAGAAGCACAAACCCAAAAAGATTTTGCCATTTTTCTGCATACATAAATCATGTCATCTCTTAGTCTATAGTTGAGAATTTGCTCGGGGACGAGCAAACCTTAAGTATGGGGTATTTTTGATAACAAGATTTATGACTTAGGATTAGGTAATCAATTAGATAGATTTCTCGCTCATTCATGCACGTTTTGGCATTGGTTCATGACGTCTTCGCTCAATTCATGCACATTTCTAGAAAAGACGTCTACACTACCTTTTATCGGTTTTGTAGGTAATTCGGGGATCTATTGGACGTTAATCGATACAATTGAGGGCCAAGCCTCATGATGGTACACATCCAAGGCTAAGGAGGAGCATAATTGGAGCAACAAAGGACACAAAGACCACTATTGGTGCAAGCAATGGATCAACTCATGGCTAGACGATCATAGCATGCTTTTGTTGAAGAAAATCGACCTACACCCAGGAAAATCGGCCGATTTTTTCCTCTGGGTCGATTTTTAGGCCTTTGACAGCTTAAAGCCACGTGTCCCACGATCTCTTGTCCGTCCTTGCTCTTGGTGGAGAATATAAGTGGTCCTGCAGGTGGTTGCTGAGCATCTCTCCTCTCCCACACTCTCATTTACAGCTCATTGATTTTGGAGAAAGATTGGAGGAGAAGAAAAGCTCTCAAAGATTGAAGGAAGAAGAAGAACACCATAGTAGGAGAATAGTGAGGTTTTGAGTTTTTTTTGAGTTACTTTTGTAATCTTGGATTGAAGAACGATTGCAAGGATTGTTAGGAACGTTTTGAATCTTCATTTAAGAGTTTGTGAGTCTTGCTACAACTTGGATTTGGCTGAGATTTATTGATTTTACTTGCTTATCTTTCATTATCCATCTATGAACACCATGTATGCTTGTTTGATGATTTTGGATCTTAATATGCATGTTATTGGCTAGTTTGTTGTGATTCTGGAGTGAATGATTGATGGTTATGGCTAGGGTGATGATAGGATGAACTTATATGTTAGTTTAGGATGATTTGTATGCACGAAACCCAACCCTGTCAGAAAAATCGACCTGTTCATCAGATAAATCGGCCGATTTATCTGTAGAACAGCCCGATTTATTCTCCTGTTGCTCTTTAAATGGTAAATCTGAGTGTTAGGGTCCTTGGTTGTTTAAATCCTAGTGTTTATTAAGCCTAATTTAGCTTAGGATCACCTAATGCTATCAACCTAAGTGAAGGAAGAGATCTACCCGATGATTCCCGATCTTAGATACCTTAGAGGATGAATTCTAGGTAGTAGTGAGCCTCACAAGCCGCTATTGGATCGAGTGTGCTAGGATTATTGCTTGAGATTTCCCTATTCCGAGACTTACCCGGTAAGGAGAGGGTTACCCCTTAAGTAGTATCTAGTTTGTGTGGATTTCCTTATTCTAACCCCTTGAGACCTACCCGGTAATAGGAGTTTGATGCGGGATTAGTGAAGTGAGAGACCTACCCGGTAATTGCTTCCATTTGTGAAACATTCTTCCCCCAACACCGCAGCTTGTCCTTAGAATCCTTAGAACCTTGAGTCCTATGCCATAACCGGAAATCTTGACCTCTAGAATCTACTTTTCTCTCTTTGATCATATACTTGTGCTTTGTGATACTTGTTCCTTTGTTAGTTTGAGTTGTTAGTTGTTTTATTATCTTGCTTGACTTGTGATCATTGTTTGATCACCATAAAAACCAACAAAAACATTGAGTTTTCCATTTTCTTTGTTTCTCATCTTATCTTAGTCTAGATTCACACTATCTTTGATCATTGTTTGACTCGATTTCACCTTAGTCTTTGTGTCGACCTCGGAATACTTACCTTTCTACAAACGTCCCGTACACTGCGGGTTCGCTAGGTAGTTTAGGATTTAGTTCGAGTTTATAAATGTAAAGCTTTTTGTGCTATTAATCCTAGCGTAACACCGGACCTTCCGCCAGTTGAACCGCCGCCGCTGTTGCAGAAGTGCCATCCGGAAGCGAGCCGAGGAACGAAGCCTTCCGCCGACCGCTGCAGAAGACCGGTGCGAGCCACTCCAGCAGGTGAGCCGGCATTTTTCTTTCTTCTGTTTTCTTCAATCGGCACTGTTGTATACCTGTGGAAGAAGTTAAGCTATAGATATGTATATGTATATACTTTAGTGTATGTTTATGTATATAGTGACGGTGTTGAGGAATGAGAGAATTCGTATACGGATATATATATATATATATACGTATATATATATATATATATATATATTAGACATTTGAGTAAGGTACCGTAGGGTATATATACTTATATATATATATACGTAAATTTATATATAAACATATACTTATAAGAATAAAAATAGCGTATAAAAATATAAGAATTTTGTATGCCGAGTATATAAATATCCGTATATATATTGTATGAAAATAAAAGTATACCTAAGTGAAGTAAAGTTATACATGTGGACCGATATATATATAATCTACTCATACGAACGGGAGTTGCGCAAATGTCATGTATATATAAATACCAAATGGTTACGGTTTTAATAGGAAATGGAGGTAAAGGTTAAAGTACGTACATAGGTATACATACGTTTGGAAGAGTAAAGTAATAATAGGGAAGTGAGGAGGGATTTTGGTTCTTGGAAGAGTTTTAGAGTGTAACTTATAGCTGGTGTAACTATCAAAGGGAATTGATAGTTTTCTAAATTAAACTTCGAGAAATTACGATACCAAGGGTAAAATGGTCTTTTACCATAAGAGAGCTTTTTCCGTAATTCCTTCGCATGAGGTTGGACGTTGAGATGTGATTTTGATACACGTGCCTTATTTGACAGGCGTTTGAGTTACCACGAGTACGGACTGTTTGAGACGCGTTAGAGAGTATTTTGACTCAGGTAAGTCCTTGCGACTTACTTAGCCAGTTTCTGGATATTAGTTGAGTGATAGTGGTTGTGTGTGCTATTGGCGTGTTTAATAATAATAACTTGCTAGGACGACTGTTATTATTACGTTTAAGGCCCAAGTGTATGTATAACGGGCCGTGACATCACTGCCCAGCTCTGACAGGAGACTGGGAGGTTCTCTATACCCAGACCAGGCAGGTACAAGGTGAGATGCATCGGATCCATTCCTGATGGTTACACGGGGGCGGAGGCGAGGTTTGGGAATCCCTCGTGTCACAACATAAGTATCATTAGCGTGAAAGAGTAACTAAATTCAAGATAATAAAACGGACTTGTTTGAAAGCATGATGAGTGTTTATATTTTTTCTGAGTGTGTTTGTGCTACTATTATTCTGCTAATATTTAGATAACTAGCTAATGGTTCCTCTTGTTGTGTTTTAGATTTACCGCAGGTTAGACCAGCAGCTGAGTGATCCGGAAGTAGTGGTCAGCCGGGTCTCTGTACTCCTTAGAGTGGGGGGTTGGGGGTTGTGTTTGTCTTTCCTTTCGTTTGGTTAAGACAGTTGTTCTTTTCTTTTGTTTAAGTACTTTAGGCTGCTAGATAGTGTTGCATTCATTACCCTAAAAATATTATTTTTATGAATTTCGGTTTCTTTATTTGTGTCTTGTTGCAAGATCCTAGTAATGTTGTTGTCAAACTGAGGTCGGGACCCATTGTGAGGTCCTAACCAGTAATACTCCGAATTATGAGAATTTGGGGTGTTACAACATGGTATCAGAGCTCTAGGTTGGCAACAATGGCAATTGAAATCTTCTGAAAGACCGAATAAGATAAAGCAGAACCCGAAAAGGGGTCTGAGTTTTAAAAAGAGAATTTTGGTTTTTAAATGCATGCATAGTCTGGTTGGGAATAGAAAAGTACGGCTGACCACCACTACTACCGCGGATCTCAGTTTGCTTAGTATGGACTTTAGGTTTTACTGTAGTTGGACTTTTAGCTTGTTTATAAAGATATGTTATATAGAAAGGTATATGCCGAAGATTAGTAGAAATTGTAGTTATGTTATGTCCTTAACGGAGATAACATAATGAGTTTCTCACCCCTTGGACACATCTAAGTAGTTTTTGAAAGGTGTCAACGTGAGGATTAGTATGCATATCTTATGTGCATTAGGGTAGACGAACGTCGGACAACTCCTTCGAGCTTGTTGAGGAACGTCGAGACGGAAAAGTGAAGACTCAAAGACAACACCAATTACGATGACAAGAAGAGAATCCGGAATCAACTCAACGGGATCAAATGAAGGATATACAAGAGAGTAGTTCCGGAGAAGCAAGAGATGATCGCCGACTAGAGAATTGAGAAAGACAACGGAGAGGCTCTTTCAAGTTGTGTAAAGTGACTTCACAAACAAAGAGGATGACGTCGAAAATTTTCCATAGATATGAAAGTCAACAGATAGATATAGTAGCGATCAAGAAAAGGGACAAAAAAATTTAAGCTCACTGACAGACTAGGAAGGGAAAGTTGATGCCAAAAGTAAGGCGAAATATGATCACTCTCAACAAGCTAATTGCCCCCACAATTCAGATTGATAACCGAGACAGTCAAAAGTATGGAAGTCAACACGAGATACATTATCCATCCAAATAGAAAGAATTAAAGAGCTGCAACTTGTAAGCTTACGCATTGCCAGAAAGGAAAAGATGGATTTCACCAACGTAGAAGTGGAGTGATCTCGTAGAACACAGGAGAAATTCTGACATAGACCGGGATACAACAATAACCAGCTTCTGTAAAGGTAGCATTACAAGCATTACAAGCATTACAACCAACGTAGAAGTGTGTGAGAAGAGTATTGGTGAACCCGAGGGACCCCAATAACTTCTCATTCAAAAGGAATTTAAGCTAACAACACTACAAGTTCATAATAGAGAACCGCAAATAGACGATAACTCAAGTAAAAGAATCACGGAGATGTACTTGCAAGCTACCCTAGAAGGATTGAAAAGTCTGTTGATGGAAGAAGAATGATACAACTGGACTCGTAAGACTATAACAATCTTACAAAAGTGTAGATTGTAGGAGGAGCTAAAGAAGAATAAACAGAGAGACGGAAGGAGATATATTTCACCAAGTATATCAAGCCTCAAAAGAGATGGAAGAAAAGTAAGTCTATGATGTTGTAGAAGGTCAACTACATCCTACTTGGACAACTTAAAAGTTACATGTGCGGGTTACCTAGTGATGGTTAGTTAACCGATAAGAAGAATAACCACAAGGTTATAAAAGAATTTTATCGACATCTAGTGAATTTCTTTCGGAGATCCACGACGAAAATGGTGAGGTTAATACAAGTACTAGTAGCCTGGATGGTAACGTTAAATGAGTTCAATATGATAATTCTAATAAATAAATTTAAGAGCAGCTCTTGACGGTCGGTAATTACCCTTGAAGATAGAAATGGTAAAAAGGGAATTGTTGGGAGTAGTTACTACTGACTACGAAAGATACATATCAGAGTTAGAATGAAGGGATCCCTGTAAGAAGAACTAGAAGATTAAGAGGAAGTAGATGATTGGAAACATGTCCTACGTCTTAGCATTTCACACAAGTAAGACAGATGGTGCTCCTTCGAGAAAGGTAGGGTCAGACTGTCTAGATTGACAGGGAAAACCCTTGTGATTTAAAATGTGACACAGAATAATTGGAAATTCCGAGGCGGCACAAACATAAGGAGTATGATGTAAAGCCTTGGTGAAATGTGTGGTCGAGTTGTGAGGTGATTGCAGATAGAACCTACAGGTTGACTAAAACAGACATGAGAAGGAGTAAAAGTGAAAGATTAAAGGTTGTTATATGGATCCGGTATCACACCAATAAGATGGTTACCGAAGGGACTAAAGACTGTTATTTAAGGAGAAATGGAGGTACTCCATGGAAAAATTCA
>BSUD01000006.1:17016756-17030744 GCA_033239045.1 Fagopyrum esculentum | reverse complement strand
ATATATATATAATCTACTCATACGAACGGGAGTTGCGCAAATGTCATGTATATATAAATACCAAATGGTTACGGTTTTAATAGGAAATGGAGGTAAAGGTTAAAGTACGTACATAGGTATACATACGTTTGGAAGAGTAAAGTAATAATAGGGAAGTGAGGAGGGATTTTGGTTCTTGGAAGAGTTTTAGAGTGTAACTTATAGCTGGTGTAACTATCAAAGGGAATTGATAGTTTTCTAAATTAAACTTCGAGAAATTACGATACCAAGGGTAAAATGGTCTTTTACCATAAGAGAGCTTTTTCCGTAATTCCTTCGCATGAGGTTGGACGTTGAGATGTGATTTTGATACACGTGCCTTATTTGACAGGCGTTTGAGTTACCACGAGTACGGACTGTTTGAGACGCGTTAGAGAGTATTTTGACTCAGGTAAGTCCTTGCGACTTACTTAGCCAGTTTCTGGATATTAGTTGAGTGATAGTGGTTGTGTGTGCTATTTGCGTGTTTAATAATAATAACTTGCTAGGACGACTGTTATTATTACGTTTAAGGCCCAAGTGTATGTATAACGGGCCGTGACATCACTGCCCAGCTCTGACAGGAGACTGGGAGGTTCTCTATACCCAGACCAGGCAGGTACAAGGTGAGATGCATCGGATCCATTCCTGATGGTTACACGGGGGCGGAGGCGAGGTTTGGGAATCCCTCGTGTCACAAAATAAGTATCATTAGCGTGAAAGAGTAACTTAACTCAAGATAATAAAACGGACTTGTTTGAAAGCATGATGGGTGTTTATATTTTTTCTGAGTGTGTGTGTGCTACTATGATTCTGCTAATATTTAGATAACTAGCTAACGGTTCCTCTTGTTGTGTTTTTAGATTTACCTCAGGTTAGACCAGCAGCTGAGTGATCCGGAAGTAGTGGTCAGCCGGGTCTCCGTACTCCTTAGAGTGGGGGGTTGGGGGTTGTGTTTGTCTTTCCTTTCGTTTGGTTAAGACAGTTGTTCTTTTCTTTTGTTTAAGTACTTTAGGCTGCTAGACAGTGTTGCATTCATTACCCTAAAAATACTATTTTTATGAATTTCGGTTTTTTTATTTGTGTCTTGTTGCAAGATCCTAGTAATATTGTTGTCAAACTGAGGTCGGGACCCATTGTGAGGTCCTAACCAGTAATGTCCCGAGTTCTGAGAATTCGGGGTGTTACAAGTGATCTCGTAGAACACAGGAGAAATTCTGACATAGACCGGGATACAACAATAACCAGCTTCTGTAAAGGCAGCATTACAAGCATTACAAGCATTACACCCAAGGAAGAAGAGTGTGTGAGAAGAGTATTGGTGAACCCGAGGGACCCCAATAACTTCTCATTCAAAAGGAATTTAAGCTAACAACACTACAAGTTCATAATAGAGAACCGCAAATAGACGATAATTCAGGTAAAAGAATCACGGAGATGTACCTACAAGCTACCCTAGAAGGATTGAAAAGTCTGTTGATGGAAGAAGAATGATACAACTGGACTCGTAAGGGTATAACGATCTTACAAAAGTGTAGATTGTAGGAGGAGCTAAAGAAGAATAAACAGAGAGACGGAAGGAGATATATTTCACCAAGTATATCAAGCCTCAAAAGAGATGGAAGAAAAGTAAGTCTATGATGTTGTAGAAGGTCAACTACATCCTACTTGGACAACTTAAAAGTTACATGTGCGGGTTACCTAGTGATGGTTAGTTAACCGATAAGAAGAATAACCACAAGGTTATAAAAGAATTTTATCGACATCTAGTGAATTTCTTTCGGAGATCCACGACGAAAATGGTGAAGTTAATACAAGTACTAGTAGCCTGGATGGTAACGTTAAATGAGTTCAATATGATAATTCTAATAAATAAATTTAAGAGCAGCTCTTGACGGTCGGTAATTACCCTTGAAGATAGAAATGGTAAAAAGGGAATTGTTGGGAGTAGTTACTACTGACTACGAAAGATACATATCAGAGTTAGAATGAAGGGATCCCTGTAAGAAGAACTAGAAGATTAAGAGGAAGTAGATGATTGGAAACATGTCCTACGTCTTAGCATTTCACACAAGTAAGACAGATGGTGCTCCTTCGAGAAAGGTAGGGTCAGACTGTCTAGATTGACAGGGAAAACCCTTGTGATTTAAAATGTGACACAGAATAATTGGAAATTCCGAGGCGGCACAAACATAAGGAGTATGATGTAAAGCCTTGGTGAAATGTGTGGTCGAGTTGTGAGGTGATTGCAGATAGAACCTACAGGTTGACTAAAACAGACATGAGAAGGAGTAAAAGTGAAAGATTAAAGGTTGTTATATGGATCCGGTATCACACCAATAAGATGGTTACCGAAGGGACTAAAGACTGTTATTTAAGGAGAAATGGAGGTACTCCATGGAAAAATTCAACTGGACTGATGACCTAAGAATTGATGAAAGTAATAAGATCAACCAACGCAGTTGTAAAGTGTGTACGAGAAAATTCAAAGAGATTTAACTATCTTACGGGGTGTAAATATCAAAGAAGGTAAAGCGACATGAGTATAAGGAAGACATAATAAATGCGATGCGAGAAATTTGATTGGTGGGAAAATCATATACACCTAATGTGTTGTATACAAATGGTACAATTGGATGTTTAATAACAATCATACCAACGGACTTATGACACTATGATGGATTTAGTGTAAACCAAGTGTATAACTTATCCAATGAGAAGGAAAATCAGGTATCAAAATTGCGGGTTATGATAAATTTTAAATAAAGTTTTGAGATGAGGATGTCCTTAGGAAATCTAGGCAAGAGTACAAAGCAACTGAAGTTCCAACACAGAATGGGTAGTAATGATCAACAAACAGTTAGAGACCGATGCAGAGAAGAAAAATGTATAAGACGAGTCATCTAGTAGAAGAGTTCACAAGACAAGCTTGTAAGGCCAAAAGAGATAAAATTTCGACCCGGATATGAGGGTCTAAGGAGCATGAAAGGATTAATTGAGCAGATGATGCTCACCAAGAATTTAACGCCGGTATAGGTATGAGAAGAGCAGGTCCGGAATATTGAGATAAGTCAATTATAGAGTGACTGACATCAACTGAGGACGTATAAGTGATGGTTGGTATTGACGAGAAGGTACCATTAAGAAGAGATATTAGTGACTGCGAATTTAAGAGATAACTTTACCGATGACTTGGAGGAATCCCCAAGTAGGCAACGGCAACTTTCTGGGGTGATCTAAAAATACAGAGAGAATCGGTTAGAGGTTGCTTACTAGTTGGTTAAGAACAGCCTCCGGTTGAATAAGAGAATAAGGGTCTGTTTGAAGAGGATCTTGCTAGTATTAGAAGGGAAGTATAGGCGGGAGTTGGGTAAATCATGTTGACGCCTTAGAAAGATGCCATTGTGACTAATGGGTGTTACACCAGAAGCGTGGTAGGCCCATAACTCACAGATGAAGAAAATCAATGTTAGGATATCTATGATTTCAAGTTAAGGAATTAGAGAACTATATGAAAAGGTCCACTTGAGAGTGTGATTTGTTTGAGTTATATAAATTTGAAAGCTTGACAAGAAGTAGGTGAAAATCCACTAATTAAGGAACGATCCGATTAGGTCACATTGAGGAAAACGAGCCAAGTAGTTTGTATTACAAAGAGCATTAGACACTTAGTAAAGTGCCGACAGAAGTTAAGATAATTATTTCAGAATCAATAGTAGGGAACTTTCGAAAGGAAAAAGCAGGTGCGCCAATGGAAGGAAAAGTTTGGTAGAGTTATCAAATGAGCCGGAAGTAAGTTTATGAAACAAACCGTTGAGAGAGCACCTACCAAAACCGAGACACGTCGTCAGCCATGAGGACCTGACAGTTGAGCCTGACCATACATTTGTAGAGTACCCAGTAGCTATTTTGGAGCGCAGTACTAGACGTCTGCGGTCCAAGGAGATACCTATGTTGAGGATCCAGTGGTCTAGGAGAGGAGCTGATGAGGCCACTTGGGAGACTGAGGAGAGTATTAGACGTAACTATCCCAAGTTCTTTACGGAGTTAGAGGTTACTCCTGTTTGACGAGTTAGTACTCGGATGTTGTGTTATTTGACCTTTCAGGTTTTTATATTGATTTGAGTGTTTACGTTTTATGTGACACATGTCTTTAGTTGATGGTTGAGTAGTTGCTTGTAGCCAACGAAAATGTCGAGAAAAATTAATATACCGAAGGAAATGTGTGAGTAAGAGGAATATTCTAAGTTTCGGGACGAAACTTCTTTTAAGAGGGCACTGATGTAATAACCGGAATTTTTAAACTCCGTTAAACCTGAATTTAACCGATTTCCGAAACATCAATCTTAAATAAATGGGTACATATATAATTAAATAAAATAAAACGAGTTTAAATGTTATCATTTTATGTAACTTTAAGTCACATAAAATGATGAAACTTTGTAACCGGAAATAATTTCCGTACCTTTAAAATAAAATAATAATTTACGTATCTCTAAAATAAAATAAGAAATTACCTAATACGGAATTTAATTCCGTAATTATTTCCGCAAATGCCCTACCGATCCGTACGAGTAACGGGCTTCGTTTCAGCTCGTTTTAATGAAGCAAAAGTGGGCCCAATGCTTTGAGTACTACAGCCCAGCCCAACCCATCCTTAACCCCTAATTAACCTAATTAACCTAACCTAATTTTAACCTAATCTAAACCTAGCCTAACCCTCTCTCATCGGCAATGAGATTACCGCTGCTTCAGCTTCTCTCTCGCGGCGCTAATGAGCAGCAGCAGTCACGCTTGACCGAGCCGCCACCGAGCCACTACGCCGCCGCCGGAAACTGCTCCCACAACCGCCGTCGCAGGCGACCACCAGGTGAGCCACCTTCCTGTCTATCTCTCTCCCTGTTCCTCTTTCCAATTTCGAAACGCAGCACGGCTGACCCTGGGCGCCACGCAGCAGATGCGAATCACGCCGGTGAGACTCCGCGCAGCCTCGTCTACCCTCCTCGTCCGCCAGTGACAGCGCCGCTAGACAGCAGTAGCAGCAACCCGCCTTTGCGCTCCAAGGACTGCACGTCTCCAAGACCGATCTGAGCCAACCGGTGCTACAGACCCCACCGCAGGAACCACCGAGTCTCTCCGGGACCGTTACACGGGTAAGCCTCCCTTCCCTATCGAATCTCCTGCCTCTGCACCGCTGTTGCTAATCCCCGCAACCACAAACCGCAACGAGGAACTCGAGCAGCAGTGCTGCTGTGCTGAATCAGCCGGACCTTCTGCCAGTTGAACCGCCGCCGCTGTTGCAGAAGTGCCATCCGGAAGCGAGCCGAGGAACGAAGCCTTCCGCCGACCGCTGCAGAAGACCGGTGCGAGCCACTCCAGCAGGTGAGCCGGCATTTTTCTTTCTTCTGTTTTCTTCAATCGGCACTGTTGTATACCTGTGGAAGAAGTTAAGCTATAGATATGTATATGTATATACTTTAGTGTATGTTTATGTATACAGTGACGGTGTTGAGGAATGAGAGAATTCGTATACGGATATATATATATATATATATACACGTGTATATATATATATTAGACATTTGAGTAAGGTACCGTAGGGTATATATACTTATATATATATACGTAAATTTATATATAAACATATACTTATAAGAATAAAAATAGCGTATAAAAATATAAGAATTTTGTATGCCGAGTATATAAATATACGTATATATATTGTATGAAAATAAAAGTATACCTAAGTGAAGTAAAGTTATACATGTGGACCGATATATATATATAATCTACTCATACGAACGGGAGTTGCGCAAATGTCATGTATATATAAATACCAAATGGTTACGGTTTTAATAGGAAATGGAGGTAAAGGTTAAAGTACGTACATAGGTATACATACGTTTGGAAGAGTAAAGTAATAATAGGGAAGTGAGGAGGGATTTTGGTTCTTGGAAGAGTTTTAGAGTGTAACTTATAGCTGGTGTAACTATCAAAGGGAACTGATAGTTTTCTAAATTAAACTTCGAGAAATTACGATACCTAGGGTAAAATGGTCTTTTACCATAAGAGAGCTTTTTCCGTAATTCCTTCGCATGAGGTTGGACGTTGAGATGTGATTTTGATACACGTGCCTTATTTGACAGGCGTTTGAGTTACCACGAGTACGGACTGTTTGAGACGCGTTAGAGAGTATTTTGACTCAGGTAAGTCCTTGCGACTTACTTAGCCAGTTTCTGAATATTAGTTGAGTGATAGTGGTTGTGTGTGCTATTGGCGTGTTTAATAATAATAACTTGCTAGGACGACTGTTATTATTACGTTTAAGGCCCAAGTGTATGTATAACGGGCCGTGACATCACTGCCCAGCTCTGACAGGAGACTGGGAGGTTCTCTATACCCAGACCAGGCAGGTACAAGGTGAGATGCATCGGATCCATTCCTGATGGTTACACGGGGGCGGATGCGAGGTTTGGGAATCCCTCGTGTCACAACATAAGTATCATTAGCGTGAAAGAGTAACTAAATTCAAGATAATAAAACGGACTTGTTTGAAAGCATGATGAGTGTTTATATTTTTTATGAGTGTGTTTGTGCTACTATTATTCTGCTAATATTTAGATAACTAGCCAATGATTCCTCTTGTTGTGTTTTAGATTTACCGCAGGTTAGACCAGCAGCTGAGTGATCCGGAAGTAGTGGTCAGCCGGGTCTTTGTACTCCTTAGAGTGGGGGGTTGGGGGTTGTGTTTGTCTTTCCTTTCGTTTGGTTAAGACAGTTGTTCTTTTCTTTTGTTTAAGTACTTTAGGCTGCTAGACAGTGTTGCATTCATTACCCTAAAAATATTATTTTTATGAATTTCGGTTTCTTTATTTGTGTCTTGTTGCAAGATCCTAGTAATGTTGTTGTCAAACTGAGGTCGGAACCCATTGTGAGGTCCTAACCAGTAATACTCCGAATTCTGAGAATTTTGGGTGTTACAATCTCTAACCTGCAGGGCATCTACAACATCGGTAAAAATCGTTAGCTAACATTCTAGATATCAGAAAGACAGTAAAAGAACAAACACACATAAGATGGAAAACACATAGCATGCTCTCACACAACCGAATATTATCTTTCATTAAGTCATCAATTACTAATTCAAATTTTTTTGTCACACGAGAATCTCCCGAAACTCACCTCCGTTTCCGTCTGCCGACAGGAATAAATCAGTTCTATCCATTGCCTGTGGGTCTGGGTTGCAAGAGCACCTCTCAGTCTCCTGTAGAAATGGACAAGTGGTTATCGGTCGGTTGTAATACACTTGGGTCAATTACGGGTATAAAGTCATCCTAGTCAGGTTACCGGTCGGTTATAATACACTAGAGTAGTAAATGTATTTATTTTCAAACTCTACACACTCTTCTCTCAAGGGGTACATTTACTAAACACAAAACTAAAAAAAGCCTAGTAAACCAAATTGTTTCAATATATAATAGTATATAATTACTAAAAGACTAAGGGCCCGTTTGTTTCCAACTTGGAAAACGGAATGGAAACGAATTTAGTATATATATATATATATATATATATATATTTATATCCTTATTCATGAAATTGTATGGAATCATTCTTTGTGATTTAAGGCAAATTGCACTTGATTCCCGACATTTTATTACTCTATAGGGTATCAAAAGTAATCAAACTCTACTCCAATTACTTCAAACCACAAGGAATGATTCCAAAAACTTTCATAAATAAGGGTATACGTATGGACTAGATTCATTTTCATTCCGTTCTCGATTCCGGAGTTAAAACCAAGCGGGCCCTAAATGTTTTATATAGTTTATTATTAAATTTGTTGATATTATAAATATATAATAATAATATTATTATTATTATTATAATTTTGTTTTATATACTCTAGTCTCTGAGTTCGTAGCCTATGGATGCTAGATTTGAGGCACTTGGCACTTGGCACTTGGCAGCGACCTCCGGGCGACATTTTTAAACTAACATGTATTTCTATACTCTTTGTTTTTTGAAATTAAAATCTCTCTATTTAAAAACAATACATTACGTGTACTTTTATCTTTTTTCCTCTTATTGTCCTCATATTTTAATATTTAAGGGGATGGTTTAGATAAAATAAATTTTTTGATACGTAATTAATATGAAATTTACCGTATGTTGATAAAATTTGAATCATTAGTTATTGATAAAATATAGAGCAAACTTTCAACTTTTTCTATATTAAATCTAAAGCATAATGAATTATTAGTGCATAAAATATAAAAAATTTAAATATATATATATACTAAAACAAACAACACTAATACTGACGTGACCCTCACAATTATTCTCGCAATTTATTTTTTACTAAAGTCATAAAAAAAAAAATTCTACTAAGCCATAATGATTTTGTAAATACTTGATTTATCTCTTAAAATATTATAACGTTGATTCTCAATTTCAAATATAACACACACAAAATTTACTTAAATTTTACTTTTACTAAAAGATAATTAAAAAAAATCTCATAATTATTTTTAAAAATCATTTACCATCTACAAAATTTTTAAATACGGTCATATTTTCACGGATTTTGTTATCCCACAATAGTTATAAAAGTGAATATAATACTTTGATAACTTCTATAAATATAAATATAAGGTTAAAAGATTAAACATGTCATACATTTCTAGGTCATTTGACTAAGATAAATATAATATTGATTCATATCGGATTAATATGTGTATGTGGTATGTGAGTTGTTGTGACCTACTGATATGTGGGTTGTCCTAGTAAGTGGGTCGTTGATCTATTAATATATGAGTCGTTACAGTTTAGTTCAAATGAAAAATTATTTCTTTATAGTTATTACAATTTAGTTCAAATTTTTTTTATACGTGTGATTGAAATTTTTTTTAATTTAGTTCACATATTTTACACTATTGGTTCATTAATGTTTGTATTATTTCCAACTTATGTCTATGAAACACGAGTTTTATTAGTATATTTTTATTATTGTATCTATTAATTCAAAACTTTTATATTATATTTAAAATATTTTATATTATTAGTTTATACTTTATTTTTATTTTTTAAGGGTCATGAATTTTCTAAAATTTATAATATCATATATATGTTGAACCATTATAATATTAGGTCAAAGTTTGTACATTATTAGTTCGAATATTGTTAACTGTGAATTCAAATATTGTGTTTTAATTGAAAGTTAAATAAAAATGAATATGCTATGTTTTTTTTATAGAAGCTTTTGATATTAAATTTTTTTCATGGAGAACTATTTTGAAAAAATTATCGGATGAAATATATTAGATATAACTGTAAAAGTGGTTGCTCCGATTCGAGGAAAGTCAAGGATCCAAACATGAATATAACATAAACTTAATTACTTATACAATATTCTCATTATTTATATATAATCGATAGACTTTCCACAACATATTATGGTTAAGATTAGCATTATTGGATAATATTATTGTTACTTATAGATAAATATTATTTTATAAAAAAAAATATATTTCACTTTGATGCACATTATAAAACAATAAAAAATATATTGTTTCAATTTTAATATAAAAATAAATTAGAATTATTACAATTTCATTTTTTGTCCAAAACGGTTAAAAAATGACATTATAAAGATTTAAATAATTTCACTTTCATATTTTCATATTGTCATTGTATAGCAACATCTAAAGGATACCCGATGTAATTGAAGTGATCGAGTTAGTTGTTGAATCAGTAAACTCATGTTTAAATTTTTTTTTATATATCCTTGGGAATAAGATATAAAAAATTGAATTTTAAACTAAAGTTAATGCAAGGTAAAGTAGGTATTATCATTATATAAAATAAGATACATAAATTATTGACAAGTATCATAAATTTTGTAATTATATTTATTTACTAAATTATATAATAATTTTAGAAGATTCGAGCATATATATATATATATATATATAATAGAAGTAATAATTTTTAGAACTATTAGTATATGATTATAATTAAAATCTGACAACCGTTTATTATTAAATGTTTGTTTTTTTTAATTTTAAACCACCACAACCCGACATATACCATTTATTAATTCATTAATTAATTATGGACAGATCGATATTGCCATAACACAATAATAAATAAATAACAGAGTAAAAACAGGCACATGCTCGTAAACTAAAATATGGGAATTAAATCAAAATTGAGGATTTTGTTTGCATAATATAGGGTATGACGTCAGATGACTCCACCAAAAATATGGTGCATGACGTAAGATTGTAATAACATAACAATGGTATACTTGTTACAATAATGAATTTGACTAGATTAAAATATTAAAAATATAATAATACAAGTCAGATAACGTGGAAACTTGAATGTTGCAATGACACGTCAATTCTGCATTAACTTAACCCTAAACCTAAACACGTTATCTTATTTTTGTTATAATATATGGAGTGAGATTTAAGAATAGATAGATTATCGATCGTCCAGAAACACTGAACCAACGGGAAATAACAAATAAAAATATTACAAAAAATAAAAAATTTAAAAAAATATTCCATGTGGGGAATTAGAATGCTCGTTTGATTAAAAGTAAAAAAAGTAAAATTTACAAGAAATAACTTACTATGATATAAATTATGTAGGTATTAGCGGTTAATTTTATAATTATATTTCATGGTTTGTGATAAGTTAAAATTTAAATAAGCTAATTATTGCATTTAAAAACGTTACAAGTATGGTAGTTAAAGGTATTTATTGAAAAACTTTCTGATAAGTACGTACAACCCGAACGAAATTCTCGCGGTGAACTCTATCATAATTTTTTTTTGTTTAGATTAAGGAATCTCAGCGGTCAATCGTTCATAGGAAAACAAATTTACAAGAAAGTAAAATATAGATAATATTAATAATATTGCATGGTCTTGGAATATGGGTATTTGATTGGTATGGATTAACCGGAAAAGTCTGTCACTAAATCCCGCATGGGAGTAGAAGGTTTTGATCCTTTTGTCCAATAGGAATAGCTTCTCATCATATTGTAGCAGGAACATTGGTCATATTAGCCGACTTATTCTAACTTAATGTCCGCCTGCCTAGGTCATTACTCTGTGAGGTCAAGTCCAAGACCCACAATCAACTCCCCAAACTTAACGGGATCAACACTCTTAATTCCCAATGATTATTTCGTTTGCTACCAAGCGCTCCAAATACCCATTTTAGTAAATTTTTTGACAACCAACAGCCGGCCAAAAAACACAAAACGTGAAACAAATAGGGTCGACTCTTCTTGGATGAATTGTTCGATCTTCTCAAAATGCCTTTAATTCGTCTTATACAATCGTCTTGGGCTTTCTAAAGGAATATAGCATGAAAATAGTCATTTAGACTATATAATAATAATAATTATTGCAATAGCAATAATAATAATAATAAATTAGTCAAATTATAGTTATTAGAATGTTTGATTAATTGTTGGATTGGTTAGATACGTGTGTTGAATTGAAGAAAGCTTGTGGAAAATTGAGAAAAAAGGACAAATTATCTTTTGAAAAATTTGGCAGTTTATTGGTATTTTCGGAAATAGTAAGGTTTCCATTTATATATTCATATTGGTCCATATATAGTCTCGATGAGTAGGTTTAACTTTATATACTTATTGTGTCTACTTAGAGAAAAAAATTTATAAACTGATTGGTCATTTGACTCATTTTTATGCCCTTTTGTCAACTATATTAAAATCCACTAAAACAGCAAACTACTTTTTATTAATAATTATCCAAATAAAGTCTTCAATAATCATTGATGGATTACTCCAATTCACAAGATACATCGATCACAATATGTTTTGTTTGTCCGGTTATCTTTATTTCTATCATTTTTTATATATATTTTTAATAAAATCTTTACGAACAATTTTCTTAAAAATATGTACTTGAAATATAGAGTAAATCACACAAAATCACCTCTTATATAACTTATTTAATCGCCCATAGTTACTATTTCAATAACAACTTTCATGATTACAAATTTTTTAAAAAAAAGGTAATTATACTTAAAGAAAAACCGGTATGCTCAGATAAGGTATGGAATGAGAAATATCCTTAATTTCACATGTTGAAATTGGTTGATATGTGATCTTAGAATAGGTTTTTATTCATTTATATATATTTTTGGAAAAATGTAAAGAACTATTTAGTATTGTTACATTAGATTAAAAAAAATATAAAACCTAATCATCAACATAAAAACAATATATATATATATATATATATATATATATATATATATATATATATATATGGATAAGTTTCGGTGAGAGAAGACTTGTAGATAGGAATTAGGAGGGTTGTGAGCCATTGAACGAGATTTAAATCAACGACTATCACACAATCATCATTAATGACATTTTAGTAATTATATAAATTTGAAAAAAAAAGAAAATTAGAAACTAATTAATACGTTCAACCCTCCCTTACATTCTTCCCCACGTTGTGAGTCTCTCTCTCCGCTAACACACAAACTTCATATTTGCTCCGATTTTCAACCAAATCAGAGATTGATTACATAAAAATTGTGAAATCAAAGAAAATACAAAACGATTCAAGTATTGTTTCTTCGAATTTCTACTCTCATTGTTTAGGTTTTCATTCTTAAGATTTATGTTTCATTATAATTGATGTTTGCTTTTGAAATCAAATATGATTGAATCATTTTTATGTTTGATAAGTTTGATTGAGAAAATACATGTGTATACATATGTTGGGTTGGCCTAATAGCTCTAATTAGACAATCTATATGCTCCTTTTAGTGTGCACGCAAATTGTTCGACAAAATGCCTTATAAAAAAATAGTTTATAATATTTACAGGACAACAGCGTAAAAGTATGAACACCATGAATAAAAACATGAACAATGACGTATAAAAATATGAACACCGATGACTTATCTATAACTTTTACATATACATAACATATTATGATCATCTTATAACGTTTTGGGATGCATTTTTTTTTTTGTGGTTATTATATACTGTAAATGAACATCTATGCATTATAAAATGAACACAAAAGATTAAATGAACATGACACTTTAATGAATAAAAACACTATGAACACCGATGTATAAAAACATGAACAATGACACATAAAAGTATGAACACTGATGACTATTTTTAAATGTAAGGGTATTGTCCAAATTTTAAGTTAGTTTACAAAAATAACATTAATGATGAACGTGTGAAAACCCTTGATTTAAAATGCATCAAATGGCTTACAACCATCCTAATTCCTATCTACAAGCTCTTTCCTCCCTTGAAATGCGACTAAGTTGTGCCAACCAGGGGCGGCCCTTGGCTGCCCCACCCTAAAATTTTTTTTTTTGAAAAATATCGTTTTAAAATGGGTTGTGGCTTCTCGTTTATAAAATTTTTTTTCTACGATTTATTAATTTTTTTAAATATCACTATTCTTGTGTTATATTTAAATGTTGATTTGGATCTTTCGCCAAAGTAAACGAAACTTCAAAATAATTTTCTGTTTTAGACTCGGAGTGAAATAATTCACCTAAATGCACGAGATTTGTTGTTTGAAGTAGAAGCGCGGTCTTAGACCGCACTATTATTTGTAAAACGCGTTGTCGAGGACAACATTTTAATATCCGAAATAAAGATAATAAAAACACAAATAGAGGTGCGATCCTAGACTGCGGCTATAGTGTAACGTTTTTGAATGAAAAAAAAACTAAAGAGGCGCGGTTATAGACGCGCCTATAGGGTAGCTATTTTTTTTAAAAAAAAATTTATAGGCGCGGTCATGCTTTAAGTGTAATGTTTTTTAATTTTTTTAAAAATTTTTGTTTATTGTAAATATATGACATATTGACTTTGTTTTTATCGCTATTTTATTTTCATATATATATATATATATATATATATATATATATATATATATATATAT
>BSUD01000006.1:17000180-17016571 GCA_033239045.1 Fagopyrum esculentum | reverse complement strand
CCCCAAAATCCTGCGGGCGCCAACCCCCTTCCCTTGTGTGCCACCACCGGCAACTCCTAACTATGTGCCACCAGATATCGGTGTTGTCTACGTGACAACATCTACGCTACTCATCTTATTGTCAGTTCAATGTTAACCGGTGCACTTAATACAATTATCTTTATATATGTTTTTGTGGTGACAAGGTTGTAGTGCGGTTGGTTTTGGGCAAGTTATTAATCAATAGATAATTAGTTATAAATAACCCTATTTAACAGGTAATTTTCATTAATTTCTTACAAAATTAAACTAGTCAAAACTAAATTTTAAGGGGCGTGTTATATATCTAATTTTAAATTTACTTGGTACCGAATATGAACGCTTTGCGGTGACGTTCAAATAGATCTGAGCGCTTTGAGACGGCGTTCAAATCTTAAAATAAATAAAAAGGGCAAAAATAAAAAAAAAGGATTTTGAGCGCCGACGCATGGCGCTGGCGCCCAAAATCCTGTTTTTTCTTATTTTTGCCCTTATTTTTTTATCAACGATTTAAGCGCCTTCCTACTTTTGCCTTTTTTTTTTATTAAAGATTTGAGTGCCTTCGGAAGGCGCCGACGCTCAAATTCATTGTTTTTTTTTTACCTGTTGAGCGCTATCGGAATGCGTTTATTTTTACGCTAGTAAAACAAACCTCGCGCATTTAACTTTTTCGAATTTTAATTACTTGTATTAATTAAGGTTGAAAACTACTTCTTTATTACACGGTAGTTTTTTTTTTGGTGGGAATTATTACACGGTAATTTTTGTTTTTTGGTGGGATTTATTACACGGTAGTGCATTATCAACTCTCGATTATTTTTGGATTAGATGATTATGCGCTTAAGGCCGAAGTTAATATTATATTACATTTAGTGGGTTTCTCTCAATAATAGTATGTTACATATGAGAATGAACATAGTTTGCACAAAATATAACATAATATGTAATAAAAATGAACTTAAGTCAGTTATGTGCAAAACTTTGAACTATGATTAATTTTTTATACAGGAAAAAAAACTCACGGTAAACATACACAAGTTAATATACTGTATACGTAATATTTACGATCTTGTACATATGTTGATCTGAAGTTTTAATTTATGTTTCTCTTAATAACATCATCTACAATTAAACCTTTGAATCTTTCATATAATGTCTAACCGGCCCGGTTCGTTGAGTTTGGAGGTCCGGTCCATTAGCAGTAAAAACCACATAGGCCCACAATTTTAAAAGGGGTAGAGTGTACCGGATTAAAAAAAACGCACGAGCTTCCACCCAAGTGATCGAACCACAAAATGGAAGTCTATCCAAAATTGACACGTGTGATGCATGCGCTTATTCCTCACTCTGGGACCCGCTATTTTTGTGGCCTTAAATTTGTCTCTTTAAATCTCAGCTGTTCATATCAAGTTTTCTAAGTAAGAAACGATCATAGCCGCTGATTGAATTCTAATTACAGACAAATAAAAGAAAAACAGAAAAAGAACACAACAAGTAAAAAAAATGAAGCATAGAAAATTTCAAAGCAATGGCGAGTGAACTTCGTCATCCACATTTATCGAGTTCCCCACAAATGGCGGTTCTCTCAAAATTTTCTTTCTCTTCCAATTCACAACCCGTAACTAACTACGAACTCTCTCCATTCTTTCTCTCTTCCCAAACTCAAATTTGTACACTCAAGCTCTACTTTCTAGGGTTCTACACATCACCATTAATCAATTTCTCAGATTAAAATCCAAAAATTGTCGGTTGCCATTGAAACTCACTCGATGGATCCGGGTTCATCCTGAATCATAACAGAAAAGGCAAAAAAGACTCTATCTTTGTAGGAAGAAAATGATGAAACAGAATATGGGTAAGATTTTGTGGGTGATTTGGTTCTGGGTATTCGGAGCTTGTTTGGGAAGGTTTGTGGTAGAGAAGAACAATGTCAAGGTGACGTCACCCAAGTGGATGCGCAACGTGTATGAGTGCGCCATTGGGAATTTTGGAGTCCCACAGTACGGAGGAACAATGGTTGGAACTGTGGTCTACCCTACTGCTAACCAGAAGGCTTGCAAGAGCTTCGAAAGTTTTGATGTCTCCTTCAAATCCAAGGCCGGGGGAATGCCCATCTTCGTTCTTGTTGATCGTGGGGGTTAGTTCTATTTGAAGCTTCTTCGATTTTTATGATCAATCAATATGTTAATATTGTTATCACAGATGTGTATATGAAAAATGAGCTGTGAATTTTTGTTGTGTTGCCAGATTGTTACTTCACCTTAAAGGCGTGGCACGCACAAAATGCTGGAGCAGCTGCTATTCTTGTTGCTGATAACAGAATCGAGCCATTGATTACAATGGACGTTCCCGAAGGAGATGATGCGTTGGCTGAATATCTCCAAAACTTAACCATTCCATCAGCCTTGGTTAGCAAGGCTCTGGGTGAAAACATAAAGAAAGCTTTAACAAAGGAGGAGATAGTGAACATGAATCTTGATTGGAGAGAGTCTCTTCCACATCCCGATGACCGAGTCGAGTACGAGTTTTGGACTAATAGTAATGATGAGTGTGGCGCAAAATGTGACAGTCAGATTGAATTTGTCAAGAACTTCAAAGGAGTAGCTCAGTTGATGGAACACAAAGGTTATACTCTGTTCACGCCTCGTTACATTACGTGGTATTGCCCAGAAGCTTTTCTGTTGAGCAAGCAGTGTCAGTCTCAGTGCATCAACCATGGCCGGTATTGTTCTCCGGACCCCGAGCAGGATTTTAGCCGGGGTTATGAGGGGAGAGACGTTGTCATTCAGAATCTACGTCAAGTCTGTTTTTATAGAGTTGCTAATGAAAGTGGAAAGCCATGGCTTTGGTGGGACTATGTAGCTGATTTTTCGATCCGTTGTCCTATGAGGGAGAAAAAATACACCAAAGAATGTGCTGATCAAGTTATTCGCTCACTTGGTAGGTTAAATTAACCAAGATAAACTGTTGCTAAACATGTTCTTAACATGTCAACTCAATTTTGTGAAGGTGTTGATCTCCACAAAGTAGATGATTGCATTGGAAATATCGACGCTGACAGGGAAAACCCGGTTCTTAAAGACGAGCAAGAGGCACAAGTAAAAAAAATCCTACTGAGGCTCTACATATCAATACTTATGACAGTACTACTTGATTGTTATCTCTAATTCACATTTCAGATCGGGAAGGGAACTCGTGGAGATGTGACTATATTACCTACACTTGTAATTAACAATAGACAATATAGAGGTATAGAGAAAATATTGATCAAGTTAAGGATTGCCTGAACTGAATTTCTTTGTATAAGTGGAAGTGCGGAAATTTCAGGTAAACTGGACAGAGGAGCCGTTCTGAAGGCAATTTGTTCAGGTTTTGAGGAGACCACTGAACCATCATTGTGCTTAACTGCCGGTAACTATGCTCGGTCTTTCTTTTGATGCAATTGTTTGTGATCATCCTCACACTTGGAACTTTGCTGTTAAATATGTACAGATGTTGAAACTAATGAATGCTTAGAGAACAATGGTGGTTGCTGGGAAGATAAGAAATCGAATATTTCTGCATGCAGGGTAAAGTTATCAGATTTTCTTTATTATCTATTAGTTCATGATAGGTTTCATGCGATGATTTTAACGTTATGTAGGATACTTTCCGAGGTAGAGTCTGTGAATGCCCTGTGATAGACGGCGTGAAGTTCATTGGTGATGGTTATACACATTGTGAAGGTAAACCTCATCTGCTTGTGCTGTAAAATCAACGTTGATCGAGTTCCTGGATATATGAATGAATGTTGATTGATTTATGCAGCTTCCGGGGCTTTGCGCTGTAAAATCAACAATGGAGGTTGTTGGACAGAAACTCGAGGTGGCAGGACATTTTCTGCTTGCATGGTAAGTGGCTTAGACATTTATCGTCCTAGTCAAAGTTCTGCGAAAGACTAATGTTGCAAATGTCTTCATTGATTGTTCAGGATGCCCATACAAAAGGATGCAATTGCCCGCCCGGATTCAGAGGTGATGGAGTTCACTCTTGTGAAGGTAAGTTCTGCAATACGGTCTGTTTTCTTTACTTGGGGCGATGAATGTAAGGAGCTTGTACGTTTCAGACGTCGATGAATGCAAGGAGAAGCTGAATTGCCAATGCTCACAGTGCAATTGCAAGAACACTTGGGGCGGATTCGAGTGCAGTTGTAGCGGTGGTTTGTTGTACATGCAAGAGCATGACATTTGCATAAGTGAGTATAATATGCATAGTTTCTGTGTTTCTTGTGGTTTACGATAGTAACTGATCGAGTTCGAAATGAAGGTAACCTGGGCGGGTCAGGAGTCGGGTGGGGCTATCTGTGGCTGATACTACTAGGCATATGCGCCGCGGGAGTTGGGGCGTACGCTGTGTACAAGTACAGAATCCGAAGGTACATGGACTCAGAGATAAGGGCAATCATGGCTCAGTATATGCCACTGGATAACCAGGTGGAGTTCTCGAGCCAAGGTGGGCGAGCAGATATATGAGATTATGGAGCAAGAATTTAGTGGTAAAAATATGTGTGACCCCAAGTGTGTCGTCACTAGTGGATATAACATAATCAGTTTTGGGTTTGCTAAGTTTATATAGTTTCATGTGCTCTTACCGTCCACAGCAAGTACTAGAGGTTTGTTTTTTGCAATCTCGAGGGTAATGTAAAGCAAGAGGGTTGAATTTAATAATCTTAGTTTATAAAGATTCAAATTTCATTACTCTAATGTCTCTCTTCGTTTAGTACCTGTTTGGAATACTTAAGAATCGTTATCGGAAACGGAATATTACTGAAGCATCAATCAAAAATCATTTATTTATGCTAATTGTACTAGTTGGATGTGTGGAAAGGTATCATCATTGAATCTCATTCTTGGGTATTCAAAATCTATAATGCACAAAAAAATCGACAAATAGATTGTTTATTTGAACTGTTGTGTGGAAGTACGAGACTCTACTGTGCATAAGAGATACGGGAAAGTGAAAAAAAAAATTTGCGTGAACAAGAGATACATGTGAAATTAAAAAAAACGTTTCTTTGAAATGTATGTTGTGTGAAATTATGAAAAAGAACGAAGACGCCCCGAATCACCACGATTAATAGGAGAAAGGACCGGTGGTATGTGAATGGAAACAATGCAAATCCGCAATGCCTTGTCGACATAGAGCAGAATGAAGCCGACAGCGAGCGACACCGGCGAAAAGACGCCGAAGATGAAAAGCTAGAAATCGAAGGTGATTCGAGGGATATTTTTTGTTAGGGTCACTGATACCGAGAGAGAACTTCGGAGCCATGACTCCGAAATGCGAATTTCAACAGCGTGCTAACGAGCAAGGGATGGAGAATTCAGTTATTTTGATATGTTTAGACTGAGGAGGAGAATGTAGAGGGACCGTCAAACGACAAGCTGATGAGAAAGAAACGCAAATAAATATTTCGCTAATTGCTTGACACGTATTTCATAGCTTGGGACCCACTCAACAACCTATGTTTCATGGGCGGACGGACTCAGGATGAGACGAGATTGAGGTTATCTCGCGTTTCGTCCCAGCTATTATACATGGGACGAACCTTCTATTTTTTTAGACGAATCTTATCGGACTCTATTCCCGTTGGGATCGGGATGAGACAAGATTAATCTTGCTTGATCTTTAATTTATGTATTTTTGAAAACGGAAAGCGGTTCGGACCATCAGACGGCGCGCCGTCTAGTGAGTCGAAAGGCCGAAAAAGATCGGCAGACGGACTAACCGTCATGAAGGGCCACACACAAAGGAGAAAATAAATACATCAAAAAACCCGAAAGCAAAAAGGTCTTCAAGGGAAAGTAGGATGATCCAGCCAACAGGATGCAACGAGCATAAATGTTCATATTCGAAGGAAGTACACATGAAGCAAGTGTGGGGAACAATTGTGGACACCTAAGATTTAGACTGCAATAGAGTCGTCAAGAGTCGATCACAAATTCACGTCCCCTTCTCGAGAAACGCTCGAAACCGCCATCAAAAGACCGCATCAAACTTAGAAGACGAAACTGCAGAACATGCCTCGGACAAAAAAGAATTGAGACAAAACTCAATCAACCATAATTTTTATTTTTTATTTTCATTTTTTTGTGTTTTTGGGGCCTTTAGGTCGGAGTTGAATCCATAAAGTTGCATTTTCATGAAAAAATGAGATCAAGGGAGTAGTTCCTCCGAGAATTAAGCCCGGAAAAGCACAATTTCAATTGGGTCAACAACGTATTTTGGTATGAGTCAAGAGTGTAAAGCCCAAAATAAATCACAATAATTGGATCGATAGACCTGAGTTGTAACCCAAGGATCATAGGTTGAAGCCACAAGTGATTGTTATCAAACATAAACATACATATATCTTACAAATTGTGAAATCAAAAGGCCAAGACAACATGGCCACTAATCCTAACAGAGGGGGAAAAAGGAAGAGATCAAAGAAAAAAAAAACAAAGAACAAGAATTACACATCCTGTTAGAGATACATCCGCTAAAGAGAAAATAGATAAGTCTTACGACCTAACGGAATGAAGAAGTTAAGACACGTATTCCGTCTCGCATATTTTTTGGCGTCACGGATTCGGGATGAAATTATTATTTTTGGATGAAATTCCGTCGGAATTAGGATGGGTCGGAATAGGAAGGGCATGACCGGGAGTTGCGGGATTTGTATTCATCCCTAGTATTTCCCGTATTGATACTCTTTGTGGGAGCTAGCCTCAGAGTGACTCATCTGACTGTACAAATGGGGCTTGCATACCTACGGACTCGGGCAAAATTATACAAAAATATATGTCCATCCTTTGACTTTTATTCATACGTATCTGAGTCGGTTTATTGGGCCAGATGGGGCTCATATTATTTTATTTTAATAAAAAGAAAAAACATATTCATATTAAAAACAATAAAAGTAATATAAAAAAATAATAATCTGATGGTTGTTGATACTTAGGGCCCGTTTGGTTTGAACTCCGGAATCGGAAACGGAATGGAAACGAATCTAGTCCATATGTATTCTCTTATTCATGAAAGTTGTTGGAATCATTCCTTGTGATTTGAAGTAATTGAAGTTGAATTTGTACTTTTGATACCCTATAGGGTAACAAAATATGGGGAGACAAGTGCATTTTGCATGTAAAAACAAGGAATGATTCCATAGAATTTCATGAATATGGATATACATATGGACTAAATTCGTTTCCATTCTGTTTCCGTTTTCGGAGTTGGAACCAAACGGGCCCTTAAATCTTACCGTGATGTAGTAGTCAGTTCTTTGACTTTTATTTACAAATAAATATTTAATTTTTATGTCAATATCTTGGACTGAGATTTCCCCTTGGGCTGGCGAGAGTCCGTTCCAAGCCCAAATGCTTTAGCCCAATTATCACCATTACATTAATAACTCATTACGTGATTTTCAAAAATAATCGTACATGATAGTGATAGTATTGCCTCTAGAAAAATTACAAAACAGGTTTAAAATTTTGGGCATCGTTGTTCAAAGTCACAATAATTTTTTAGAAAAAAGGGTGCGGGCTTCTGGCACCTGAGCTCAATAAACACCGTCGAAATACGAAATATATAATTCCTTAGTAAATTTAAGTTAGTTTACATAACTTTATCATTAATTTTATAAACTGCTCCCTCTAGTTCTCAATACTTGTCTTTCGAACTTTAAAAATTTTATTCCCAATGTTTGCCGTGTTATTAATATTTTAACTTTTTATAAATATAATTAGATCTACTTTTTTATTTTTTATTTATATTTTTAAAACACTATTTCCTCTATTCTCATATATATTTTTGCACTTTTATACAAATTTTTTAAATTATAGTGTATTAATAAATATTATATATTTTAGTTTTATTTTTAATATGTGTAATTTTTTTCTAATAATAGTTATTGAGAATTTAGTTTAATGATGTATGAATGGTTTTTGTTATAGACTTTTACGCAGGCAATTGGGCCAAATTGGGTATTATTTAAGAGCAATAAGGCATTTGATCTAAATTTGTTTTAATTAAATAGTTTGTTAATTTATTAGATAAAGGATATAATTGTAATATATCATGTATTGTTTGACTCGTTGAGGTCATTGAGGATATTAGTGCATGCATGCATGATATGAAACAGTGTCTATTAAAATAGTGTAACCCGTGCTTTTATATAAATCATCGACTAGATATGAAAGTATGTATATTATATATGTAACGCATGCAAGTCCATTTAATCATGATTTGTGAATTGAATGTCGGACTATTTTTATTACTATAAAGCCATTATATTTCCAAGAGTTATTACAACTATTTTTAGTACAAATATACGCATTGTAAATAAATTATAATTCAGAAAATACAATGCAGTTAGTTTTTGGACCGTATCTTGATGACATGATAACCATATTAATATTAGTTTTAATTTTTAAAGGTTAAAATATATATTGGTTCATATTTAATAGTTTGTATTATTTTGTTTATTTAATAATAATAATATTAATAATAACCTTTTAAAAGATCACGAAAAGATTTTAAAAAATAAAATGGGGAAGGTGGTAAGTGGGAGTGAGCATATGAGAAACGACCTCACACTTTACAAAAAATGATGATGGGAGCATCTTATATTTGTTTTTACATTTTTATATCCCCTATGTGAGTGGTGAACACAATTATTCACTTTCACATACTCCTTAGTCCTTCCCCAGCACAAAAAACTTTAAGCTCACTTTTGGACTAAACATTTGGTACGTTATAGAAATCGGGTTGAATCTAGAAATCAATTTGTAGTAAAACGTAATTTATATGGTATTGAATTTATGGGATGAAAGGAATCATAAGCAGGGCTGTGCAAAATCGGACCGGATCGGACCGATTTTTGGACCGTATAAAATTGTAATCCGGGTTGGACCGTAAACTACGAATTTCCGGTCTGATCCGGTCCGATTTTGGACCGAAAAACCTCACTAAAATTGCACAATTTAGGTACAAACCGGTCCGATCCGATCCGGTCCACAATATTTAAAATTGCACAATTTATGTACAAACCGATACAAACTGGTACCCGAAACCGGACCAGACCATTACGGTCCAAGTTTTTCTCAATTTATGGTCCACCGGTCTGGACCGTATGCACAACCCTAATTATAAGTGATTGAAATGAGGACGATCAATCCCTTCTAAAATGTCGAACTGACCCTATATGATCGAATGTATCAAATGCTCTTATTCATATTATATTTTTAATAAATTTTGAATTATGATTCATGCATTTTCCAAAACTTTTCCTTTTGTTTTGAAGGGAAATACACTTTTCTACCCGTCTTACAATTTTTATCAAATATAGGTATATATGATTTAATTTTCGTTTATTAATTTTATGAGAATCGTACCAAACGATCACTTAATTTTTCAGTATCATAAATAATTTTTTATGTTTCTTATAATTTAAGTTGAATTTTTTAGGAAATTGCGAAAAGTGTGACATTTTCAATTTATAATTGTTATTTTAGGCTCCAGTTTTTCAATGACTATAAATGCTAAAATAAGTTAAGAGAAAAACAAGTGGTCTTGGAAGTGTATCTTATAACCTTTTTTTTTTATCTTTTCGTAAATGTATTGATACACAACATAAATAAAATGAATTACATAGGATAGTAAACACACAACAATAACTATAGGAATACCGCAATATATATACAAATACTTACGCAAACTAGTACGCACTAAATAGTTAATAAAATATACGACAAATTAACACACGAACACTTGCACAATAAATACCACAAATTACTAAATCACACACAAAAGTTACACAAACTAATACATACACTAAAAAATTACCCAAATAAAAAAGACTTCTTATACAATTTTTTAAGCCTAAATGATACAACATTATCAGATCAGAGCGCACATTGTAATTTTTTTTTATAATTCTTTATTATTTAATTCAACTAAATAAAAATTCTGAAGACCCTTTGACTTAAAAAACCCTCACATTTCACTTCGGATTCCCTTTGACCTCCAAAGAAATAGGTTGTATCCATATTTGAATCATTTGATGGGTGTAGATAACAAAGTATGTAACTTAAATATATATTATATAAAATAGTTTATAAAGTTAACCCTAAACTAATGAATTAATTAAAAATAATCGCACTTTGCCTTCTCTCTCACTCTTTTCTGGCACAGCCTTCATGGATACTCAACTTTCCCACTTCTCCCTATGAACACGGGAGATGGGCTCTTTTTTTTTTTTTTTACTTATAAAAATACATATTTTTCTACATTTTCATTCTTCACTTACAGTCGTAGATTCATAGGTCCAAAGTACCAGACGACACAACTTAGCTTTACTCTCGACTCTCGATCATCTTCATTCTTCTCAACTTTCAGAATTCCTTCTTTTGTTGTTATTCTCCAAGCTCTTTTAAACCCATTTGCCTCCCACTTTCTCAAATTTTCTTCATTTCAGTCCCCATTAATCATCAACTCATCAATCAAGCAAAGTTCTAATGCTTCATCTCTTTA
The DNA here is from genome assembly GCA_033239045.1 of Fagopyrum esculentum. Taxonomy (NCBI): domain Eukaryota; kingdom Viridiplantae; phylum Streptophyta; class Magnoliopsida; order Caryophyllales; family Polygonaceae; genus Fagopyrum; species Fagopyrum esculentum. The sequence goes on along the minus strand of BSUD01000006.1, from coordinate 17,005,999 downwards.
ATGGTGAAGGAAAGGTCTGATCTTTAACCCTGATTAGTGGGTGTAGTTTTACAAATTCATCAAAAAATGCTTCCAAAACCTCTTCCATGGCTTCTGATTTTGCTGATACTTATACCCTCTTCGTCTCTTGCTGTCGACACCTTCAACGACGACGTTTTAGGGTTAATAGTATTCAAAGCTGGTCTTAAAGACCCACACTCCAAACTCTCTTCTTGGACGGATTCCGACGATACTCCTTGCAAATGGAAAGGCGTAAAATGCGACCCGAATTCAAACCGGGTTACTGAACTCAACTTAGATGGGTTCTCTCTTTCAGGTGAAATTAGCCGTGGATTGTTAAGGCTTCAATTCCTTCAGAAACTATCCCTTTCTAACAATAACTTCTCTGGCTCCATAAGCCCTGATTTTTCTAATCTTTGGGGCTTGCAAATGATTAATTTTAATGGAAACAGTTTATCAGGCTTCATTCCTGGTGAGCTTTTTCAACAATGTGGTTCCTTGAAGTCTGTTTCATTTGCTCATAATTTCTTATCTGGTGAGTTGCCTGATTCTTTGAGCTCCTGTATGACTCTTGAGTCGATTGATTTCTCCTCTAATCAGTTATCTGGTGAGTTGAGCTCCAAACTGTGGTCTTTGAACAGATTACAATCGCTTGATCTTTCGAATAATCAATTTGAGGGCCAGATTCCTACTGGAATTGGGAGAATGTACAGTTTGCGTGTTGCTAATCTTGCTAGGAATAGTTTTTCTGGGTTTTTGCCAGGAGACATTGGGGATTGCCCTGCGTTGGAATTAATCGATTTTGGCGAGAATTCGTTATCTGGAGGTCTCCCAAGATCAATGAAGCAGCTTAAAAATTGCACTTCTATAATCTTGAATGGGAACTTGTTGGATGGTGAAGTTCCCAATTGGATTGGTCAATTCCAGAGCCTTGAAAATCTAGATCTTTCTGCAAACAAAATCACTGGTAGAATCCCTGATTCATTAGGATATCTTGTTACATCTCTAACATCATTGAACTTGTCCTCCAATGGCTTTATCGGTGACTTGCCGGAATCTCTAAAGGCCTGCTCCAGCCTTACATCCATAGATGTAAGCAACAATTTGTTGGCTGGTGATCTACCCAACTGGATTTTCGGTATGGGTTTGCATAGTATCTCACTATCCGGTAACCAATTCAGTGGAAGTATCCAATTCCAATACCCTTCACTTGAATCAACCGCCAATTCTTACCAGATTCTCGAGGCCCTTGATTTGTCGTCCAATGCACTTTCCGGTGTGGTTCCTTCTGAGATCGACGCATTTCACAATTTGCTGGTCTTGAACTTGTCTAGCAATTTGCTGTTTGGCGCTATACCGCCAACTGTTGGAATGTTGAATCTGATCCAGCTTGTGGACTTCAGTAACAACAGGATAAATGGTAGCATTCCTGATGAAATCGGTCTAGCAGTTTCCATGAGAGAGCTGAAGCTACACAACAATCTTTTAACTGGATATATCCCTAACCAGATTGGCAACTGCTCATCCTTGACCACATTGTAAGTTCTATTACACTACTGCAATTCCAATGTCTCTTTGTTTCAGATAGTATCTAACTATCTAAGGTTATTTTTATTTCAGTATAGTGTTGTATGCTTGTATGTGTATATTTGATAGTTACTTTGCTATTTCTGTGAGCTTTGTAATTTTTGAAAGCTACGTGATGTTTGGGATAATAGATTATGGATGAGATTAGATTTTTGAAGAGGTTTTCGAGGAGCTTTTTGGTGGCATTTGGAAAAGGGTAGATTATCAAAAATTTTACCATACATCAGGTTACTTGTTAGATTTTTGGAATTTACAAAGCTCTTTGAAACTCTACTAAAAATCTACCAAAAAAAATAGAGCTACTCAAAAAAACTTAAACTGGTCAAACCGAACATGTCTTTAGTTACAATATTAGAATCAGAACATACCAGCAAGTATGACTATTTCTGATCAGTCTTGTTTTATGTCTATCAATTGAAATGTGCAGGATTCTAAGACAGAACGAACTTACTGGCGAAATACCAGCAAGCATTTCAAACCTTAAAGACCTACAAGTAACTGATTTATCTCAGAATCATCTCACAGGAAGCTTACCGAAAGAGCTTACAGATCTCTCAGAGCTCCAATCATTCAACATCTCCTACAACCACCTTGAAGGGGAATTACCCGACAGTGTTTTCTTCAACAACATTCCCCTATCTTCTGTTTGGGGCAACCCTTTGCTATGCGGGTCCGTTGTTAACCAAACTTGCCCTGCTGTCCATCCGAAACCAATCGTGCTGAACCCAAACTCGTCTTCAGATTCAGCTGACGGATCCCTCCCTCCGTATCTACAAAAAAAGAAGCTCGTCCTAAGCATCTCATCTCTTGTTGCCATAGGAGCTGCAGTTTTCATTTTCCTCGGTGTAGTGGCTATAACAATCCTCAATCTCCGTGTTAGAAGCTCATCTTCACGCTTACCTGCCCCAATTGCGTTTTCCATTATGGACGATTTCAGCCAGTCACCGGTTAGTGACTCCGAGTATGGCAAGTTAGTCATGTTCTCTAGTGAAGCCGACTTTGGAGAAGGCGCCCACGCGCTCCTTAGCAAGGACCGGGAGATTGGACGAGGAGGGTTCGGAACTGTCTACCATACTGTCCTAGGAAATGGGAGATCAATTGCAATCAAGAAGTTAAGCATTTCAAGCTTGATAAAGTCACAAGACGATTTCGAAAGAGAGGTGAAGAATCTCGGAAAGGCGAAGCATCATAATCTCGTTGGCCTAGAAGGGTATTACTGGACTCCTGGTTTGCAGCTCCTGATGTACGAGTATTCATCCGGTGGAAATTTGTTCAACCGTCTTCACGACGATCCAACTAATCCATCGCTATCTTGGCAGCAAAGATTGAAGATAATCACAGGAGTAGCAAAGGGCTTAGCTCAGCTACACCAACTGAACATCATACACTACAATCTGAAATCAACAAACATCTTGCTTGACAGCAGCAATGAAGCCAAGGTTGGAGATTTCGGGTTAGCTAGGCTAGTTCCATTGTTGGACAGATACATCTTAAGCAGTAAGATCCAGAGCGCACTCGGTTACATGGCTCCAGAGTTCGCCTGTCAAACAGTGAAGATAACCGAGAAATGTGATGTTTACGGGTTTGGTATTTTAGTCCTCGAGATCGTGACAGGGAGGAAGCCAGTGGAGTACATGGAAGATGATGTGGTTGTGTTGTGTGATATGGTTAGAGAGGCGTTGGAAGAAGGGAATGCTGTTGATTGTGTTGATAAGCGTCTTTTGGAGGACGAGTTTCATGGTGACGAGGTCATCCCGGTGATCAAGCTTGGTCTGGTTTGCGCGTCTCAGGTTCCATCGAATAGGCCGGAAATGGGTGAGGTTATTAATATCTTGGAGCTCTTAAGTTGTCCTGGAGAGCACGAAGATCTTGTTTGAGCTTAGGAATGTACAACGATTGAGTTTGCATGTCATATCGACAAAATCATGTTTGGTTGGTTGAATCGAAACTGAAAGAGAGTAAATACATCAAAATTATTGATAGTCATCTCCTTTCGAACTTTTGTCATTAGTCCATACGTATTATACGTTACATCATTTCACGCTTGTCTCGACTTTCGAGTGTTTTAAGCGTTGGATGGTGAAATTTGTTGCTTGAAAAACAAGTCATTGTTGCAATGAGACCCAATTAATCACATAAATTAAGGGCTCATTTGTTATAGTGATCATTTTTGGGTAGTTGAAGACCCGAAAGTTTTTGTATAAATTTAGCTTTTGTTAAAAATGTTTTTTTTCTTCTTTTAATAAGGAAAACGGTTATAGTGACTTATTTTCTATAAGCAATTCAACCTAAAACATTCCTCCGGATGTGAACACGAGAATTTGGGTTGTCAAATAAGTTAATTTTGGGTCCAGATTTTCAAAAGATCAAATGGGCATCAACACAATTAATTTTTTCTAAAAACATGTTTAATTTGAACTTTGTTGGAAAAATAAAAAATTCAACGTGAAGTCGGATAAGATCATCACCACCTTTAACAAACAACTTCAAACACGTTGAAGTGCCTTAATGACACAACTGATTATCCTCAATTTCAATTTTTTTGAATTTGGCGTATCTAGATTTTTACTTTTATTATAGAATTGAAGTAATTTTTTTTTGTACGCTAAGAGCCTAAGACTAACAACATCACAATTATGATTTCGAATCACACGACCACAAAAGTCGCTTCTAAAAGTTTAGATCTGTTGAAATCTAATTTGTGAAATAAAAGATACACACAGAAGATGACCGAAGTTAATAAAATGTAAATCAGTTTTGGAGACGATGCTCGATTGCTCATTGGCTTTGCGTTCAAGTTCAATTAGTTGGAGTAATTCATGCTTAGATTTGAATAGTTGACTCATAAACTATTTGAAAACGTGAATGATTAATGGCTAGGAAGTGGGTCATAATTATGTTTCTTGAGATTTTCAATGCATTAAATCATGCTCAGACGTGAAGCTACAAATATTATTTAATATATACTTTTTTTTAGCTTATTTAATAAATACTTTGGTATATTCAAACTTGTGATTTCTAACATGGCCAGACCAACATTAATGATAAGTTTTATGTTATCAAAAAGTTTTAAAAATTGACAGAAACAATAATGAAACTGTTGACATATTCTCCACTTGCATCAAAATCATGTGAATTTATGATTATGATCCATGATAACTTTTTTATTTTCCAAATCGATGAATATCTCCTTTTTTGTAATACGGATATCTATCTTTATTTACATATCTTTATCTATATGCTAATTTATTATCTATTATACATACTAAACGAGATTGCATGATTTGATGACGTGGCACGCTGCGGAAGCAGCAGTCAAATGGAGCTCCCACAATTTTTTGACCAATAAATCTTTATTTTTTAAATCAGAAAATTTTTTTTTTCCTAAACTAACATACTGCTCTTCAAAATTTTACGTAACTTTTTTTTTGTTGGAGATTCTCCAAGATTTTATAGGTCAATAAATCTTTATTTTTTGTGACAAAAATATTTTTTTTACTAAACTAATATAAAACTATTCAAAATTGTACGTAACTTTTTTTTTTGTTGGAGATTCTCCAAGATTTTATAGATTATAGCCAAATCTCCTTTTAATTATTTAGAATAATTATTAATCAATATCAAAAATCTACCCAAATCTACATTTTTTACGTTCTTATCATATCCTTAAAAATTCCACAACACACTTCCTACGATTTCTATTCTATAAATACTCTACTCCATAACGTAAAATTGTATCCGCTGCTTTCTTATTCTTCATTCTCTTAACCTATTATCGGTTGCTTTGCTATTCTTCTCTTAACCTATTATCATCCTCATTGATTCGTTTTTATAGAGGTATGTGCTTGATTTACTTTATTTATATATAAATAGTTTGATTCTCAACTTATCATAATTATTGTTTAACTAAAAACTTTCAAAACTGATTAATCTGTATTTTAGATATTTGTACAATAATTGTTAGTATTTTATTTTTATATAATTTTAAAATAATTTAATTTTTTCATAATCTTTATTTTTATCTAAATTTTAGGATTTTTTGGTAAATTATTAAATATTTTGTAATATCTACTGTTATATTTTTTAAAATAAGAATTTCTAAATTTCAAATTTATAAACAAAGCTCCTCACTATTTTATATTTCCAATTTTTTTTTATTTGTACAACAATTAGTTAATCCGGTTTTACCTTAAATTTTAAAAACTTGATTTGAAAACAAAATAGATTTAAAT
>BSUD01000006.1:16953465-17000026 GCA_033239045.1 Fagopyrum esculentum | reverse complement strand
TTACTTTTTAAATTTTAGAATCAACCGTTATTCAACTTTTAAATAAATTTTTTAAAAATTGAATTAAAAACAAACTAGATTTTAAAGCATTCGGAATTTTTTTTTAAAAAAAAAGGTCATAAAATAAAGGAAACAATAAAATTCGGTTATTTTTTAAAATTAAAATTTTTAAAATTCATATTATTAAACAAAATTCCTCATCAATTGCGACTAGGTTATTCCATATACTCATTTACAAAATTAAAATTGTTTAAAGAAAAAAATACTTGAAAAAATAAATTGTGATAGTAAATGGTTATATTTCAAAACACGCAAATTATTTTATAAGTGTTAATATGTTTTTTATAAAAATACTCGTACAAGGTGCGGGATATAAACTAGTTGATAACTAAAACTTTTACCTAATATATATATTCTTATTAAATGTACTCATATATAAATAATTAAAAATAAGTTATGATAAAATTGACAAAATAATGTTGTAAATTTTTAGTTATATCTCAAATAAGGATTTTGTTGCATAAATATCTTATACTTTATTGTTAATTTTATTAAACTTTTGTTATATCACAAATAAGGATAATGTTATAAAATTTTTATTTAGGTTGAACTTAGTTGCAGCTTTTATCTTGGATTTGATGCCTCCCTATTGGCCATCTATGGGGGTGTGACTTATTCCCTATCCATCTCCTCGCTACTCGAATCTGTAAAGTCAATCCCGACCAAGATTAGGAGCACCTGATTATGCTCCTTCTCTCTAGCTTTTTGGCCGGAGTTGAATTCCACTCGAACCATTGTCATCCTTCATGAAGTCTAGTTGTTACACCGTGTTAACTCTCTTCCATGACTTTTACACTATTATATATGTCATGAACCAATGTTGTCACTTTTAAATTTGTGGAAAGAGCAGGGTTTTTTACTTTGTTTGTGCTACAATGAAACCAAGTCCTTAACTTTGCATCTCTACAACCGACGGGGTAGGGTTTTTATTTTTGCTTGATTTGTCTTGAAAAGGAAATAATTTTTTTTTTTTGGGGGAATAAAGTTCATGGAAATAAACATCAATTCTGCTTTTTCTCATCAATAATCAAAGATGAAAGCTTCAAGTAAAACTCCAATGGTTAACAAAACCTTATGGAGTAATTTTGTTTACATGTGAATTACAAATTTCAAAGTTAAGCATTGGAAAAAAAGAAAGGGATTTTTTTTTCATTCTCGATCCAACGGAACCAAAACCATCCAAAAATTAAAAAAATTACAAATATGTTCGAATGAGTTATAAGGCTTAACCTTGACCATGTTTTGGTCGTTTCATCAAGATTTTTTTGTCATGATTTAGTTTGAAAAATTGAAAACAAGTTATTTCATCAAGATTCATATCCAATGGCTTAACCCTCGACCAAATTTTGATTTATTAACCATCATACGTTTTACGAACAACTTTCTCCTTATAAATCTTTAATTATTAACCATCAAACACTTTTATAAGTCAAGATCCTCGTGTTTTGTAGTATCGTCTTCTTAGTTTGATGTTGTTCTTGGTGGCGTTTCGAAAAAAACTGTTTAGGAGGGGACATGGATTTGTGATCGACTACTTATGGCTAGGTTGCGGGTCCAAATATGAGGTGTTACCAAATAATTTTTTATAATAAAAACAGGCAGGAGCTATTTTTTTAAATAAAAAAAATCCGGGTATGTGAAACCAAAATCCCAAACTTAAAGGGTTAGATATCTTAGTACAGTTAAGTTCACTCTACATATGACAATGGCAAAAACAAGTTTTAGGGTCTAAAACATATATTCGAATGATGAAGATTTTGACCCAAAAACTCATCCTTTAGGCTAAAAAAATCATACCTCATCTTGACAAATGGTTAAAGAACGACATATCGGGTTCGACAGATTCTTATGCTGCTATCATTAACTCACTCATAAGATTCTTCCAACAAACAAAAAACATCATCACCAATTCACCATCATCTATGTTCATGAATTACGTACCACCAAACACAACTTTTTCAGGGCCATCATTTTTTTCAAAATGGAAGCCTGAGCCAAAAGAGACACAGATGATAGCTATTCTCATTCGTGTACATCAATCAAACCTGTAAAAACAAAATCAGGTTTCCCAACATATCAAACAATTCGTGTACAGACCCAAGTAACCAACCTACTCATACACTTCATTTTCTATGCTTTAATGCCCACAAAGCTAAGTCCTCCAAAAACAGTTGAAAGGAAGAGTAAGTATGCCTAAAGAAGACATCAGTATAACATGTAACTTTTTCTTTACCTTTCGATCATTTACCTTCTTGTTGTTTTCCTCTTGCAAAGAATTGTACTTTCACCAATCTTGAAATGTCTTCCCACTCTAGTCATCCCAGTCTTCCCACCCATCCCTGTTAGGAGACCGGGAAACTAGGCCATTTGAAGATACGCTTCCAGGATGAGGCGGTTTTACTGCCTTGTCATCGCCCCAATCATCATCCCATCCCTCATCCCAGCCATCTGCAGTCTCCACATCAACAGATGTTGTCTCTCCTGTCCCACCCATTTCAAGCTCCTGATACGGGATTTCATCTCGCCTTCTATTCCTCAACTTGCAACAGGCAAACACCCCAAGAGCGACTATGGTAACTAGTATGAGAAAATAAGCACCATACATGGGTGTCATCAACTCAGAGTATGAAGGAATCCACTGGAAAAGGTCTTCGTTGGCCAAATGAACGGGTGCTTGTAAAGTGCAGTCCCCCTTTCCAGCATTAAGAAGAATTGGGGTGGCGACATCATCAAGAGTAATATTGATCTGCACAAAATAATCAGGCAGACGACACGTGAATCCCCTATATGAAATGCTACCATCTGATCATTAGTATGTAATCAGGGTCTCCACATTTTATTTCAGTATACTCCCCCGTCGCATTTTATTGGTTATTTCTGAGAAAACTTCTTGCCTCAAACTATTTGTTGTTTCAAGATACCAATGCATTATTAATGGCTATACTTTATACTTTAATCCTCATTTATTGCTCTTTTATCAATCAAGTTCATATTGATCTACTTTGTAAGTGTTCCGTCATTAAATTGACCTACATATATCACTCTTTTTAATATACTCGTTTTTTTATTTCACTTTATACTTCGTCAAATTTAGTCTTTCTAGACTAATTGTTCAATAATTAAAACTTGTTGATCTGCACAAAACAAACAGGCAGAAGACACGTGAATATCTCCCTATATGAAACGCTACCATCTGATCATTACTATGTAATCAAGGTCTCCACATTTTATAACAATATACTCCCCCATCTCATTTTATAACTTCTTGCCTCAAATTATTTGTTGTTTTAAGATACCAATGCATTTTTAATGGCTATAATTTATACTTTATACTTTAATCCTCATTTATTGCTCTTTTATCAATCAAGTAAATATTGGATCGCTTTGTAAGTGTTTCATCATTAAATTGACCTACATTTATCACTCTCTTCAATATACTCGATTTTTTTTAATTTTACTTTATACTTCAAATTTAGTCTTTCTACACTAATTGTTCAATAATTAAAACTTCCTTCAACTGAGTGCACTATGTAAAAACAACTAATAATCGTATGAAATGGAGGGAGTGTTGTCATGCCATGCTGACATCTGACCACCATTTCACTAGCATCAATTAGAATTAGAAGTGGCAAGAAACCAATGGCATAACCGCATAAGTGAAAAATTAGAGCAATGGAATTTAAAACTGACCTTTTGTGAATGGTGTTCAGGTACTTCTATACCCTCCTTCAGCTTCTTCACAGACGCAGTTCTGATGTTCACTTTGAGATTGTTATCCCCCTCGTTTTGGATAAGAACTACCAGAACTTTGTTGACTGCTCCATAACAAAAGAAATTGAAAATAGCCTTCTCAGTTCTCAATAAACTGTTTACATCACATGATAATTAGATTATTCCTGAGAATGACCAAAAAGAATAGTAACCAAACCATTACAAATATCATCACGATGAAAGTTTTGTTCTACTTCTGTTTGTTGGAATAACCAAGTTAAGGGTTTGCTTTCAGTGACAAATCTGAATAATGTGGAGTATGACAAATCTCAACACATACAAAAGGGTATATATCTGTTAGTTGAATGGTTCAAAAGGCAATCCTTTCTGAAAAGTGATACAATTTGATTCACCCAGAAGCCCAGTTATAGCTACATAATCAATTAATCATACAGTAAGACTCTGGAAACTGTAAGAATGGTGAGAATCTTATGCCTCATAGGGTATAAGTTGGTTTCTCTTCTTTTTTCCTGGTCTAAATTTGAAAATTTCAGTCGGATTAGAAATATCGTTTCCCTGCTTAACATGGTGGAAAAATGATAAATGATCAAGTAGGGCTGAAGGGACATATTAGAAGTCACTGAGGGAGTATATAACATCTTTCTTCACTGATTTGATTCCAGGCCTATATCAACTATCAAGCATTTTATAAAATGTCAAGAAAAGAACATAATTCAGAAGCTAACTAGGTAGAAGTTCATTATTGCAAGCCGCTAATTTCTAGTTTTGCTTTTACTGATTTTCCCCCACAAATGAACATACCCTTGCAATCATGCATCCAACAGCACATACATGATACAACCTCATATTACTACATGATGGTATAGGAGGCCAATCACGTAGCAAACTTGTCTAACTACTATCAAAGTTACTTCTTCATAGCATCCTCAATGTTCCACATCATTCTTAGTAAATCTGACACAAATCCTTCTCTCTCTTTTTTTTCAACCATCAGTTCAACACATCTTCATTGAAACACTACCAGCACCTCAGGTAATTACCAAGAACGTATTTATGGAAAAAGTACTGTATAGGAAGTAGAGTAAACATTTTTTTTACATGTAATTTTGGTACCTACTGTATAAAGCAGTATGATTAAAAGTAAATTAGGTACTTTACAACTTCAAGGAAAATGTATCTGATGCTTAACGGCTACCTTAGGATTATGCTTGGATCATGTTAATGCTATAACATATGTGTTTATAATTCACCAAACTTTAAACTTTGTATAAATCATAAAACCAACTTGCAGACAATACGGAAAACCAAGTACAAATGTATTTTGCAAAATTAATCCAAGGCTGTCAGTCTTCAAATAGAAAATATTGATCTTTTTCTTTATTGAAATGAAATCATTCACAACAAGTACTTAGGGCTATCTATACTTATACTAACCAACTCACCCATTTGCTGGAACAAACCCTAAACATCTACTAACAACTGATTCACAATCTACACACTACCTCCAAACAAAACGAAGCAGCATTGATTCACCTTATCCAAACATAACACATAACCAAACGAAATTCAGAAATTATACTAGAGCATTCCGTACAGCAGATAATGTGTCAACATAGTACCAAATATCAACTATCAAGTTCCAATTTCAACAGATTATATAGTAAAAAAGGTGTCAGATTGACAGAAGTGGATTACCCTCATCAACAGCTTGGATGCAGGCAACCATTGACAAACTATCCTTGCAATTATATACTTTTGTCAAATCACAAGTTTCACTGCTCCCTGAGGATGGCTTATTCACCTTCTGTTCATCTTTCTTCTTCTCCCCCTCACCATAATTTGCAGGCTCCGGTGCAGGGGTTTTCTTCCCCGTCTTACCCTTAGAACTCTCATCAGGGGAAAGTGGGGATGGGCTTGGATTCGGAGAAACCTGAAATCAAACTGAAGTATTAGCACGATTTCATTACCCCCAAAACTCTAATCATTCAAAATATTGACACTGAAGAGCTATACTGTTCCATCAGGTTTCTCTTTAGGCGGCGAGGATATCAATTTTCTGAAATTCCACAAGAAGGGGGTGGCGCTGGCAACATCAGCAACAATTAGAAACAACAGAATTGTTGCGAATACCACTCTTTTACCCATTTCAGCCAGATGCAACCCAGAAAAGAACAATATTTTCCAATTTCAAATCGAAAGCATCAAACAGTAAGAATCAAATCCCAATCAACATGCCCTAATACCAATCTTCCCATCAGATATGAAACCCGTGAGTTTCCGTCAGAATTTCGGATCAAATCAGGCCTAAAAAAAAAAAAGAGAAATTGTAGGACAAATGTAAAAGCGGAACCTTACAACCTAGCTGAAGCTAAACGCAAAGGTCACAAAATTGTAGCCCACGGAAAGATGAAACTGTATGGAGAGTACAGGGTGGATCCGTGGATCAATAGCTTTGTAGTAGGTTTAAGATTTGATTGGGGGGAAATAGAGAGGAATGTATGTTGTAAATCTGGGTGTATGGCGTGAGAGCAGGGGCAGATTGGACTTTGACGAGGGGTGGTAGAATTTTCAGAGTCAACCATCAAGGTGATTTCTCATTTCTTATATACGACGTCGACGGGCATATAAGCCGTTGACGCCGGCAACAAAGCACCATGGTTTTACCTCCTAAAAGACCTAAATCTGTAAACTTTATTGCATTGCCATCCCTATTTACAGGCTGATATACAAATAATCACCCTTAATTAGTATTTATCGATAAATAACCACCTTTGTAGGTGTGAACATTAAGGTCAGATCATCCCTAGTTTTACAAATGTTCGATTTGTATCTGATTCGAGCATTTCATTAATTTCACAAATTTTATCTTGAACGGATCGAACATTCATGTTATATTTTGTTTGCATAATAGTCAATTTTACTGTGAAGGATTGTTAAATAAACGGCGTCGATATTATTAGTACATAACATACGCACACTTAATTTTGTTAGAAGAATTTGACATACTAGCCTTTTTGAGAATATGATTTAGTAAATGTACCCCATAATTTTTTACCACTTTCATTTAATTGTAGGTAAAAATAATTAACCCCTTTATTTTAATAAAAAAAGAATAATAGACATTAGTTAGTGTTAAATTGTAATTACTATTACTGAATTTATTTATTTTTATTTTTTTTATTTTTTATTTTTTATTTTTTTCTTTTTATTTTCTTTTTTATTTTTTATTTCCTGTAATAAATTTCTGTTATAAAATTTTTCATACCAGAAATTTTTCATACCATAATTTTTCATACCAGAATTTTACATACCAGAATTTACATACCAGAATTTACATACCAGAATTTTATATACCAGAATTACACACCAGAATTTTACATACTAAAATTTCCCATACCAGAATTTTATCATACCAGAATTTTATAATACCAGAATTTTATAATACCATAATGTTTCATAATACCAGAATTTTTCATAAATACCAGAATTTTCATAATACCATAATTTTTCATCATACCAGAATTTTATACTACCAAAATACCATAATTTTGCATTCAAAGAGTCAAGCGAAATTCTATTATTTACAAACTGGTCAATTGCTTCTTTTTTTTTCATTTTTCAGGGCAACCCTTGTCAACCTGGAGGTGCTTGTTTGGCATATGGCAATGTACATACATGCAACTCAATTGAAGCACCATTGTTCTCTAGACCTGCTAAAGTTACAAGCGTCCCCAATTTCAATGCCATAAATAGTGTGGTGGAAGATTCCAGATTGCTCTCTGCTGAACCACCTAAATATGCACAACAAAGCAGCATTCCTGACCACCATAAGCAGTTTGGGTCTAAGAAGCAAATTCACACCTTCAAACCACAAAATGGTATGTTTTGTGTATATTTTCTGAAATATAAGTGCAAAGTGCTTCTTCGTCTCTAATTCTAGTCTTGAAGGAGATTAGAGATCTGACTTACTGATATCAGCTACGAAATAAGAATTGGCTACAAAATGTTGTGCAGAGGAAGACAAATAGAGAAAGGGAAATTAAGAAAGAGAAGTTGATATGAACATTAAACCTCGAAAATTGGCTACTACAGTTTATCCAACCTAACCCGCCCGGAGGAGCTATCCGTTGTGCTTAACAACACGGTGAACGCCCTCATCCAACAGGTTGTCTTCATAAACACCTCGACTCGCCGGTACTTTGTGACCGGGGAAGAGAAGTTGTCGGTCTTCTAGATGGCCTACTTTCTGGTGTAGTGCAGCCCCGACTTGAACAGCACCCGCTGCACATCTTGTCTCGTCTCCGCCTTCCGGGCCATGAAAGTCGTGTTGCGGCGAGTTATCACTTTTTCTTTGTACGTTTCCTCCAAGCTGCCAGGTCATGTACAATACGAACACCCTGCTCGATTTCTTGTTTGTGCGATGTTTGAAGAGAGTGAGAAGTTGAAGATACAAAAGAGAAGAGAAGAGAAGAGAAGAGAAGAGAAGAGAGTGAGAGAGGTTGGAAGAGTGACGGCTGAGAGATTGAGAGAAGATAATGTTTAGGGTTACTTCTTCAAATTAGGCTTGACGGTAAAAATAGAAGAAGGGGTATATTTACTTAACTTAAAAATACTAAAAGCCTATTTAGTAGTTACAATTCTCAAAACAGCCTAGTAACCAAATTTGCCCAATTTTTTTTTGCATATAAGTCAAAAATTAAAAAGATAACTAACTATTCTCAAGGGAGGAGTGACGATTAGTCAAGGGGGTTGAATGTTGTCTTTGGATGTCATTTGTCTGTCACCTTCGTTTTATTTTCTGCTTTTCGCTAGTTTAATTATTTTGGATAATGATTTGTTTAGATGTTTGTTATGTTTATAGACCTTCTCGAATTTCACTAAAACTTCCTTATACCTCAAACCCTTTTTATTTCTTTCAAATTGTAGGAAAGAAAAACTAAAGTTAAGGATTGTTCGGTGAAGCGAGATTTTTGAGTAGTTTAAGCTTTTTGAGTAACTTTAGCTTTTTTAGTAGTGTTTTAAAGAGCTTTGTAAATTCCGAAAACCTAACAAATAACCTAATTGATATTTGGTAAAAGTAGATTTGTGGATAGATTTCTATGAGAGATTTACCAAAAAGCTAAAAGAGATAAAAATGTACAAATTGTTAAAGATGTAAAAGATGAGCAAAATTGTAAGAAATTTGATAATCCACCCAAATTACTATCCTAGAAAGCTTTTTCAAATTCCACCAAAAAACTCCTCAAAAAGCTCTTAAAAAATCTAATTTATTCAAAAATCTATTACATCCAATATCATATAGTTTTCAAAAATTACAAAGCTCTAATGTTGAGCTAGGGGTGTGTTTAGTAAACTCAGATTTGTTGTTGTAGTTGTGGTTGCGGTTATGGTTGTGGTTGCGTTTATAAACGAGTGTTTTTGAGATTTGTGGTTTATAGAAAAACTTGTGTACACGTGTTTAGTTAGATGGTTCAGAATTAGTTTCGATATTGATTAAAGACCAATATATCCTTATTACTGATGCCCCTGATTTTTCCATCAGCACACCATTCCATTCAAAAATGGTCATTGCGAATTCTCAAGATCACGTTAATGTGATTCTTCCCTTTCTTATGTATTCCATTCATCCTTTAAGTATAGTCACTGTAATTTAAAAAGTTAGGAAGCCCGTAAGAAAATGAAAATCTGTAATAATTGGTGAAATCAAATTCACATTGGATGAAATTCAAACTACAAATTTTCAAAAGCTGTTAACAAATAAATCATGAAGAAAAGAAAAGGGAAATTTGGATCTGCAAGAGGAAGAACAAAATAGAAAAAGAGAAAGACATTTTGGATGTAAACAACAATTTTAAATTGAACAAAAGAAAGAGGGAAATTAAAATGAAAATCCTCCAAGTGTTTAGGCCATCACCATCCTCACCCCACTTTTCCGCCATTTTCAAGCAATATCCAAATTCAAATTAATTTGCAACATGAAGACCAAAAGAGAAAGGAACTGTGGATCTACCCCTTCGAGATGTTCACGATACCTCGCCAATGACGATGTTTGCGACCATTTTCCCCTTATTTGTTGCCTCCTCCTTCACCTCTATCGTCCTCTAGCCATGACCTGAAGAGTGGAATTGATAGGATGGGAAAAAAGAGCAACAATGGAATAAAAATTGAAAAGATGATGTATAAACTCTCAAAACCTTGCGGGAGGAGAATCTGAAAAAGTGGTTTCCAACCCCTCAAAACCACAAACCCTAACACTGAACAGTGACATTTCAAACTCCAACTAAACACTGCTATATTTTTACAACTCCAACCACAAAACGAAATGATGCTCTCAACCCTCTAACTAAAGATGGCCTTAGTATGGACTAAATTTGGTTGTTGTCTATTAGGCTTTACTTTGGACATTTTGGCACAAGTGCAAAGATAGAGCTACTATGCATACCAAGTATGTCCAGGTTTATATCCACAATTGAAGTTTTATTTTTTTAATTTTAAGTTTTTTAATTTTAATTGATGTTTAATAAAAATGTAGATTTGTTCAAAGATTTTTAATGGAGCATTTATAATAAAAAAAAATAAATGTAAGAATGAATAAAGATGTGAAAAGAGGGTAAAATTATATATAAAGATTACTTGATAATCCATCCAAATTTCTAATGAAAGTTATAGCATCAAGACTTTTTAAAGTCACACAAAACGTCTTTTAAAAAAACTAATAAAAAGTTTATCCACCATATCAAACAACCTTAAACTTTTAAAAATTACTTAAAAATAAAACTCCGGTTGAGATATAGGAGGTGATGGTCCAATCATAAGATAAATAGGACCGAACGTAGATAGAGAGAAGTTTTTCATATCATCCAATGTAGCCAGTATACCTCGTCTTTAGCTTCACTTTTGTGTTTGGATGACACTTCCTCCACCAATGCTTGTGATACTCTTCAACCCTTGCCATTCTATATATCTCAAAACAATGAAAAGGTTATTTGTTCCATGTGATATTTATTTTTGGGCTAAACAACCTCGTTGTTTGTTTGCTATTAGTGTCTTATGTTCTTCGTCTTTATTTGATTTAGTTCATTGTGATGTTTGAGTCCTTATCATGTCTTGTTAACTTCGGGTTCTTCTTATTTTTAACTATTTTGGATGATGATTATTCTCGTTGCACATGAGTTTGTTTAATCAAATACAAAAGTGAAGATTTTCATGTCATTCAAAGTTTTTGTGTCATGGTTCTACTCAATATAATCTTCTACTTCAAACTTTTAGAAGTGACAATGGCATATATTTTATCTCTTAAACTTTAACAACCATGTTTGTCGGGCCGCGGTCGCGGCATAGCAGCGAACAACCGCCTTTTAGCCGACTTTCCTTTTTGCATTTCCTTCCTCTTAAGTTTCTTCTTCTCTTCGTTTGAGGGCTAATAATTCCCTTTCCAGATGCAGAGATGTCCGAGTTATCCCTCCGCCGCACAGGTTACGGAAAGGGGACTGAAGTGCTTCAACCGCGGTGATCCTAGACATTTGCGGCCTAAGTGTCCGCGGGCACCGGTGACTTGCTTCACATATGGCAAGTCAAGTCACCGGGCTACCTTTTGTCGATAGGGCAACACTTCTTCTCAGGAGGGTTTTTCCCTGCTAGTGTTGCAGGGGGCGGTCAAAGGTCGTCTCGGTATCAGTCATAGGGACTACAACAGCGAGTCTCAGATCATCCTACTACTCAGGGTTCTGCACCATGACCGAGTAGAGACAGAGGCCGTGTGGAGGTACCACTGATACTAGAGGACCACAAGCTCGAGTGTACGTGCTGAGGAGCATTGAGGAGCCGGAAACGCCAGCCACTACAGGTACCATTCAGATTAATGATTTACCTGCTTGAGTATTTTTTGATACGGGTGTACGAGTTGACGTCTTCTCTTCGTCGTAGCTCTCGCATTGCTCAACCATCCACTCGGCTTCGTGATTACCAATGTGACGTTGTTATCACTTCTTCGTCCATCCAGTCAGCCCCTCCATCTACAGGTTCTCCTTATCCCATTCATCATTATCTTCAGTGTCATAATATGAATTCGGCCCATGTTAGTTTCTTGAATGCAGTCCAGGTTGCTTTTGAACCAACTTCTGTCAAGGAGGCATTATCAATACCTCACTAACGTCTTGCTATGATGCAAGAACTTGATGCTTTAAAACGTAATGGGACATGGATTGTTACCACTCTTCCTCCTAATAAGAAGCCCATTGGTTGTAAATGGGTATTCAAGATAAAACACAAATCTGATGGCAACATTGAGCGTTATAAAGCTCGTCTCGTTGCTCTTGGCAACCGGCAAGTTGTAGGTATATATTTGTTTGATACTTTTGCTCCTGTTGTCAAACTTGTGTCTGTTAAAGTGTTCTTAGCAGTAGCCTCTATCAAAGACTGGGAGCTTCACCAAAAGAGCGTACATAACACGTTTCTTCATGGTGACCTTACCGAAGAAGTATATATGGCTCTTCCGCCTGGCTTTGCACAATCTGGATCTCGTCAGGTTTGTCAACTCAAAAAGTCTATCTATGGTCTTAGATAGGCACCTCGAAACTGGTTTTTCAAACTTGCTTCTGCTCTTCGTAAATACGGTTTTGTTCAATCATATACCGATTATTCTCTCTTTTCTTATATCAAATTTAATGTTATTGTCCATATCTTAGTTTATGTAGATGATTTGATTATAGCAGGAAACGATTCCAATTTTATTTCACAATTTAAATCATATCTTAACTCATGCTTTTATATGAAAGAGATCTTGGATTGTTAAAATTTTTTTTAGGCATTGAGATTACAAGGACTTCATCTGGTTTATATCTTTCCCAAAGAATGTATGCATTGGATCTCCTCAAAGATGCTGGTCATTTGGACTGTAAGCCAACCACTTTTCCAATCGAACAAAATTGCCGTCTGTAATATGACAACAACCCGGCGGTTTCCTCTCCAGCACGCTATCGTCGTATTGTCAGTCAGCTTATCTATCTCACTATAACTCGACCTAATCTAAGTTATGTTGTCCATCTTTTCTCACAGTTTGTCCATGCTCCAACCGACAATCAATGGAATGATGTGATCCGGGTTCTATGATACATCAAGAATTCACCGGGTCAAGGAATTATCTTGTCCAATACGAGTCAACTACATCTGAACGCCTATTGTGATGCGGATTATGCCACTTGTCCCCTTACACAACGATCTCTCACTGGTTTCTTCATCATGTTAGGCCCTTCACCGGTGTCATGGAAGACAAAGAAACAAAAAACGGTCTCTCGCTCCTCTGTTGAATCTGAGTACCGTGCCATGGCCAACACCCCTTGTGAAATCATATGGCTTTGTTCCCTCCTCCGATCACTTGGTGTCATTCTTCCTCGTCCATGTACTCTTTGGTGTGATAATTAGGTTGTTATCTTCATCGTGTCAAATTCTGTTTTTCATGAACGCACCAAACATATTGAGATAGATTGTCATGTTATTCGCGATCAAGTTCAAGCTGACACCATCATAACTCGACACATCTGTTCTTTGGACCAACTAGCAGACATGTTCATCAAACCTTTGGGTCAACGTTAATTCCGTTATCTTCTTTCTAAGTTGGACGTTCATAATCTTCACACTCCAACTTGAGGGGTTGTATTGAATATATTAGGATTACCTTGTACATATTTAGATGATATACTCTTACCTTGATCTTAGCTTTATAATCCCTTTATCTTAGTAGCATATTTTTTCTCTTTTAGATACTTATTTTGTATAAATATCATTCCCTTTTTCAAATAATACAAGACATTACATTGTAATATTTCTTCATAGGTTTTGACAATATAAAAAATAGGAGAGGGGTACACTTAACAATAAAATACAATGGACCCCTTTGGTCTAGTAGACCCCCTTGTAAATCCTTCTTTTCTAATAATTTTTTTTTTAATACAATGGGACTAGTTAGTGGAATATAAATCTAAAAATACCTAGTTACTAAATTAGCCCTATAGATAATAATCAACATTTGAGTGGCTGATTATATATATATATATATATATATATATATATATATATATATATATATATATATATATATATATATATATATATATATATATATATATAAAGCACTTTGATCGAGCTAAATGGTACAGGGTTTATAAAAACAATAGGACCAAATTGATTGGGAGTGACATTTAGTTGTTAATGGAAGACACGGTCCTCATTATGATGAATATATATATATATATATATATATATATATATATATATATATTTGTTGTTAAGAAGATGAAAGATTGGGTGAATAGAAGAATATAATGATGTCATGTGTAGCATGCTTCTCCAAGGCTGCAACGCTTACCATTGTCCTCCTCCAAATGTGGTTTGTTTCAACCAATATGCAGGCTATGTTGAGGTGGATAAAACCCAAAACAAATCTTTGTGGAAGCAGAGACCAATCCGCAGACGAAGCCCCTTGTTCTCTGTTGTCACTTGTCCTTGAATATGGATTGACATTGCGATATAAATAAATTCCATTTGTTTATAATCGATCGTGCTAAATTTGATTTTTGAAGGGTACAAAGGATTGGATGAAGGCGATCTTTGAACAACTACCGCGCTCAAACGTCGCCCCTCCACGTGAACAGACAATGGATACGTGCATTGGATTCGGTTTTGATTCTGATTACAAGGTTTTGTCATCCTTACATTTGTGTAAGGATTCTAGTGGTACGGCTCATGTCGAGCTCTATAGTTTGAGCTCGGATACGTGGAAGCTTATTTGAGTTGAAGCTGAATTTGAACCTTTAGGTAACTTGCCTATCTCGGCTTTCAATCCTTCTATAAACGGCGTCTTTAGTTGGTTTGAAATGGATCATAATGCTGACAAGGTGATCTTCTCGTTTGACATGAGCAAACAAGTGTTTATAAAGACTCGTCTGCCTGATTATGGTGTACCATCCAAAAGGGAAACTCATGTCATACAAAAACTCCTTGGCTTTTGTACATGATTACTCGCTTGTGGGTATGGGTATAGGTGTGGTTTTGGCCGAGTATGGTGTGGAGGAGTCTTGGATCAAGTTCCTTACTACAGGACCTTATCATGGGATTTATGCTCCTTTAGGGTTTTCGAGAAGTGGCGAGATTTTCTTGGAAGATAGCATTGGACAACTCATTTGTTGCGACTTAACTACACAAGAGATGAAGAAGCTTAATGTAAGTGGAAGCATCACACAAGGCTTGAGGAAGCTCAACGTAAGCTGGGCAAAGAACACTCTCCGTGTTTTCCGTTATCAAGAGAGCTTGGTCTCGGTGAAGAAAGAACAGGATGCAGCCGGAGGGACTGATTATCAAGTTTAAACTCAATGCAGAGAATATGTAGCTCAGGTTTAAAATACATGTTGCTGCTTCTCAACTGCATAAACTTTGGAATGTATGTATTACATAAATTCCAAGTTTTGTAATAATTGTAAAACTCCACAAAAATCTACAGAATAAGGTTAGCTTTGCCGCACATGACCTTACTCTTTAGTCAACATTACTGATCAGCATAACATGTGTAAACTCCATAAGGATGTCCTGTTTGACGAACCTTATAGACCAAACATTTACAAATTCTGTTGATACTAAGAATACTTCATTTAACGTTGAAAACAAGTAGTCCGGATAAGAGTGATGATTGCCGAAAAGAAAACAGGTGTAAATAAAAGCATTGTTGTAGATTTTGATAAGCAGTTAGACATAACTATCGATCAATGATTTCCTCATCTCTTCGACAATGGCAGTTGGTTTGTCTCCCCCAAACTTGAAGACGCTCTCGATGACAGATAGTTCTGTGGCTGTAGTGTCAGACCCACAGAATGCAGTCCAGTCGTTGACGGTCAAGCCAGCTGCTATGACCTCACTACCACGGTTTACAGTTCCCGCCACCAAGGGAACCTGAAGAAGTGTTGACAGTTCATCCAAGTCTTCCACAGATGTGTGGGGATGCACCTGTGAATAATACAAGTTAATCTGTCAGTGAGCAGAAAACTCGAAAGAAGGGTAATTTTTTTGTAAAAAAGTAGTCGTAATACTTACTAGGCCTCCCTTGTTGGAGAGAGCACAGTAGCTGCCTACAAGAATGTTGCCAGCAATAGTTTGTCTAAACACTTCCACACCAAGAACATCTGCAATCATTTCTTCTGTTTCCTGATGGCACAACATACAAAAAAAAAATTAAAAACAACCAATTCAGAACGTCAAAATTTGGAGATGGATACACTGTATGCCGCTAACAAAGATTATTGAGTGACATTGTGGCACAAGAGTCAACTGAATCTACATAATTCATACTGCAGACAAGTCAACTCCTGTACAACTGTGACTACAATCTCTATTTGACCACTTGCTTAGCTCCAGAACAAATTTAGCTTATTGGAGTCTAACATGCTAATTTTAACCAACCAAAGTATCAGACTATCCAATCCACCAAAGTATCAGACTATCCAATCCAAAATTCAAGAAATAACTCACTAAGTCAACAAGTGCAGAAGACCCAATCTTCCAGCTATCAATCTAGCACTAAACTTTACTCGGTCAACCAGTGCAAAATTAGGATTGTCTTAACATATCATTTCTCTTTTATTTTCAAATAGAAGACATCAGCATTGCCCAGACTGTTTTATAAAATATTAGAAACAGCGAACAGTACTAAGGATCTGCAACTACAAGCATAATAAAGCGATTTGGAATTAAAAATCATTCTGAAATCAGAATTTACCCTGTCAAGATCAGTGTGGGCAAGTGCAACATAATCATTGCAGGCTATGCAATTTCCAAGAGCAGATAGTTTTTCCTCAATGCGCTGCACAACTACTTCATCTGGTAGACTGTTCCTTAAGTGCTGAAGCTCTTTAAGCACATAAGAACACACAATAAAATATCAATCAAGGGAGTAGAATCAAGACACATATTGATTGTAGGTATTGTAGTACCTATCACAGACAAAGAGAACAGCATTTAACATATCTTATACGGTTATACCCTTGAGGTTCTAACCAATTCTTAACCTCTACAAAACGATACAAGAGTATTTCAGCATAATTGATGGTCCTGATAGCTAAATTATCATTCATTGCGCATTATTCTTGAAACACAGCAGTTCAGTGCTCCATTTAGTTATAGCTAAGCTCAATGAATATTAGGTTTACACACAGCAGGAGTGAGGGACAATAATGATTCGACATAGACAAGAAAGCGTTGTGTGTACATGTATGTACTCACCTTGATCAGTAGTGGTGTGAGGCAAAAGAAGCCCTTTTCTGTTTCCTGCCAATATAAAGAACACAATTAAGTTAATAAACACACTTAGCGAGCCGCTAAGTTACAAATATGTATTGATTTTTCTATTTGAATCCATAAATCTCACCAGCACATAATCGTCCGATTATTCGAGTTCCACCAATGGATGTCTTCACAACAGGAATGTAACCTGTCAACTCTGCTTCGAACGTGCTAACAACAATCATCCATTGTAAACCCAAACAAGTAAGATTAAGGTTGCACATGAGAACACCAATAAAAAAAAGGAGCAAACAGAAGTGACAATAACAAGCGTAAAACCTGTAGAAGCTCTCAGATCCGCCAATTGCAACCAAACAATAGGTATTAGTCAGCTTAGAGAAAACGCCAATTTCACAGTTGTTCTCAAATTGAAGCCCTACACAAATTAAAAACAGTAAATCAATCATTAGGTTTAACAGTAAAAGGAACATACAGGTCCAAGAACAACTTCAAGATTTGGAATCTGTTTAGCAGGCAACTAAGAACGCACGAAAGTGAAGAGAGAAAAAAAAAAGGGAGAAACTAAGCTTACTTGTCGCCATGAGGATAAAACGACGATTGCCAAGGTAAAGAAAGAAATCGAAACTCAAACAAGTCTGCAAAAGAGAAGAGAAATGGAGGTGAAATATAGAATTTTCTAGGGTTTTGGGGGCAGAAATGAAGGGAGAGAGGCTGAAGAGAAAAAGGGCGATATACCTTGGGGAGCAAGGCGGGAGAGGCTGAATGCTTTGGGGGTGGGGGCGGCGGCTGATTGTCTAGGCAAGTGGAGACACTTTATATTATTAATGAAGGGAACCCCGGTTACTCGTCGGTGAATAAGTAGCCATCTTCTTCTTATTTTAAAAAAAACAGTCACCAAGCCCAGCAAAAAAAAAAAAAAACCCCTTTCTACACCGGCGAAACAAACCCTGATCTGATCCTCTTCGCTTCAACTTACGTCCTAGCAGCTGCCGGAACCCTCCTTCCATGAGCTCACCTGTTCGCCCAGCCGTCGGCCGCGCAGCTAGCCGTGTTTCTCGCCTTTTATTGCGCCAGTGCCCTTACAAGATGGCCGCTGCTGACAGAATAGACTCCTCGGACCCTTCAATCTCTCAAGCGTCCTGCTCAGAGCTGGGGTAGCGTATTTTCCACCATTCAATTTATTTGTGCTTGAGAATTTATGCCAGCAGATAGTTTTGTACAATGGAAATTCATGCCAGCAGCTGTAATTGGTGTCTTTGCGTTGCAATTGCTAGCCCTTTGTTTGACAGAAGATACGTACAATTCAAAGAGCAATAAAACAGCTGCTTAATTGCTGAGCACCATTCGAAAGAAGAAACGCAAGTGCCGCAAACAGCAGGCCATAACGGTACATAAAATTACCTTGAAACAATCCCTTGTTTTGCTCTTGAGAACTGTTGACTGCTGCCTTGATTATGATGCTAGGCTGATTTAATTGTGTAAATATGTAATTTCATAGCTCCTGAAATGTAGGGGTATAAATCTATATAAAGATGCCCTCAAGGTGTTCGTTCAAATACCTATGAGAAATTTAGCCTTATGGATTCCAAATCGCTAAAAGCTACTTATCTGTGTTTGTTTGTTTGTAAAAGGCAAGGCCTTTCTGCATAAAAAGGCGTTTGTCTGGATTTTTACTTGGGACAAAGTACATTCAATACTATAGTGTATTTAGTTACAAAAGGAAGATTGTCATATACCGTATGTCAAAGCATACAAAAATAGATGTTTTTCTAACCAGTAAGGTAAAATATATAGAGGATGTAGTAGATCAAGGGATAATAAGATGAAGCTTTAGAGATTCAGAGGACATACTTATACAGCTATCCATTATTTAGGTAGGAAGCAATGTAATCAAGGGTGTTTTGTACAATAGACCAAAGTTGACAGCATTTGGAGGAGATTTGTCAATATTATTGCTGTCAAATTTAAATAATACTAAAAGTGTTAGAAAAGAAGACAATCCCCACATTGTATTCTCTTGTTAGAAAGCAAGTGGAGAGCTGTTGTTGAACCTCCACTCTTCTTCTGTCTTCTTCTCCCTTGATTGGTTTCTCTCTTTTCCACTGTCTTTGTAGTTTATCTGGCTTAACCTTCAACTCACTTCCCTAAAAAAAATGATAAAAAAACATCTTAATTTATATTTTTATCTCTTACAAGTTTTGATTGCCCAATACTACATATCAATGTTTAGAATAATTGTTACTTATTAGCTTTATCCCAGGTATTTATATTTTACCAAATATTCAATTATTTTCAACCTTCAATTTCAAATCTATGAAGAAAAAATTGACTCCAATGTGTCAT
This sequence comes from Fagopyrum esculentum, assembly GCA_033239045.1. Classification (NCBI taxonomy): domain Eukaryota; kingdom Viridiplantae; phylum Streptophyta; class Magnoliopsida; order Caryophyllales; family Polygonaceae; genus Fagopyrum; species Fagopyrum esculentum. The sequence goes on along the minus strand of BSUD01000006.1, from coordinate 16,980,601 downwards.
GTTGAAATCAATGCGTTTTAGTATTTTGAAAGTGAAGTGTGATGATGGCTGTTTTAATGAATAAAATATGGTAGAAAACGTTATTTGAAAAATCATTATATCATAGTTTTGGTGCATTATCCGTAACATGTTAATAATGTTAGCATATTTAGTGTTATTTCAACAATTTGAGATATAGTCCGCAATTAATGTTACATTAATTTTCCTAATACATTGATAGATAAAACCAAATATGTACAGTTTTACATAGAAGGTAAATTTAGACCAAGAATTTTGAAAGGTGTCAAACTTTGGTGTTAGCATCTTCACTTAGCAAAAGAAGAAAGTAGTAAGTAGAAGTAGGTACAAAACATTGCATATGTCGTTGACTTTTACGTAATTATTGGTCTCTTTGTAAAAAAATTCATTTTCAACTCATCAAAAATACACAATAATTCACCCACAGTTCACACTACTTGTTTCTAAAATTTGAGTATAACAAGCAAGTACTTTTTACGGGATTTTATTCTAAAATCAGTTTGTAATATGAGATTATTTTAACACAATAACGGTTTTTATGCCTTAGACTCATGGTGTATTGCTGAATATGAAAAGGAAAGGAATTCAACAAACGAGATAACCCCCCCTCCCTCTTATATTTATAGTGGTTCACCAAGTATCTCTTGAACAGGGCCTCGGATATTTAGGGGCCTCATTATGCATAAAAATGGTATTAGTTTCAATGTATTTGTAGCCCAGTTGGTAAGGAGCATACTTATTAAGTTTTCTGGTCTTAGGATGGAGATATACCATGTATAAGTGAATCGTACTCCTCATCTGTGTTCCGCTCATGGAGGGTATGGAACTCTCCATTTGAACAAAAACAGCTAAATGAGTTCTGTCGTTTTGCCTGAACTCCGTTTTCCTAAACTATACCAGAGGATAGAGGATAGACATATCTTCCCAACAGAACTTTTGAATACTATATTTTTAAGTTTTTGAGATACTATCCTATATTTTTAGCTTTTGAGAGGCATTAAGTGATTTTCTTGAATATGAACTACCAAGATGAAATAGGAAACGTCTCATCATTACATTTACATGGCAATTCAAAAAAAGTTTGCTATTCTTAAGTGCAGCCCTGTATACTTACTATTCCATGCGCTTTAGCTAAACAGGCCTTTTTAAAAACCGATCTTTTAATTAGCAAGGGCCTGAAATAGGAAGGGAAGCTCAGAAACAAACGCTACTCGATAGTGTGATCTCAATTATCCCCAAAATGACAGTCATAAGCAAATTGTAAAGACTTCTTTGATGGAGATATACCATGCATAAGTGAATCGTACTCCTCATCCATGTTCTGCTCATGGAGGGTATGGAAGTCTCCATTTGAACAAAAGCAGCTAAAGATCGCATTAGGATTCCTTTCCTTTTCATATCTTCCAATCATGTATCTATGCTTTTGAGTTTGCGTGTACACCTTGCAAAGTTCCGCTTTGTGATTGTGGATTGTGTGATTTTGTTGATTTGTTCATCTTTTTAATTGACTACCCAATCCGTGTAGATTCAGATGTTCATTACATACGTTGTTAGGCCTTTTATGCCAGATCTTTAATTGTGATTATAATGTGATCTTTATTTATTGATTGATCTATAATTGTAATTCTAATGCGATCTTTATATGTTGATGAGTAGTCACTTTGGAACACTGACAATTGTGAATATCCTGCAGATTTGTGTTCGATGCTATTCCTTTTACAACTTCTATACTGCATTGCCCTTTTTCTCTTTGGATGGTAGAGATTAACACAAAGGCAGTATGTTGGCTTATATGCTATTTAATCTTCAATTATTTAGTTATTTTTAGAATGTTGATTTGTGATTGTTGTAAATTATTTAGATCTTTTTTTTTTTTTGCGGTGTTGATTGAAGCAGGTTATTTGTTTCTTTGTTCTACAACAGGTCAACATATAAGTTGGAAGTTTTTTTTTTTTTTTTTTTTTTTTTTTTTGTATCTATATGTTCGAATTATTTTGATATTTTCTCTCGCCTTCTTCTCTAAACTCTGTTTTGCTTTATTGTTACTCTTGATGTTTGGGCTTTCGGTGGTATGATCTTTGCCCTTGTCTATTGTACTATTGGTATCTCAGGTTTAGTTTTCTCTTCACTAGCTATTATTCAACAACAACTCCAAATTCATGTATTCCCCATAGGCCCATTTCACAAATGTCTTCCTCCATTCCTCTGTCATAGTCATTTGATGACTAATTGCTTTCGAATTCAGCCTTCTATGTGCTCGTTTCTTTCTAGGTATGATTGCTTTCTTGAAAAGGAAAACATTATGTGTTATTCTTGAATCAATCAGGTCTTACTGCCAACTGCAGGTGTACTTTATTTTTAGCATGAGTCATCTCTAGAAAGAGGTGAAAATGACGTTCATAGATCAATTCCAGGTGAACAAACCAGCTGCAGAGTCCCATTACTTTCATAAAGAATACTCTTTTCTCTTTGTGAGTTTCAACTTTCAAAGAAAAGAGTAGCAAAAAAGGGCTTTTGAGAATACGCTTATGGGTATTGTTCAAGTAAGCTTCTCTCCCTCGGTCCCTCTTCATTTTCAGTTCTTCGTGATTTTGTCATTATTTTTTGAAGGGGTTCATCAGTGGGTAGGTTGAAGGAAGATATGTTGTTCTACAGTGTCTAATTTTCTAAAAAAATCACTTGGGTTTAGCATTTAGGGTTAAATGATGGGGTGGTTAATCACTTAAAGCAACATTGTGTTACTAATTCAAAATCTATGAAAGCAGGGTTATTGAATTTCATTTGGTAAGATGTTGTAGTTATAAGTTTGCATTTGAATATGCTAGATTGCACTGTCTGTTCTAAAATCAAGGTTTGTAGATATGGAAATGGTTTTGTACTTTATCTCACGGTATTTCTTATAAATTAGTTGGAGCGCCACTTGAATTATTTTCTGCAAAGTCAGCTGGGGTAGTTCAGTGTGCATCTGGGCCTCTATCTATTTTGGTGACATGTATTAGAAACTTCAGAAGGAACAGGGGTCCAGTTTCTGGGATTCTTAAAGACTATGTGGGCTTAAGTACTGCTATATTAACCGATCTTAGTGAAATTGAAGGTAATTTTGACTTCATCTTCCTTAATTTCTGGCAGATATGATGTACCGATAAAATTGGGATGAATTAGTTAGTGTGAAAAAACAAATCCTGTATTTGGAGTTGCATTCGATCTGGTTGTATTCGTTATGCTTCATGATTGGTCTTGCAAAGAAAATTTAATGTTATCTGTGCTTATTAATTTATAATGCTTTCTTCTCCTTCTCCTTCTAATTGAATATAGTGTTCGAAGTTAATTTGGAGTGAACTTGCTGATGAAATCTTGTAATTTGAAAATAACTAGTTTATATCCCGTGCCATGCACGGGTATTTGTTAAGAAAACATTTGAAAATTGTGTATACTATGATATAAATAAAACAATATGTTTTATTATTGGTGTGAAAGAGAGTAAATGGTTTCCGACGCATCTGAACACGCTATTATTAATAGAAAATAATATAAGTAGTTTTTACTCGTGATACCCTAGCCCCTTACATCACAAGACATTTGTCAGTATCGTAAACGAACTACTTTTTTCCATGAAGTTGTTCCTCTTGCAATAGCAAAAACATCCGTTATCTCAAACATTGGCTTCATTATTGTTCCTCTTACTTCCCTTTGCCTTTTTTTTCAAGGTCCTATAGGAACCGTGGGAGCCGCTAGCATGACCACCAGCCAACGGAAGCTTCACACAATTTGTTATTTTAACAAAAAAAAATGCCAAAACAACTATTCACTTGCAAAAGGAATGAGATACATAAAAAAAATATGCATATCCAACATCCCAATGAAAAATATCGAATAGTGCAACAACAAAAACATTCATTCTCGAACCTTCAACAACCATGTCCAACAACATCGATGTACCTTTCATGAAACTGAAAAGTACGATAGAATTAGACTGTTACATAGACATTAACCGACAATTCATATATGCATTTCTCAAAAAAAGTTCATAACAAAAATTGAAATAAATTAGAATGAATACTCTTTCCAATAAATAAATGACGATAAAGACAATCAAAATCATTCAAAGGGTCATCCTTAGCTGAATTACGCTTATGTGAAGTAGTTGATGACTTTATTATGTGCATTGTAGGCTTAAATTCAATTTAACACAAGTAATATATATAGGACCCTAATCAAATACTAATCCAATTTAAGATCTGAAAACAATGATATCTTACATTACAAACAACGCTATAAGACTGGTCCAACAGAGTCGTCGTCGAACCTATTATTTGAGGAATCACATTATATAAAAAAATATAAAATTGAATCAAACAACTTCAATTTCCATGCAAAACACTATCAGTCCATGAGGATATGCAACAACTCACCGTACTCCTCGGTCTCAGAGCCATTGCCGAGACGCTTAGTTACTTAGTTTGAATGCATTGCAAACATCGACTTTCGCAAGCTTTGGGAGGAAATCGTAGCCGTCAAGAGATTCTGAGACACTTGAGAAAATCGATTGGACTAAACACTTGGTTATAGCAGACTCATGATATAACAAAATTGTTACCTTCGTCTTATATAAGCTTTCACAAGCAACTTTTATTACGAATGCATGCACCAAAATCTAATGCATACCACGCACTGATAGTCGATTGATCAGATGATAGAAGACAATGAAAGATGACGTTCAATATCTATAGTGATTCGTGAAATCTTGTCCAACTCTAATATATATCTTTATCACTTAGTGTGTGGAGCAGGACTTGCAACCATAAGATCTTTCACAAATGTTTAAAATTTCCGTATCTTTTCCTGATCAAATTTACGTTGATAGTCAATTCACACCATAGAAGTCAAATGTGTAAATTTATTTTTAATTTATTAACTTGGTTTTGATGATAAAAAAAAATTAAAATTAGTTACATATATAAGTTTATTAGGTGTGGAATAAGTTTTCCAGCCATTTTAGTTTTTTGGAAAAAAAAAAAAACTTATATATATAGTGAAAAATATTAGTTGTTTAATGAATCTAGATTCTAGATGAATTATACGTTGCTAGAAATAAAAACGAAAATTGACATTTTTCATAAAATAAGTAAAGAAAAAAAATGATGTGGCGTCTTTGTATGACATGTGACATTAATTTGCTTCATTTTAATATATTAAATAGGTTAGAGTAGCTAATCTTGTAACTTGTCATAACATATAATACTGAATAAAAAAATGAAGTTAAGTTACGTATTGAAAATCATAGTATTAATAAATATCAACGGATAAAAATTTAATAAGAATTCAGATAAATCAATTAAATTGTAGTAATTTTAAAAAATTGTGAGATTTTCCCACTAAACAGATTTTATAGAATCCGAAACGACCAATCTAGAAATTGAATTTTAACAAATAAGAATTTATTAAATAAATATTTTTTTGACATAATTAGTAAAGGTATATAGATAGTGTAAAAATTAAAATATGTTAGTGAGGATTAACGTGAATAAAAAGGTAAGTAATCAAATTAGCCGTCAATGAAGATTAACGTGAATCAACCCTAATTCACGAGAGAGATTGATTTCGGTTAAGATTGACATAAGATTGGAATTACCTGAATCTCGGTGACACCACATACGCAAATTCGGTCATAGCAAAAATCAAGCTAAAAAAATAAAAAGTGGCTTGAGCTAAAAAAAAATTATATTACTCACAAATATAAAATTATTTTTAAAAAAACAGCAACTCATGAAAATAGTTAGAAGGAATGAAAATAACAATTAAGTTTAACCTAGTTGTGCCTTAAAAGAATTTTAATTATGACTTCTCAACTTGTATCATTGACGATGATGAATCTGAATGCCTTCTCGATTGATTCTCGTTCAAAATCCACCGATCTTGCTACCAATTTTTTCTCTAACACTTCCCTCATACATATCTCCACAATCATCGCTATTGTCGAGGCTAAGCTCAAAAACCACTCGTCCTACCAAAGCCGTCATTTATTCTCCACAATTTGTCATGCTCTAATTTGCAAGCTCTTTAGTTTCGACGACTCTCCGACTCTCACTGGTTGGATTGAATTCTTCTCCGCTACTAACGATACCAAGCTCCATGGTCAAACCAATATCGAATTATCTCGATTACACAACTTGAAAACAATCCAAAAATATGTTACCTTCAGTTGAAATATTCAAACCAATAAATATTGGTAGGCATGGCTAAATTGTAGGTTACATATTCAAGCGCATTGTTCACTATACTGTTTTTCTTACCCAATACCGAATAAATTTGTATTGATTCTATTTGTAACCATATAATGTAATAAGTTGGAGTCATTTGGATTATGTTAACTACAATTAACTCATTAAGTTCTCTATTGGTTGTGGGTAGTTAGTTAGGATTTTACAAAGTGATATATGTACTTTTTAAGTTTGTATTCTCTTTTCAGAGGGTGCATGAGTTGATTAGGTTAGTGATTGTGACCAAACGTGATTGTGATTCTCAATAGACAAACTTACTCTAACAAAGACTTGTCTAATTAATGTGGTTTGTTTCACCAAAGAGTCTTCTAAAATGTTAATCAAATGCAACCAAATGAAAGGGCTTGTAACAATTATCTCAAACAATATTCTTTAGTTATGAGATACTCAATCTTGTTGATGTAGATTTTGAAGAAGAGCTTGACTTATTGTGCCATTAACTATGGGATAGTCAATCTTGTTCATTTTGTATGACATCTTTGTGTTATAGAATCCTATTTGATACAGCATTTTACCATCTGTTTTACCTAACTCTTCAAAAGATACTTCATCTCCATCTCCACCACTGATATTAAATGATCTTCTTGTATGAATTTACCTATTTGTAGAGTAGAAACTTAGCTGACCTGATCTCATTCTCACTACTAATACTTCACTATTTCCATGCACACAAGCTTAAATGATAGTCCCCAAACAAAAGAGATAGAAGAAAGTAGTGGATAGGGTGTTGCCATCACTTCAAATGGTATCCTCCGACTTGTATCATAGCTCTTTTTTCCAAGCAATGAAGGAAACATATTGTTGAAGGTTGATGTAGGAGGAACAAAAGTGACAAACGGTTAAGTAGATTAAAAACTCTTACAACTCTTCTTCTACAAGCTCTCATCTCGATCTCTTGCTCTTGCGAATCTCTATCATGTTATTCTCTCTCATTTTCAAGCCCTCATCAACATCGACGACACCCTCGTTGCGGTTTTGGTGACCTTCAGCAATAGCATTTGAGCTCAGCAACATGGTAGAAGCTCAAATTCTCAAGCAAATAGGCCGGCCAAGCCTAGGAGAGGGATCATGATACACTGAAACTTACAAGTAGTCAAATTAGCACAAATCAATAGAACACATCATAATAATAATAAAATCAAAACAAAGGGAAAAAAAACACCATTTATAATAGAAAACTTGAAAGTACATGTCAAATCTAAGAGATTAAAGAAGCATCAAGCGATGAAAAATGGTTTTCGATGATTTACTTAATCTATAAACGATAGGGGTAGACTTGATCTATGAAGAGTAGGAAGCGATGAAAATATGGTTTCAGATGGTTTAATTTATAAGGTTGAAATGAGCAGAATTTGTTACGAATTAGATCAACAATAAAGATTTTGTAAATGAATGTGGTATATATATATGGTCAAATACATTTTCCGTAAATAACGTACAAAAAAAGTTTAGATAACAATTTTAAGACGAACAGATAATATCGAATCACAGTAGATATTTGCTTATTGTTTTAAAATAAATGGTTAAATAGTTTATAACTATTTCTTAAAATCAAGAAATTCAAATAGAATCGTTTTAACAGATAGGGATTAGATTTTGTTATTCCATTAATATTTATAATCAATAATTAGTAGTTATCTTAATTATCTGTTAACAAAATAAAATGGTATGCTTTGTTGGTTGAGAATTCGAAATCGGAAGAGTTGGTGATTGAATAGAAGAAAGAGTTTGGGACAAGTTCAAATGCAAATGTAAAGGTTTTGCTTTGATAAGTTGGGGAATTAAAGTAAGATATAGGCTTTGTTGGTTAATAATGAATCACAAAAACAGGATTTGGACGAAGTTAGATTAATAGTATACCTAATTAAAATTTAGAAAATATATAATATTAACTTTTAGAATAAAATAATTTAACAGTTAGACATTTAGAAAATGACATTTTAGTAATTATTTTAAAATTTATTAATTAGCAATTAGTTGATCAACAATTTTTTTTTTAATTTTAAAACTTACCAGTTAGAGTTTACGGAAAAAATATTAAAATTATTTTAAAATTTATTTATTTGTTTAGATTCAGAAAGATACGTTTAAAGAGATATGTTTATCAATTTTATAGTAGATTTATTTAGAGAAAAAAATAGAATGGCATTTTAGTAAATATTTTAGAAAAAAGCTGAGGTGGCATACCTCGTTGATTGACACGTGGCGTTAGTGTCCTTAGTTTTAGTAAGTAATATAGATTTATATTTTGTGTAGACTGTGCAGACAAAGAGGGTGGTGGTGGTGGAGCAATGTATGAACGTCAGGTCAAGCCTTCTGCATTGGGAACTCCAGGTCCTGATTTTTTTGTCATGGATTCCACCTCAAGAGGATGATTTAACTCTGGAGGACAGTGGGAATAACCCTCTAATGTCTACGAAACCCTCTACCGATCCTAATAGAATGAAACAAGTGGTGGAAAAAGATCGAACCAATGGTAGCCTCAGTATACCATTTGTGAGTAAGATGGCTTCTACACTTCCACCCATACAGTCTTTGGAAGAAATGACAACTGCTGATAGCATATCATTAGAGAACAGTATTCTAAGCGAGGAGCATGCGGTTGAATCTTCATAATATTCAGTAGAGGTAGCTTGTGCATTGGATAAAATGGATGAAAAGAAGCAGCGCCCTTGTTAGGGGAGAGAACTGGATGGATTGAGGTGATGGAAGATAAGCGGGGAGGATCTCTTATGAATAGTGAAATGATTAGCCTCCTTTTTAAAAGTAATTACACAAAAAACCATTCACCTGTCCTTTCCGTCAATGAGCTGAACTCAAAACTTAACACAAAGAGACTGTCACCTGCTCCTTGTCCTCCCCGTTAATAAACTATAAACCCATGTCTATTCATCAGGCCCTTGCCCCTTTCTTCACTGCCCAAAGAAAACTCGCACATGCCCAACCGCGTTAAACCCCTCCATCTCATTGCTTCAGCCGGGGAACAATTTGTTGCCTCTTACTTCACCGCCGAGAGGAAGCTTGCAGAGGCTTAACCCCGTTTATCCCCTCCTCTTTGCTTCATCCAACGAGCTAGAAGCTGTCGGTGCCCTCCATTCACAGCTTCGCATTTTCTCCCAGAGTCGCAGACGCCGGTCGCGCAGCTGGGCGGTGTTCTATGCCTCGCACTACGTCGGTTCCTTCACGGCCTGGCTGCTGGGAGCGCTGCTGGGAAAAAGGCAGACCGACTTCTTCAATTTCTCTGTGTAACACCCCAAATTCTCGGAACTCGGGGAGCTACTGGTTAGGACCTCACAATGGGTCCCGACCTTGGTTTTACAACAACATTACTTGGATCTTACAACAAGGCACAAATGTATTTAAAACAGTTTCTAAAAACATAATATTTTTAAGGCAAAAATGCTCTAAATAACACAACCTTTCCTTCTGTTGCGGAAGGTGACACGAACTTTTAAAATTGCGGAAAAAAACACGAACTATAGGGGGGTGTTGCACTTTTTAGCACCGGCAGTTAATCCGTTAAAAAACAATTAGATATTTTATAATTTGTTATATTTTGGTAAGATATAAATGTAAAAAAAAAAAACAAATAATAAAAAAAAGATAAAAAATAGGAAAAAAAATATATATATATATATATATATACATTTTATTTTTATAGGGTAAAATTTTAAAAAGAAATACAAATAATAAAAATTTATAATTTATTTACAGTAAATTACTAAAATTACATAAACTATAAATTATAAAATAAAAATAGATTTTTTGTGCTTTGCTTTTTTCTTTCTTTCATATGAAATATAAATATCAAACAAAAACAAATATTTATGACCTATAAAAAAACTTAAAAAATATTTTTTTCATTTTATAATTGATAGGTTATGTAATTTAAGTAATTTGTTGTAAGGAAGTATACATTTTCATTATATGTTTTCCTATTTTAAATTCTTATCCTAACAACTTATAAAATTTATAATATTTTTTTACTTATTATACTTTTTTTTTCCTTATGTAAAACATAAAGTTAAATTTTTTTTTACACATTTTCACTATTTTTTTTAATTTATATCTTGCCAAACTATAACATTTTGTAAATGTCCAACATTTTTTTAATAGATTAATTACTGGTGCTAAAAAGTGCAACACCCCCCTATAGTTCGTGTTATTTTCTGCAATTTTAAAAGTTCGTGTCACCTTCCGCAACAATAGCAAAGGTTGGGTTATTTAGAGCATTTTTGCCTATTTTTAATGGTATAAACGTACACATGTGACAGCCTTACAAACATATATAAAGATACATAACATGCATGACGTATGGAAGACTTCCCCGTCCCCATCTAATGAGTACGTGGATCCGGCTGACCATCCGTTCCGGATCTCTCTGCAACTGTCTATCTCTACAAGTCTACAACACGGATAAACCGTTAGCTAACTATCCAAATATAAGCAAAAAAGATAACAGCACAAACACAAGCAGAAACAAAATAAACAAACATCATGCTGGCACTCAACCGTTTATTATCTATTAATTAAGTGATTCACATTATTCAATTTAAGTTGTGGCACGAGAATTATTATTAGTTCTCGCCTCCGTTCCTTATCCAACTGGTGTAGGTCTAGCTGACTTCCATTGGTAGCATCACTACAAACCACGTATGGACTAGTCCCGAAAGAAACCCCCAGCGCCCCGCGAGCTACTGAGCAGAATGCCACCGCCCGTTACTCTTAGGCCAAAATATAGGTCGATAATTATATATCACAACCTATCTCTCTAACATTTCAATCACACACCACCATCATCATTTATACTCATATTTAGCAGTCAGCTAAGTAAGCCCAAAGGACTTACCTGATATACAGCTCGACTCTTTGTAAACCACTCGTTCTGTAAACTGTAGCAACTCAGTTGCCTGTCAAAGGCGATAAGTGTATTAGCACACTCTCACGTAGTTAGAAGTCCAAAACTTCTAAGATCGAATGATGTATTAAGACATAACTAGTTACAGTGTTAATTTAGGGTAAAATGACCATTTTACCCTTGGTCCCGAAATTCTTGAAAAATCTAGAATTCATGTCTAATCTCCTATTTGAGGTTCTAAATTTATTTTCTAACTCCTAAAATTTTATTTGGTTCCAAACTGACATTTTTTCTATGTTTCTATTTTCCGGAAGAATTGTAAAGGTCTAACTTCGGTTCTAAATATAAAATTCTTAACAGCTTATAATAATTCCGAATTAAATCTCTAGATCATCTATGAGGTTCTATCTAACTTTAGGAGAAAGAATTTCTCCAAACTGTTCATTCAACAGTTTTATAAAAATTCCTAAAGTTGACTACTCCCTTTACAAATTCTATACTTAGCCCAAATCTGAGTAGACTTTGAAAAATCATAACTCCTAAACCACTCACTGGATTTATCCCAAATTTTAATATGTTCTACTATAAAATCTTATCTATAATATATCCAAAATTTAGCTGCAAAGGAGATCAAAATCCTATTTAAAACTATCTCCCAAAACCGAATTTCAGCACAACAGAAAAACTGCTTACGACTCAATCTTGGAAAAATCGTAAATCCCAAACCACTCGCTGGATGCCTCTCAAATTTTAATATGTTCTACAACAGTATCTAAACTATATCATATCCAAAATTCAAGTCCAACGGATATCAAGAGCTTATTCAAAATCATCTCACAAAACAACATCACTTGCTGTTTTCCCCAACACTCAGCACGTATATAAACTGAACTTTGAAATCCCATATCTCTCAAACCGTAACATGGATTCCTCTGAAATTTTAGTATGATCTACTATACTATATCAACTATAACGTGTCCGAAATTCAAGTCTAACAGAAGTCAATAACCCCTCCAAATTTATTCTACAAAACTGCATCTCAAGCAAACTTCCACAAACTCAGCACATTTAGAAAACTGCATGAGAAGCCAACTTGATAAACTCATATCTCCTAAACTATAATTCAGAATAGGCTCAAATTTCAGTATGTTCTACACTGCAATACCGACAACAACATATCCAAAAACCAGCCAAAGAGAAGGAGTCTAACGTACCCAAAAATGGACCCGAAGTTGACTGCTCAACACTTCCGAAAATTCTGGAAAACACAAGAATCTGTACAGCTCTCCTACGGTTGTTCTGAGTAGGTTTAAAAGACGAAACGGGTACACGTTAGGCAAGGAAAAGGTGGACTGAAGTGTAGTGTAGCAAGGGTTACAAGGGTTAGATGGCTTACATGACTGCACTGGTTCTATGGCTTGTCAACAAGGGCTGCACCTTCAGACTAGGACCGACTGCATCAGACGTTTCTGCGTTGAGAGACTACTGCTGTGGGCTGCTGCGCTGAAGAGGCTGGAGACGCTGGAGATGGCCGGTTCTATAGCATTGAAGAAGCAATCCGCTGCAGAAGGAAAGGTGTGCAGAAGAGTGCTGAACGTGGGCGTGAAACTGCAATTCTTCTTCTTTCTTTTGGCGTGAAATCAGGGTTGTTACAGCAGCGATTCTCTTGCCTTATTTACGTAGCTGTTACGTGAGGAGCTGGAAGGTTAATCCAGCCGTTGAAGCTGCTCCAAGGGCTTCTCCTCATTGGGCTGGTGCGATCAAGGGAGTGGCTGGCAAGGAGGTGGGCTGGGCTGCTGGGCTGAACTGGCTGAAGGTTGGCAAGCTGGGCCGCAGAGGCTGAAGCTGGCAAGCTGAAAGGAGATCACGGACTGGGCTGTACAAGGCAAGCAGTGGCCGGCTGGGCTTGTCACAGACTCGTCACAGACTTGTCTGGCCTTGTCACAGACTCGTCACAGACTCGTCACAGACTTGTCTGGCCTTGTCACAGCTTCGTCACAGACTTGTCTAGACCTTGTCACAGCTTCGTCACAGACTTGTCCAGACCTTGTCACAGCTTCGTCACAGACTTGTCAACGACGAGTCATACTCTAAATTAGGGTTTGGGCTAAACTTATTATTTTATGTGAAGTCAAGGGATCGGAACTGGTAGGCTACGGAATAGACAGATACGGATCATGTTATAGTTTAGGATTGATTATAATAATCCTATCATTTTATGTGAAGGTAAGCTACATAAAATGATAAAATTTTATAAAGATCCTATCATTTTATGTGAAGGAAAGCTACATAAAATGATAAATTTTATAATAATGTGTCTAACTAAGTAAACGGATATGGGTCAACTGATCGAGATCGGGTTTGTTACAGAAATAAACGGAATAAAAATTCCGGATATTACACTCAGACGTTCTGGAGGTAGTGTATTTTACACCATTCATTTTCTTTGTGCTTTGGAATTTTTGTCAGCAACTAATTTAACTTTTAGCCGTTGTTATTTTGTTGTATACTGGACAACCAGCTTTCATAGATTGTTTGATCCAGCCAAATTAGCTTTACCCAATTTACGATTAGGGTTTTCTATGATGCACGGTGGTGTTCAAGTTCTAATTCAGGCATTATGAATGCTTGGGTGCACCGGCAGTGCTTATTAATTTCGCTCACTGCTGGCTTAGTTTTCATTTGTGTACTTGAATGTGCCGGAAATTGTATTTGTTCCTGCTGAGCTCATTCCGAGTACTGTAGGCTCAGTTTGGTCTCACAAATCATTCTTTTTCCTTTTCATTCTGTTGCCAGTGTTAGACCTGCATATAGGAGCTGCATATAGGAGCTATTGTGATGATATGATTGACGCTTCAAGAGTTGATTATTGTAGTTTTTAGGGAAAACATCCATTGCTAATGAGAAAAAATTGCTTGCACTATTTTGGGCACTGACCATAGCAATGAATATTTGCGTTAGCAAAGACACAATTGGCGACCAGCAAACCTCTGCTTCCTGCATCTCATCTGGCTCCTTAGGTACCACTAATTTCACTTTGTACAAACCTTATTTCAGCTTCTATCTTCTACTCATTTGCAAACATGCGCACCCACGTCTCTTTATCCGCGCTTTCTTTTCTGCCCAGAGGAAACTCACACAGTCACCCGCTCTTAACTCTCTCAGGCACTTTTTTGCTTTAGTCACCGCCCACAGTGCCTCCCACCTCGCATTTCACCGGCCCCCTTAACTGTTGCTGACAGAAACAGCAGCCCAACTTCTGCAATTTCTTAAATGTTTGGCTAAATGCTAAGGTGATGTATTCTACACCTTTCAATTTCCTTTTATTTGAAATTTTTTGTTGGTAGATACTTGCCGCTTTTTACCGTTGTTAATTTAGTTTATACTGCGCGATCAGGTTTCATATATACTTGGGAGTCGACCAAATTAGCTTTACCCAGATGAAGCCTAGGGCTTTCCATGAATCCCGGTAGTACTTCCGCGCTTATTAAGCTGTCTCCTGACAGAGTTTTCAGCTCACTGTTGAACTCTCAATGGTCTGATTTTTACGCCTCGCTGTTTTTAGGCCAGACTTTTTGTCCTTGCCTTTTGATTTTTACAACTCCTTGCTTCTTGTTGCTGGTTGCAGTTGTTTTCTGAATCCCTGTTCTTATGCTGAATTCTACACACTTGTTGCTCTGTTTACAATTTTATAATTTAATTTGTCGCTGGTTAGATTTGTTTCTTGAGATGGCTACAAATGGTTGCTGAATTTTCTGTTGCTTGATGAATTATGCATTTACTAGCTGGATTATGCCGCTGTTTCTCTTTAGTTGAATTTGTTGTGATCGGTACACAACAACGTGTACCTACAAAACTTAAACAACATGCAAATTCAACATAAAAAAGGCTCCACTAGCTTGCAGCCACTAGTATTATTGAAATATGAAAAACAAATTCAGTAATTAAAAATTAAAAATTATACTTATATAACAAATAATTCTGGTATATGTAATTCTAGTATTTAAATTCTGGTATGAAAAATTCTGGTATGAAATTTCTGGTATGAACTTTACGTTTTATAATTTCTTGTATGAAATTTTTGGTATGAAATTTCTGGTATGAACTTTTTGTATGATAATTTCTGGTATGAAATTTCTGGTATAAAAATTCTGGTATGAGATATTCTGGTATGAGAAATTCTGGTATGAGAAATTTAGTCCAGAAAATAAAAAAGAAAATAATAAAAAAAAGGCAAGAAAAATAATAAATAAAAAAAACAAATTTAATAATTAAAAATTAAAACTTATACTTATATAACAAATAACAAACATCACTTATTCCTTTCTTTTTAAATAGAAGGGTTAATAAATTTTACCTACTATTAAATGAAAGTGGTAAAAAATTTGGGGTACACTTTCTTAAACAAAAACTCAAAAAAGCCTAGTATGTCAAATTCTCCCTTAAAATTTTAAGTTAATTATTGAGTTTTACTAGTTTAGTGTCCGTACTTTGTGTGGGTTTTGTCTAAATAAAAAATATTATATTTTCTATTTATCATGTATTAGATATTTTTTTAATGAAATAATATATTTTTATTTTTATGTATTAGATACTTTATCTAACTCAGGCGTTTTAATTAACTCATATGACTAAAATTTGTGAAGATTAAGTTATAATATTTTTTGTATAAATCAAAGGATATGATTAAAAGTCTATTAAAAAAAGATTGTTGTTAGAGTATTACATTTATACCTCAATGAATTATTTGTATAATCTTCGGACTCTTTATTTATACAAATTGACATGGATAACAAAATCCTTCAAAATAATAAAACTCCAGTTGCACGATTACTTAATATATATTTAAGGGAAACTGATTATTTGATTTTACTAAATAAAATAAAAATAAATTTAATTAAGAATTTGTTTAAATTTATACAAACGACGTCAATGTTCGACTTTACGACTCAGATAATTTTTGTTAACGATCCCACATAATATATATTAATCCAATATGAATAATAATTATACTTTTGTATAATCTTTAAACTCTCTATTTATACAAGTTCTAAAACCATAAAATTTAGTAGCTAATGCTAATCGATGTGGTATAACAAAATACTTCAAAAAATTTAACGTAAATAGATAGAACTTATAAAAAGTAACGTGGAATCGTTCTAATAACAAATTGTTAATTTAACAAAAGATTCTCTAGCTTAAAAAATAAAGATTTATTGGCAAAAAATGTATTATTTGTATAATCTTTGGACTCAATATGGAATAACAAAATCCTGAAAATATTTAACGTAAATAGATCGGGCTGATAATCTTTAAAAAAAAATTATCCCAAAAAATAAAATTTGATGAGAGTCACGATTAATATATATTTTAGGGAAAACCATTACGGGTTAGCAATCCAACATAACATATATTAATCCGATATAAATAATAATTATACTTACTTAACCAAAAGTCCAAGAAATGTATTACTTGTATACGCTTTAGGCTCCCTATATATACAAGTTCTAAAAATACCACCTTAGTAGCTAATCGATGTGAGATAACAAAATCCCTCAAAAAATTTAACGTAAATAGATCAGGCTGATAATCATTTAAAAAAAAGAAAAAATCGTCCCAAAAATAAAGTTTGAGGGTACGATAATGCGGAAAACCAAATGAGTTTCCAAAAAATAAAGATAATATTAATCGATAGTTAAAAGAAAGAAGATAAGATAATATATTTTAATTATAAAAAATTTGTCCCAAAAAATAGATTGCTTCCAATAATAAAAAGTAACGTAAATTTTTCTAATAACAGATTGTTAATTTAGTAACAAAAGATTCTGTGGCTGGAAAAAATAAAGATTTATTGGTCAACTAGTTCATATCCCTTGCCTTGCACGGGTAATTGTTAAAAAACATTGATTTTGAAAGATGCGTATGACAACGAATACAAGTCCAAATAATAATATACGTATATAATTGGTTCAAAATAATAAAGACAACAATGTTATCTTTATTATTTACAATAATACGGATATAATGAGAATAATAACATTTTCTTGAACTTTTATTCAATAAAATTTGGTTGGAAGGAGAGTCGGTGGTCTCCGTCGTATCTTAGAAAGCATAATAAACTAAAAATAAAAAACTAATCTAAGACTAAAACATAAATTGGAAAGCCATAATTTTAAAAAAATATAATGAATATTAAAAATCAAGTTTGCCAAACCATATTACAAATGGAAATATAACATAAACGAAAAAATAAAGGGCTAATTTGGTTAATAGACTTTTTTGAGTTTTACTTTTATTAATTAGGCTATTTAGTTTTTTAATTAGTAAATATACCCCAACCTTTTAATTTATTCTCAAACTCTAAACATGTAACACCCCGAATCCGCGGGACTCGGGATGCTACGGGTTGGGACCTCACAATGGGTCCCGACCCTTAGCCTGACAACAATTTCACTGGATCTTTCAACATGGCACAAATAAAGGCAAACCAAAATTCCTTTTAATGCAAATGATAAGAAACCCGAAGGAAAACAACAAAAGACTTCAGCCGATAATCAACACCAAAGATCAAAACGCCATACACACGGCATACCAACATAATAAACGAAGAATAAAACACAACCCGACTCCAACCAAAACCCACTCCTAAAATGTACGGAACCCCGGCTGCCCACTCTTCTGGATCTCTCGGCCGCTTTCCTAACCTGCAAGGCAATCTACAACAATATCGGTATAAAACCGTTAGCTAGCATTCAAGGCATTAGAATCATGGTATTGGCACATACACACATAAGGCATCATAAACACACAACATGTTCCAAAACACACAATCCGGTTATTTATCTTTTTATTATTAAGTCATATCCCGTTCTAATTTCCATTTAGTTGTGGCACGGAAATCACAAGGATCCCGCCCTTGTCCCCTTTCACCAAACAGGTTTGGGCCAGATGCGAATCAGCATCACCTGTTGGACTGGTCGCAAGGCACCTCCCGACCATCCCCATTTTGGGCCGGACATAGTGGTCACCGCCCGTTATCATACACTTGGGCCAAATATAAACATATAAAGTCGGTGGTCCTATTACCGGTTTAGATGTTATAACATAAGCAATAAACACACACATAAACAATAAACACACACCACCAAACACGCATTGAAACTAATACAGAGAATACGAGCTAAGTAAGTCCGAAGACTTACCTGTCCCTAAGATAAACCGGCTAAATCCCGTACTCAGTTTCCCGTAGGAATGTAACTCAACGCACGATGTCAAAAGACGGAAGACGGTCTATGGATGTCGACTTGGACTCGTTAGGTCTTTATCGGGACGCTTCCGGACCTAAAACCGAAGCTAAACAAATTTAGCTTATACGCTAAATTTGGGCATAATATATAACGTATATAAAAAAAATACACCCCGTATTAAAACCGAGTCAAATTCTCAAAACCACTTTCCGGGTAAATTATCCAATATAAACAATTATAAGAATATTCCCGTAAGTAAAATCCAAGTTAAAAACCGCTAACGTATTTTCCGGCAAATAATACCGTTCCAAAAATATGGGTAATAATCCGTAAATTAAAACCTTGGGCCATTTTCTATAGTTTCACATAAAGAGGGCATAATTTCCAATTCCAAAAAGTATAGGTTATTAATCATAAATAGAAACATGGGCCCTTTGTCGTAATTAATCCAGCAGGTTATAATTGTAAAAATCAGAAAGTTGGGCCAAAAACACAAAATAGAAATATGGGATAATAATTGCAATTTATACAAAAATCTTTTAAACCCGTTAGGGTTAATCGGGGAAGGAGGTATCGCAGCAGCCGTTGGCTTCCTTGCGGCGGTGGAGGCTTCGATAGAGACGCGAGGAGGGCAGAACGGGGAGGGGAAACGCCGGCGGCCTCGGTGGTGGCCAGTAGCGAGGGAAGACGGCGACACAGGTTGCGAGCTGTGAACATGGGGACGGAGAGGTGCGAGTTTTAGGGCAGCGGCTGCGAGGTGGAGTGCACTGCGAAGGTAGCCCTCCAGTGGGCGTTGCTCCCCTTCCCGGCGACGCCGGCGACACAGCTGCGAGGCCTCACTCCAGCATCTGGAGTCTACCGGCTTGCTGATTCGATAGAGAGGAAGAAGGAGATTGGATGTTCGAAGGAGACGATGACAACCGGGTTAAGGTAGGCGGGCTCTCCGGCAACAGGCGAGGCAAGGCACAGCAGAGACAGTAGGTGTACCCGGATCCGGAGGTTTCCGGTGACTGGCGTGGCTGCAGGTGGTGGCCGGTGCTAGCACAACGAGAACCTGGAGAGAAAAGATGTTCGAGGTCGAAGATAGATCCAACTCGTGAGGAGAGGAGCTCTAGTCTAAGGCCTGCTGAGAGAGTTGTAAGAGATGGAGAGCTGTTGGGACAAGGAAATAGGAGGCTCACTGATTGAGCAAAAGAGCATAGGGAACCAGAAAGCAGAGGTGAGGAGGGAGGTAGCGTGAGGCAGCAGTGAAGTCGAAAGGTCAGCCTGCAAAGCGTGAATCATCACGCTAGAAGGGAAAAAAAAGAAAAAGAAAATAAAGAAAGATAGGCAATAAATAACATATAAGAGGAAGAGAGTAAGAATGACTCCGATCCAAAAGTGTTCGGAACGGGATTTTCAACCGAAAAACCTTCCCGACTTCTTCCGAAAAATAATAACACGGATGTATGGGAACGTATCAAAGATATAAATAACTCGGAAATTATATTTTACACTGTAAAATAATTTAAAATAAAATAAAGTAAATGAAATAATAAAATAAAATATATTTGATCTTGGAAAAATATCGATAAAAGCCGCAAAAGTAAATATCGCAAACGCGCCTAAAATTTGGGGTGTTACATCAGATCCCCCTAAAAACAAGTTTCGTCCCGAAACTTGCCACACGCCGAACTTCTCGGTCCCTAAGGCCGACGTATACACTCTCAAACTAAGAAGGGAAACTTTCTAATCTATACCCATAATCTACTCAACTATCACATCAAGTCTAATAGATCATACAACATATTCTCACACGGGGTACAACTACATATAACACTACACACGCACACAACTCGATCAAGGAAAGAACTAGGTCAACACGTCAGTTCTATCGATGCTGCTAGCTTAACGTAAAACTCAACTAAAGATACTATCCTTCGTCTTCTAGTAGCCTCATCGGTCTCTCGTCTGTCACTAGATCATCATGGTTGGCTACATGTCTCAAAGTCATGCATGTACCCTCTCGACTGATGCATATGAAACACTGGATGAACACTCTCTACTCTTGGTGGCAACACCAACTTATAAGACACTTCTCCAACTCACGCTAAGATCTCAAAAAGGTCTGATATATCGGAAACTCAACTTTATTCTCGGGTCTTTCTCTCTACAACATTTCCATTGTGTTTCTCTTTGATTGTCTCTAACAAAGAAGATCGAACTTCCAATTTACACCGTTGGCTTTGGTTCCTTTCAAACTAAGCTTTGATGCTACATTTCCTCAATTCTTGTTGCAAGTTCCAAGTAATGAAGGAAGTACTTTACTTCACACTGCTTCTACTAACGAGACGCGTATGATATTACTTTTACATCGTTCTTCAATACTCAATCAAAACTTGTCTTGAAAAATCACTTGTACACTTCAAACCCATCATACCTCGAGGTAAATCAAAGCAGTTGGACCAATGAATCTCCTTTTTAACTCTCAACGACTCTATTGTCAATTTTTTTTTGTCCCATTCAATACTTCATGGTTACCCGTAGTAGGTTAGCCATAGATAGTAACTCCTTGGAGAATTTCTTCACGAATCTGGTAATGACCAACACATCCTAGAAAACTGGTAACTTCTTTCACATCCTTCGGGGGTTGTCATCCTGAGACAACTTGTCATACAACTTCTCTCTTCTTCGAGAGTGGACCGAAATATCTTATCTGGAGCATTAGTAAGCCCATATGGAATCACTACAACTCATTGCGACCATGGTTTGTCCGACATGCCGTATTTGCAATATCCCAGTCTCGGATTCTCAATTGGTGACAATTTAACCTTAAATCATTCTTAGAAGAAACTATCGACCCTTGCAACCGATTGAGTAGATCATCCATTCATTGTAAAGGATACTTGTCCTTCATTGTTATCTTGTTTGTCTCACGGTAATCGATGTACAGACGGAGATAATCGTCTCCCTTTTCACAAACTAGTGTTCTCCATAACAACTTCAAATCAAGAGTTTAAGATATATTCGGGGTTCTACATAGCATTTCACTAATTCTAATGAACTCTTTTCCAAAGGTTCTTGCAATTGCTCATTCACTTGCCTCCATGACTCATGTCTCTTCACAAGTGTCATTCCATATGGAGCCTTAGATATCGGAATCGAGTCACGCTCTACCTTAGTGGAAAAATCCACATTCTGACGTATTGGAATCCGTGACATCTCGGTATTCGTCCTTTCAACTTTCGTCACATAACGTAATAACCAGCACAACCTTGCATTAACACTTGACAGGTGGTCATGATATTACTGATCCACCCCGATCTGTTGGGATGACGTCCTTCAAACACGTGTATTGTTCCATCTTTAGCTACAATGTTAACCGTCCTCGTTTAACGATCCTTCATCTCTTGAAGTCGAGAGACTTGCTCGAGTCTTCTAACTCTTGTAGCCTTATTTAAGTATTCCTTTATCTTAATCTCGTTTTTCCTCTTTGATGACATGTTTGTAAAAATCTCCTAAGGTTTCTAACTTATGTGCAACCATAAGGGTCCAAATTACAAGATTGAACCGTGCTTCAAAACAATTGACCTTATCTTCTTTACTTCTATGACATCCCAACATAGGGGAGGAGCTCTTTGTATTGTAAAAGTAGAGGCTTTAACCTCAAACTTTCATGTACTTCTTGTACATCTCATAGCGATATCAAACTTCAAAACCTCAGTCTTCTCTTACTCTTGTTGGCCACCTTATGTATCTCTTGGTATCCATGAAAGACTTCACAACCATACTAGTATGCCTTTAGGCGAAAATTCCCGACCACAAACACTGAAAGATTCACTCAAATCCACCAAGCACTCACATCATTACTCTAATCTTGCAGCGTTGCCCTGATCTAGATTCTTTGTTTCACGTCGTAGCCACTATGCATTCGTCATGCGAGTCACAAAAACCTTGACTTAGCTGGGCTCGGGAAAACATGACATCCATAACCTTTGAACAACCATATCATATATCCCCTTATATATACCCCTTTCCGCATAACAACAAAAGAAGCTTCATCTTACACTTGACCCTCTAGCTCCCCTTACCATGATCAAACCTTAAAAGTTGTAACCCGTTCCGTTCCTCCCTATGCAAATCCCATGACCTAAGAAGGTCGCGAAAGATTGTTACAATCTCCTCCTATGAGGTCTTGGCATAAGTACTTGCTTGAACTCGTTCCACATTATTTGATTAAAACAAATGCGCTTCCGTTGATGTACCTCCTTACTACTGACATTGATCCACCGCGAATAATTCAAGCTCTTGTTGTCGATCCTCTATGTTCCCATAGTCTTGTTTACTCTTCCCATCTACCCACATCAATAGACAACTCGCACCTTTCCACGTTTTATAGCCTTAGCTAGCATCCGCTCGCGTTCCTCTTGGTTGATATCTTAAGTCTTTCTATCAAAGCTCCTTGTTTCGTCTTTCATCTTCTTGAGATCATCATCTGTACATACTTCCTCCTTCTTGGCGTTACTTAGCCTTATCATCACAACAAAATCGGTTGAATCCATTAAGGGAATTTTACTATGTGAATTTTCATCACATGATTCTTCTCTTAACTCACGTATGTCCAAAGAAATCACCCGCTTAGAATCTCGTAAAATCGACACTTCACCTTCTGGTCCTTATGTAAGCTTAACTTATGTGTCTCTTTAATCTTTCGTAACTAGTTCAATCACACTTCTCATCTTGATTCCAAAGCTTAGGAGCGCCTATAGAAAACTTTACATCCTGGAGGAATACCACCTTTAACCTTGCTAGAGTGTACACATCTCCTCTCTTATTCGCATCTTTAGTTGTCCACGCGTCTTCTTGAAGAACCATAAGTTCGTTCTCTCCCTTGGTCTCGTCGTCGTTCGATCATGGCCTTTTTAGAACCGCTTCTACCCTTTAATGTTGCTCTCTTTACTTGTATTGCTCCATCTCCACCTCTCTTTATTCGTCTCGAGTTCTTCTTTCTACTTGTTCATCCTTCGTTATGTCATCTCTACTCCTCTTCGACATCATCTTAAAGGAGTACAAGAACTCCAAGGTGTTCTCCCGAACGTAGCTCTCAACTAGATACTTGAGCATATTCGTCCTCGTATGTACACTATCCTATGTAAAACGACGTCGTCCAAGGGCGATGATATCATAATAGCATCTCAACTAAATGGTCCTATATCTCCATATGCTACTATATATAATAGGAATACGTATCCATAACTATATATTTCCTAAGTCCATATTACTACTAATATCACGCATTCGGCATTCCATTACAACAATACAAGGTCCAAAACATATAATTGTTCACATATACAACAATACACATAAATCATGTATATCATGCAACTACAATCAACATAAAATAATAGTCCAAAAGTATCCTAAGTCCACGATACATATCTACATATATATACATTTATATACTAAAAATCCAATGAACTATGCTGCCGAGATCCGCGGAAGGAGTGGTGGTCCGTACATTCTACCCCGACTCATGCATGTGATTTTGAAAACGAAAACTCAGAACCCGCGGGGTTCTGTTTATTCCTTATTCGGCCTTTAGAAGATTGCGAGTGCCATTGTTGTCAACCTAGGGCTCTGATACCACTTTGTAACACCCCGAATCCGCGGGACTCGGGATGCTACGGGTTGGGACCTCACAATGGGTCCCGACCCTTAGCCTGACAACAATTTCACTGGATCTTTCAACATGGCACAAATAAAGGCAAACCAAAATTCCTTTTAATGCAAATGATAAGAAACCCGAAGGAAAACAACAAAAGACTTCAGCCGATAATCAACACCAAAGATCAAAACGCCATACACACGGCATACCAACATAATAAACGAAGAATAAAACACAACCCGACTCCAACCAAAACCCACTCCTAAAATGTACGGAACCCCGGCTGCCCACTCTTCTGGATCTCTCGGCCGCTTTCCTAACCTGCAAGGCAATCTACAACAATATCGGTATAAAACCGTTAGCTAGCATTCAAGGCATTAGAATCATGGTATTGGCACATACACACATAAGGCATCATAAACACACAACATGTTCCAAAACACACAATCCGGTTATTTATCTTTTTATTATTAAGTCATATTCCGTTCTAATTTCCATTTAGTTGTGGCACGGAAATCACAAGGATCCCGCCCTTGTCCCCTTTCACCAAACAGGTTTGGGCCAGATGCGAATCAGCATCACCTGTTGGACTGGTCGCAAGGCACCTCCCGACCATCCCCATTTTGGGCCGGACATAGTGGTCACCGCCCGTTATCATACACTTGGGCCAAATATAAACATATAAAGTCGGTGGTCCTATTACCGGTTTAGATGTTATAACATAAGCAATAAACACACACATAAACAATAAACACACACCACCAAACACGCATTGAAACTAATACAGAGAATACGAGCTAAGTAAGTCCGAAGACTTACCTGTCCCTAAGATAAACCGGCTAAATCCCGTACTCAGTTTCCCGTAGGAATGTAACTCAACGCACGATGTCAAAAGACGGAAGAAGGTCTATGGATGTCGACTTGGACTCGTTAGGTCTTTATCGGGACGCTTCCGGACCTAAAACCGAAGCTAAACAAATTTAGCTTATACGCTAAATTTGGGCATAATATATAACGTATATAAAAAAAATACACCCCGTATTAAAACCGAGTCAAATTCTCAAAACCACTTTCCGGGTAAATTATCCAATATAAACAATTATAAGAATATTCCCGTAAGTAAAATCCAAGTTAAAAACCGCTAACGTATTTTCCGGCAAATAATACCGTTCCAAAAATATGGGTAATAATCCGTAAATTAAAACCTTGGGCCATTTTCTATAGTTTCACATAAAGAGGGCATAATTTCCAATTCCAGAAAGTATAGGTTATTAATCATAAATAGAAACATGGGCCCTTTGTCGTAATTAATCCAGCAGGTTATAATTGTAAAAATCAGAAAGTTGGGCCAAAAACACAAAATAGAAATATGGGATAATAATTGCAATTTATACAAAAATCTTTTAAACCCGTTAGGGTTAATCGGGGAAGGAGGTATCGCAGCAGCCGTTGGCTTCCTTGCGGCGGTGGAGGCTTCGATAGAGACGCGAGGAGGGCAGAACGGGGAGGGGAAACGCCGGCGGCCTCGGTGGTGGCCAGTAGCGAGGGAAGACGGCGACACAGGTTGCGAGCTGTGAACATGGGGACGGAGAGGTGCGAGTTTTAGGGCAGCGGCTGCGAGGTGGAGTGCACTGCGAAGGTAGCCCTCCAGTGGGCGTTGCTCCCCTTCCCGGCGACGCCGGCGACACAGCTGCGAGGCCTCACTCCAGCATCTGGAGTCTACTACTTCCGGCTTGCTGATTCGATAGAGAGGAAGAAGGAGATTGGATGTTCGAAGGAGACGATGACAACCGGGTTAAGGTAGGCGGGCTCTCCGGCAACAGGCGAGGCAAGGCACAGCAGAGACAGTAGGCGTGCCCGGATCCGGAGGTTTCCGGTGACTGGCGTGGCTGCAGGTGGTGGCCGGTGCTAGCACAACGAGAACCTGGAGAGAAAAGATGTCCGAGGTCGAAGATAGATCCAACTCGTGAGGAGAGGAGCTCTAGTCTAAGGCCTGCTGAGAGAGTTGTAAGAGATGGAGAGCTGTTGGGACAAGGAAATAGGAGGCTCACTGATTGAGCAAAAGAGCAGAGGGAACCAGAAAGCAGAGGTGAGGAGGGAGGTAGCGTGAGGCAGCAGTGAAGTCGAAAGGTCAGCCTGCAAAGCGTGAATCATCACGCTAGAAGGGAAAAAAAAAGAAAAAGAAAATAAAGAAAGATAGGCAATAAATAACATATAAGAGGAAGAGAGTAAGAATGACTCCGATCCAAAAGTGTTCGGAACGGGATTTTCAACCGGAAAACCTTCCCGACTTCTTCCGAAAAATAATAACACGGATGTATGGGAACGTATCAAAGATATAAATAACTCGGAAATTATATTTTACACTGTAAAATAATTTAAAATAAAATAAAGTAAATGAAATAATAAAATAAAATATATTTGATCTTGGAAAAATATCGATAAAAGCCGCAAAAGTAAATATCGCAAACGCGCCTAAAATTTGGGGCGTTACAAAACACTCTTCTCTCAAGGGGTACATTTCCTAAAA
Source organism: Fagopyrum esculentum (assembly GCA_033239045.1). Lineage (NCBI taxonomy): Eukaryota > Viridiplantae > Streptophyta > Magnoliopsida > Caryophyllales > Polygonaceae > Fagopyrum > Fagopyrum esculentum. The sequence continues at coordinate 16,954,023 of BSUD01000006.1, read as the reverse complement.
CTAAAACTCAAAAAAGCTAGTAAACCAAATTGTTTCAAAAATAAATCAACTTTAACCGAAAAGTTTAAAATCGGATAATTTTATTTTGGAGAGTAAAAAGGAACATAAGCCAAAAAAAAAGCAAAAGATAAAAAGAAAAAAAAAGAAATCAAAATATTAAAAAAACTAATTTTAGTAACAATTTAGAAGATATCGTAAAGACGGAATATTTAAATAGAAATTGTTATATAAAAAAAGCAAATTCATAAAATAGTTAGATAAATATAAAAAAACTAAACAAATTAAAAGATTTTGGAAGATACCGTATACCTAAAATTTAGGTTTAGCAAACTATTTTAACAAACTCAAAGTATTTAAAGATGGCAATATGTTTATTTGAAAATCAAAAAGTGTTTAATATCAAAAGATACGTATTTTAACCGAAAAGTTTAGAATCGAATAATCTAAACTTCAAAAGATATTAAATGTTAAAATATTTAATCCGTTAATTCATTTAAAAGATAACAAAAGCAAAAAAAGGAAAAGAAAATTAACAAATCAAAATATTTAAAAAATCAA
>BSUD01000006.1:16876540-16953210 GCA_033239045.1 Fagopyrum esculentum | reverse complement strand
TTGAAAATTAGATAATCTAAATTTCGAAATATATCGAATGTTAAAAATTTAAAATTGTTAAATCATATAAAAAGATACAAAAGCCAAAATAAAAAGGGAAAATCAATCGAAATATTTAAAATTTATTTTTTTAACCATTTAGAAGATTACAAAATGTAAAATTTAAATAGAAAATTGTTAAAAATCGTTGAAGAAAAATCGATGAATATAGAAAAATGTTTCAACAAATAAGAAGATTTCGAAAAATTGCAAATACATAAAATTTGTAGGAAACTATTTTAACAAATCCGAAGTTTTTAAAAATGACAATATATTATTTAAAAATTATAAAGTGTTTCATACTGAAAGGTGCCGAATTTTAAAACAAATCGAAATGTAGTAGCTAAAAAATAAAAAAGAATTTATAATTAGTATTGATAGTATTTAATATCGAAAGACACCTAATTTGTTAATACGTAAAATTGAAAACGTAAAATTTTAAGAATCGGATAATATTTAATATGGTTCAGAGTTTGAAAAGGAAAGCAAAATCACGAGTTAATTTGAAGATGATCAAACAATGTGTTTAATAAATTGGTACAACAATTGGAATATGATTATTGAAGAACCGTAAAATATACCATGAAACACGTAAAATTAGAAAGTTGTTCGGAAAATGAAAATGTAAGCAAAATCACCTATTAACTTGAAGTTGATCAAACAATCGGTTATATAAATCGGTACAACTATTGGAGTATGATCAATAAAGAACCGTAAAATATAACATGAAACATGTAAATTTGGAAAATCATTCAAAAATTGTAAACGAAAGCATTATTATCTATTTATTTGAAGATGATCAAACATGCCATTTTAAAAGTCGGTATAACTATTGTAATATGATGAATGAAGAAACGGAAGATATATTATGAAACACGTAAAACTGGAAAACCATTCAGAAATGGTAGATGTAAGACAATGATAAAAGATGAGACGTAAAATATATAAGTACCCGGAGAAGATCAGAAAGGTTCAAAACTAATGGTAAAAACGAAAGATATCGCAACTGGTAAACTTGGTGTGTGATGTGTGATATTGATGAATAGTGTGTTCGATATGTATAGTGAGAATACGGAACTTCCACGATAAGTTTATTAAAAGATGAAAAAAGGCTTAGTGTGTTAAGTAAGCTTTAAGAAAAATTAATTTTTTGCCAAAATCTACTTTTCCATAAAAATAGAACAATTTAAAAGTTACTAATGACCATCAATTCGAAAATAAATTGAATTAGTGTGTTAATTAGGTTGTAGAAAAAAATTAAAAATTTTCAAAATATACTATTCCATAAAAATAGAAAAATTAAAACATGACCAACAAACGCGAGGAGTTTCAGGAGATTGGATCATAAAAAAATATTTTCATCATTTTTTTGTTAATTAACATGAAAACTTTATATATATATATATATATATATATATATATATATATATATATATATATATATATATATATATATATATATATATATATATATATATTTTAAATAATAATAATTTTTGTTAAACAAAATTCAACGTAAAAAAAGAAATTTGTGAGGATCTAGCTTAATAAAATTTTAATTTGTTAAATTAAAAAATTTGAGGGTGATATGTGACAAAAAAATATTTTTTAAAATTTATTAATTTATCAATTAATTGGTTAACAAATTTTTTATTTTATTTTGAAAACTTACCAAAGAAGTTAGAATTTACAAAAAAAATATTTTTAAATTTACTAATTTAGCAGTTAGTTAGTAACAAAAAATTTATTTATTTATTTGGATTCAACAAAATTTTTAAATTTACGAAAATTTTTTTATAAAATATTTTTACATTTACTAATTTAGCAATTAAACTGAAATTAGTGGTAAAAAATATTTATTTGTTTAGATTCAGAAAAATTCGGTTACATATTAATATTTATCAATTTTATTGTAGATTTATTTCCTGAAAAAATTATAATGACAGTTTAGTAAATATTTTACAAAAAAAGCTGATGTGGCATTACCCGTTGAATGTCACGTGGCACTAGAGTTCTTAGTTTTAGTAAGTAATATAGATTAATTGTGGGAGATCCATTTCAAAATACTGCTTATACAACGCGGCACGTCAGCACCAACACTGCTTTGTTTTAGTATGCATAATAGAATAATAGATTCAGAGTTTTCTAGAATAATTTTTATTATAAAAAAATAAATCAAAATATAAAATTTAGGAAATCAAATTTTGTAATCATTCAAACAACTCATAATTTTTTGGCTTAATTTTTATTATAAAAATAATTGTCCCAAAAAAAAATTTGTTCTAACTTACGTGAATTGGTTCCTATAAAATTGTTAATTTAATAATAAAATATTTTTGGCTTAAAAAGTTGTTTAAAATTAAAATTTTATTAGCTTTAACTGTGGGAGCTCCATTTTAAAAATACTATTTTCACGGCATGCCACACCATCAACCTGTGCTCTGTTTTAGTATGTATAATTTTTTGCTTAATTTTTTATTATAAAAAAATTGTCCCAAAAATAAGATTAATTCTAACTTACGTGAATTGATTCCTATAAAATTGTTAATTTAATAATAAAATATTTTTGGCTTAAAAAGTTGTTTAAAATTAAAGATTTATTAACTTTAATTGTGGGTGCTCTATTTCAAAAATACTACTTCCACAACGCGCCACGTCATCAACCCGTGCTCTGTTTTAGTATGTATAATTTTTTGGCTTCATTTTTATTATAAAAAAATTGTCCCAAAAAAAAGATTTGTTCTAACTTACGTGAATTAGTTCCTATAAAATTGTTAAATTTAATAATAAATGGTTTTTGGCTTATAAAGTTGTTTAAAATTAAAAATTTATTAGCTTTAACTGTGGGAGCTCCATTTCAATTCTCTTTTAAGTATTTATCTCTTCTAATTAATTATATTTTTAAATTAATTTCTTAAGATATGCCGTAGAAATTTAAATATTTTAAAAAAATTTAGAAATCAAATTTTAATTTATATTGACATTTAGAAATCACTTTTTAAAATAATTTTTTAGGCTTCGAGAAATCTGGCGTTGACACGTGACAATAAATGCTTATGCTTTAATAGATACTAGTGTATTACCCGCACTTTGTGCGGGTTGAGTTTTAATAAATATTTAATACTTAGAATTTATTTGTATATTTGTAAAATAAAAATTCGGAGAATGAAATTATAATTATTACTATGATTTTTAATTCTCTTTTATGTATTTATCTCTTATAATTAATTATATATTTAAATTGATTTGTTAAGATATGCTTGTTGGTAAAAAAAATCCGTAAAAGTTTAAAAATTATCTTTATAAAAATATTTATTTAAATATTTAAAAAATTTTAGGAATCAATTTCCAATTTATAATAAATTTAGAAATCACTTATTAAAATAATTTTTTAGGCTTCGAGAAACATGGCGTTGACACGTGGCAATAGAGGCTTCTACTTTAATAGATATAAGATAAGATAAGATAATAGATTTTGAATTTTGAATTTTAAATTATAGTTTTCTAATTTTTTAATTTTAAATTTAATTTTAATATTAAATTTGTTTTTTAATTTTTAATTTTAACTTTTTTCAATAAATTTATATATTATACTAAAACAACCCTCATTTTGCCCACGTGCCAATTTCTAAAGTCATCATATTAGTATTTTTTTCGATTTGTTTACATATTGGCCACACTATATTTATAGATTTGTCATTAATGATTGAAACAATTTGGTTTATTAGGCTTTTTCTAGTTTTGTGTTTAGTAAATGTACCCCTTGAGAGAAGAGTGTGTAGAGTTTGAAAATAAATACAAAAGGTTGGGGTATATTTACTTAATCAAAATATTAAAAAGCCTAGTTACTACTCTATTTTCTCAAAAAAGCCTAGTTACCAAAATTGCCCTTAATGATTTGATAAAAAAAATTTATAATGATCCGATTAAAATAAACAAATTCATCTACTATAATTCATTTTGTTGAGAAAATCTCACGTAGATTCTAGTCAGATTTTACATATTTTTTTAAATTTAAAACTAAATCGAATTTTACACATCTAGTTTTATGTAAGTAAGGATGTGATTGAATTTATTTCAAAAAATTATATTATTCATCTCGACATAATCTTATCCAACAAACTGTTGTTGATACATCCCACATGTTACAAATTTTTTACATTTATAATTTTTGAACAGCTAAATATCACATGTAATTATTTCACTTAATTATTTAGTTATAAAAATATCAAAATTTTAATGTTGATAATTATCTATACAATCAGTTTGTTTCTTTCTTAATAAAAATAGTTTGTAGTTTTTTTTGATACATAGGTAAGAGAATTAGGTGGATCAATTTCTTGTAACACCCCGAATCCGCGGGTTATCGGAATGCTACGGGCGAGACCACAAAATGGGTCCCGACCCTTAGCCTGACAACAATCTCACCGGACCTTTCCAACATGGCACAAATAAAGGCATAAAACTCAAAAACAAGTTTTAATGAATGACATGATTCCTGAATACAAAAAGAAAGGAAAGACATCAACCATCTATACAACAACGCCAAGAATACACAATATAGTACACAACGATAATACATGGACTCAAAAACCCAAACTCGACCTAAGATGTACGGAACCCCGGTTGCCCACTCCTCCGGATCACTCAGCAACACCTAACTTGCACGTCAACTACAACAAGCGGTATAAAACTGTTAGCTCACATTCTAGGCATTATAAGAATAATATGGCACAAACACACATGAGATCACAAAGCACACAATATGAACATTCATTATATAATATCTTTTTAGGTTGTTCCATATCTAATTCACTCGTCAAGTGTGACACGAGAGTCTTATAACTCTCGCCTCTGTCCATGTGTAACCAACAAGAGTGTGGCGGCGCCCAACTTGTATACCTTGAGGGAGTGATGAAGAAGCCCGCCCGTATACCGTTTATGGCCTGGTCGCAGGATCCCCCTAGTCTCCCTCGGGAAACTGAACGGTGATGTCACCGCCCAATAATAATAATAATAATAATAATAGTAACGGTGGGCCAATAAATAAGGTCAAGTAAATCCTAATCCATTTTCATACTTAAAAGCGGTAAACACACACCACCATATACATCCAAATAAGGCATAGAAGCGACTAAGTAAGTCCGAGGACTTACCTCGTCTCAAGCTAATCAAACCAACGATCTCACTTTCAGAAAAGGAAAACCAAAGCCTGATCTCCAAGATATATATGTCAACAACAACTCACAACACACTCCAAGACTCTTCAAAGCTAAAACCAAACAAGGGGTTCAACAACTAGAAACTAGGAAGACTCTCTTGAACCTTTAGGAGGTCAAGAACAAGATAAGCAAGGGAAGGAGGGAACAACAACCCACCACTCAAGAGAGATTAAGCACACAACAAAGCTGGACTAGGAGGGTAAGATGAAAGAGAGACCACAAGGCCCTCACACACACAAGATCACCAAGGATTCCATCTAACTCAAGGGCACCTAGGTTCAAGCCACTAGATGGCATTCTCATAAGTCCTAGGTCCACCCTAAGCATGATACTAACATGAAACAACCTCACAACTATGGAAGGAAAGAAGAAGAAGGGAGAAGAAGACCCTATTGTTGAAGAAACGCAGCCGCGGATGTAACACCCCAAGTTTTACGAACTCGAAGCGCTACGGGTTAGGACCACACAATGGGTCCCAACCCTCAGAGTAGCAACAACAAACGGATCTTACAACAAGGCATAGACGAATGAAAACCAAAACTCAATATAAAACCAAAGGTTTAAACAACAAAGCGGAAAAAGACTCGCAGCCGAGTTCAAAACAAAAGGGAAACAACAAAAGAAACATAAACCCGATCCCGTCCTATAATGTACGGGAACCCCGGCTGACCACACCATCCGGATCACTCAGCAGCATCCTGAATCTGCGGAACATCTACAACGACGGTATAAACCGTTAGCTAACATTCTAGGTATAAGCAAGAGTGTAAGGGCACAAACACACATAAGGTAATGTAAACATATAGCATGCTTGCACACAACCGGTTATTATCTTTCATTAAGGTTATCCATTACTAATTCAACTTCTTTTGTCACACGAGAATCTCCCGAAACTCGCCTCCACTTCCGTCTGCCAATAGGAATAGATCAGTACTATCCGTTACCTACGGGCCTGGGTTGCAAGAGCACATTCTAGTCTCTTGTAGAACTAGACAAGTGGTCACCGCCCGGTTATAATACACTTGGGCCAATTAAAGGTAATAAAGGGTGAATCCTATTCCGGTTATCCGTTATAACATGAATAAACAACACAAACAAGCCAATACAATCCAACTAATACGCGGAATGAAGCTAAGTAAGTCCAAGGGACTTACCTCAATCGAAGGTAACTCAAAGGTCAGCGTACAACTCAGAAACACTCAAGAAAACTCAGTTTCCCTCAGGAAAGGAGCAAAGGAAGCCTGTACGAACAAGCAACAAGGATCAGGGATGGAACGATTGCTATAAGTTTATGACTTCTAGTCTCAACGATCTCTTAGAGATCAACACATGCTAAGGGATTAACCTTAGTCTTACAACACTCAAGGAAACAAGGAATACTCACAAGGAACCAAGGAAGGAACGAGGAAAGGAAGGAAGGAAGCAACTCACCAAAGACGGGAGCTACTACAGGGAAACCACAGAGGCGGTTGAACAGATGCGCAAGGGCGGCTGAACAGAGGCGCAACGGCGGCTCTGTGCAGGCGTAGGGGCGGCGGCGTGACAGAAAGCGCTGTCGGCTTTCTTCTTCGACAAAACTCACAACAAGGGCAACCAAAGCTCGAACCTTTGGTTCCAACACGTCAAGACTCCACTCCAGAGAGCTTGAGAACAACGAAGGGTCAACAACGGAACACTCCACAAGAATCAAGGCTCATGCTTGATCCTTGGAGAAGAAGAAGGGAGAAGAACGCAAGGAAGAAACCAAAACAGAAGGAGAAGGCATGCAGCGCTAAAGGAACGTGAGGAGGAATCATAAAAGATGCACTTACACGTTCAGCGAAGTCACGGGAAGCAAAGGACGGCTGTAACTCTCTAGGGTTGAAGACGATAGCAAGGAACTGGAAAAAGGGGAGAAAGAAGAGAATATATAGGAACGGGCTGGAAAGAAAAGAAGGAAGGGCGTCTAGGGTTTAGAAAGAAGATAAGGAAACCGGCCCATAAGATAAAATATAGGATATTCTATCTATGAAAGGAAGATAAAGGAACGGAAGAAAAGATCGGCACGATTTGTCGTAAATCCGCAGGGGCGGATCTCACAACCGCAGGGGCGGTTGGCCGCGCGGGCAGCCCTCTACACCGCAGGGGCGGTGAAGGAAAAAACCTAGGATCTTACATCAAATCCTCCTAAATAGAAGTTTCGTCCCGAAACTTGCAAAAACTCACGAACACCACAACACACAGAAACAGAACTGAACTCATATATTCCCACTCGGGGCACGTAACTCAAAACGTCACACAAAAGCGTAAGCAACGCAACAAAGGAAAACCAAACAACTGACTATGCTAAAGGTGCATCCAGCCCAGCGTAAAACTCCGGATAGTTCCTCTGGATACTATCCACTGTCTCCCAAGTTGCCTCATCAGCTCCTCGCATCGACCACTGAATCTTCAACATCGGGATGTCCTTCGAACGCAAGCGTCTCGTACTACGCTCTAAGGCAGCCACCGGGTGCTCTACGAACGTGTGGTCTGGCTCGATCACTAGATCCTCATGACTGACAATGTGCCTCGGGTCCGGTATGTACTCCCGTAGCTGAGACACATGGAAGACTGGGTGAACACCCTCGAGTCTTGGTGGCAACGCAAGTTTGTATGCTGCCTCTCCCACTCGCTCAAGGATCTCAAACGGTCCAACATATTTGGGGCTCAACTTTCCCTTGACACCGAAACGTCTGACGCCTCGTGTCGGGGATACTCTCAACCAAACCTGAGCTCCAACTCTGAACTCTAGAGGTCTGCGCCTCTTATCTGCATAGGACTTCTGTCGACTTTGTGCTGCAAACATCCGCTCTCGGATCACTTCTACTCCAGCCATGTCATCTTGTATCTGCTCAGGTGCTACTCCGCTAGCAATACTCGGCTCATCCCAACACAACGGTGTACGGCATCTCTGTCCTTATAAACCTTCATAAGGAGCCATCTTGATCGATGCGTGCCAACTGTTGTTGTACGAAAACTCCACTAAGGGTAGGTGATCTGGCCACACCTGCCCCTAGTCTAACACGTAAGCTCTCAATATGTCCTCCAGAGTCTGGATGGTCCGCTCCGACCGACCATCGGTCTGAGGATGATAAGCGGTCGTGGACTGTAGACTCGTACCTAGGGCGGCATGAACCTGCTGCCAGAACCTACAAGTGAACCGTCCGTCTCTGTCAGAGACAATAGTCCTAGGTACTCCATGAAGTCTTACTATCTGTCTGGTGAACTCCTCTGCTAACCGACTCACCGGCCACGTTTCCTTGATCGGAATGAAACGCGCGGTCTTCGTCAGTCGATCCACTATCACCCATATAGCATCAAAGCCGCGACTCGGTCTCAAACCGGTAACAAAATCCATAGAGATATCTTCCCACTTCCACTATGGAACAGGAAGTGGGTGTAGCTCGCCTCCTGGTCTATGATGCTTGATCTTGACCTTCTGACAGATCGCACACTGAGCTACATATCTCGTGACGTCGGGCTTCAGACCTCCCCACCAAAAAGAGCGTCTGATATCCTGATACATCTTACTCGCACCAGGGTGTATTGAGTAAGGTGAAGAGTGAGCCTCCTGAAGGATCCTCTGTCTCAACTCTTGATCTGAAGGCACACAAACACGCTCTTGGCGTCTCAGAACTCCGTCAGCACCAACTACAAACTACGGTGCTTCTCCTCGAGATATCCGGTCTCGGATCTGTGTCAGAGCTGGGCAACTCTCCTGCTTCTGTCGGATTTCGGCCAACAGATCAGGTATTATCTCCAAGGTGGACAATTGGCTGTCGGAATCCGGAAAGTAGATATCCATCTCTAGCCATGCCAGGTCTCGCTGTAACTGTAGCTGAGCTGTCAGCCTAGCAATCGCCATCTCTCGGGGAGTCTTCCTACTAAGGGCATCTGCTACCACATTAGCTTTCCCCGGGTGGTATAAAATCGCAAGATCAAAGTCCTTGATCAACTCCAACCATCTGCGCTGACGGTTATTCAACTCCCGTTGAGTGAATATGTACTTCAGACTCTTGTGGTCTGTGAATATCTGACACGTAGCTCCGTACAGATAATGCCTCCAAATCTTCAAAGCGTGAACCACAACAACCAACTCCAAATCATGGGTAGGGTAATTCTCCTCGTACGTCTTGAGCTGTCTAGACGCGTAAGCAATCACCTTACCTCTCTGCATCAGAACACATCCCAAGCCCAGCTTGGATGCGTCGCTATACACCACAAAATCCTCAATGCCCTCTGGCTGAGCTAGGATAGGAGCAAAGGTCAACCTCTTCTTCAGCTCCTTGAAGATCTGTAGGCAAGACTCCGACCATATAAACCTCGTAGACTTCCTCAGCAAGGAAGTGAGCGGTCGGGCGATAACAGAAAAGCCCTCAACAAAACGCCGGTAGTAGCCTGCCAATCCTAAGAAGTTGCGAACTTCCTTGACGTTCTTAGGTGGCGACCAAGAGGCTACTGACTCAATCTTTTCCGGATCTACCTTGATCCCTTCAGCTGAAACTATGTGACCAAGGAATGCTACCTCGGACATCCAAAACTCGCACTTAGAGAGCTTGGCGTAGAGCTCTCTACCCTGTAAGAACTGAAGAACGATCCTCAAGTGTCCTGCATGCTCCTCTCTACTACGGGAGTAAACCAGAATGTCGTCGATGAAGACAACTACAAACTGGTATAGAAAGTCGATGAAGATGTTGTTCATCAACTCCATGAAGACGGCGGGCGCATTTGTAAGCCCAAATGGCATCACTACAAACTCGTAGTGTCCATATCTGGTCCGAAATACTGTCTTGGCTACGTCCCGCTCTCTCACCCTCAGCTGGTGATATCCAGATCTCAGATCAATCCTCGAAAACTCTGAAGCTCCATGCAGCTGATCCAAAAGATCATCGACACGGGGCAAAGGGTACTTGTTCTTGATCGTCACCTTGTTCAACTCTCGTTAGTCGATACATAACCTCATTGACCCGTCTTTCTTCTTGACGAAGAGAACTGGTGTGCCCCATGGAGATACACTAGGGCGGATGAAGCCCTTCTCTGCTAACTCCTCGAGCTGCTTCTTCAACTCAAGCATCTCGATAGGCGCCATACGATATGGAACTTTAGAGATTGGTCTCGTACCGGGCTCTAGCTCAATGCCAAAGTCTACACTCCTTTATGGGGGTAAAGCTGATGGCTCTCCAAAGACGTCAACAAACTCGCAAGCTACTGGAATCTCCTCCAAAGCCGGACTCGTACTATCCTTCATAGCATAGCACCAAAAAGCCTCACATCCCTGACTGATAAGTCTCGCAACTCGAACTGTACTGATGAATGTACCAGTCTTCCCGAGATCCCATCCTCGGAATATCTCCACATGGCCTACATCTGTAGTTACTGTCACCATCCTCTTGCCGATGTCCAAAACTGCTCGGTGTCGGTCCATCCAATCCATGCCCAAGATAACTTCTTCATGTACTAATTACATGACGAAGAAGTTAGTTGGCCAATCGCGACCTCCCAATCTAATAGGGCAATCGCAAACCTCTCGAGTACCTCAAATCTTACCCCCATCGGGTAATCCTATAAAGAAGGGTCTACCTTCTACAATAACTAAGGCCAATCTATCTACGCAAGCATCAGATATAAAAGAATGTGTAGCACTAGTATCGAAAAGAACTCTGACAGGAAAACCATTAATGTGAATGGTACCCGTAGCTGCTGGCGTTGTCGGCTCTACAACACTCCTTAACTCATAAACCCTGGCTGGTGCATCTCTAGTGTTTGCAGATCCACCAACACGTCCTCTACCTCTCCCTTGTCCCGGAGCGGAACCTTGAGGAACGGTAGAACCAGAAACTCTCTGCTGCTGCTGCTGGTACTGCGGTCTCTGTCCTCCTCCTGCAACACTAGCAGGTGAAGAACCCTGTTGGGATAACGCCTTGCCCTGACGCCAAAACGCACCTCTATGTCCGGGCTTGCCGCAAGTAAAGCAAGTCATTGTTGGCTTCTTGCAATCAACTCGAATGTGTCCAGCGACTCCGCAGTTATGACACTGCCGTGCTTTGTCAAAACTCTGCTGAAATCCAGAACGTCCAAGCGTCTGACTACGCCCAAAACCAGCTGCTCCAGCTCCAGCACTGGCTGATCTAGTCTTCTGTCTCTTCTCAGGACCTCCAGTATGAGAAGCTCTCCTCTGACCCGGCCGGTCTCTCTCATAAGCAGAAGCTCTATCCTGATAATCCGTCAAAGACTCACAACGGAAACCAGTAAGATAAGAGCGTGTCGACTCTCTCAATATACGAGAGAAAAGGTAAACATGTTGATCCTCCGGTGGTGCAGATGGACCTAGCAATGCCAACTCGTCTTGAAACTTGAGGATGATCTCAGCAATAGGCAAATCCTCGAATCCAGCCTCAAGGAAATCCTGAAGACGGTCTCTCCTCATAGCTGCAAGGCAGTAGCGATCCCTGATTACTGTCTTCATCTGCTCATAACTGGTGACCTTTTTCCGAATTGTCCTCCACCAAGAATGAGCCTAATCCTTCAGCAACGTCTGCGCTATGTTGACTCGACGTCCCTCAGGGTAACTGATAGCCTCCATGGCAAAATCAACCTGTCCTAGCCACTGCTCCACCTCCAAGCCAGTCCTTCCCACGAAGACGGGAACCTTCGGCTAATCGAAAGCCTTCAACCAACTGTCGAGCTTTGGCTTCTTTGCCTCAGCCGGCGCTCTAACAACCTCAGCAACTCGAGCAGGCGGGGCAACAACTTGTGTAACTCTCTGCGAAACCTCAACTGATCTCGCAGGAACTGGCGGCACTGGTGCTGGTCCTCCAGTCCTGATAGCTTCCTCAACTCTCTGCACATAGTCGCGATATGGAGAAGCTCCGATAGACACTCGTATGGATACCGTCGATGGCGCTCTCTGTGCTCCAAACCTAGCAGCGGTCCCATTTCCAGCCTCTGGAACAATGCTCTCATCAACTTCTTCAGCAAACGACTCAGCGATAGGCGGATCGGCAGCAGGGGCTTGGCCCCGACCTCTAGCTAGTGGAGGTCTTCCTGCACGTCCTCGTCCACGGACGGCAGGTGGAAGTGGTGGTTGACCCCTTCCTCGCCCTATAGCAGCGGTAGCCCTAGTGCGTGCCATCAGCTATAAGAATAGATATATAAGACTATATATATAGATATAAGGCCACACTACAGCTAAAACACAAATCCAAGAAAAGCACATATAAAGGCCAATAAAAGAGACTACACTGCTGAGATCCGCGGAGGTAGAGGTGGTCGCCCGTACATCTATCCCAGACCAACGGTTTAAAAATAAAACTCCCCTTTTGAAAACGTTAGACCCCTTGCGGGTTCTATTTTACTTATCCATCCGACCTGTAGAAGATTTCGAGTGCCATTGTTGCCAACCTAGAGCTCTGATACCATATTGTAACACCCCAAGTTTTAGGAACTCGAAGCGCTACGGGCTAGGACCACACAATGGGTCCCAACCCTCAGAGTAGCAACAGCAAACGGATCTTACAACAAGGCACAGACGAATGAAAACCAAAACTCAATATAAAACCAAACGTTTAAACAACAAAGCAGAAAAAGACTCGCATCCGAGTTGAAAACAAAAGGGAAACAACAAAAGAAACATAAACCCGATCCCGTCTTATAATGTACGGGAACCCCGGCTGACCACACCATCCGGATTACTCAGCAGCATCCTGAACCTACAGAACATCTACAACGACGGTATAAACCGTTAGCTAACATTCTAGGTATAAGCAAGAGTGTAAGGGCACAAACAAACATAAGGTAATGTAAACATATAACATGCTTGCACAAAACCGGTTATTATCTTTCATTAAGGTTATCCATTACTAATTCAACTTCTTTTGTCACACGATAATCTCCCGAAACTCGCCTCCACTTCCGTCTGCCAATAGGAATAGATCAGTACTATCCGTTACCTACGGGCCTGGGTTGCAAGAGCACATTCTAGTCTCCTGTAGAACTATACAAGTGGTCACCGCTGTTATAATACACTTGGGCCAATTAAGGGTAATAAAGGGTGAATCCTATTCCGGTTATCCGTTATAACATGATAAAAAACACAAACAAGCCAATACAATCCAACTAATACGCGGAATGAAGCTAAGTAAGTCCAAGGGACTTACCTCACTCGAAGGTAACTCAAAGGTCAGCGTACAACTCAGAAAACACTCAAGAAAACTCAGTTTCCCTCAGGAAAGGAGCAAGGGAAGCCTGTACGAACAAGCAACAAGGATCAGGGACGGAACAGTTGCTATAAGTCTATGACTTCTAGTCTCAACGATCTCTTAGAGACACATGCTAAGGGATCAACCTTAGTCTTACAACACTCAGGGAAACAAGGAATAATCACAAGGAACCAAGGAAGGAACGAGGAAAGGAAGAAAGGAAGCAACTCACCAAAGACGGGAGCTACTACAGGGAAACCACAGGGGCGGTTGAATAGATACGCAGGGGCGGCTGAAAAGAGGCACAGGGGCGGCTCGGTGCAGGCGTAGGGGCGGCGGCATGACAAAAAGCGCCGTCGGCTTTCTTCTTCGACAAAACTCACAACAGGGGCAACCAAAGCTTGAACCTTTGGTTCCAACACGTCAAGACTCCACTCCAGAGAGCCTGTGAATAATGAAGGGTCAACAACGGAACACTCCACAAGAATCAAGGCTCATGCTTGATCCTTGGAGAAGAAGAAGGGAGAAGAACGCAAGGAAGAAGCCAAAACAGAAGGAGAAGGCATGCAGCGCTAAAGGAACGTGAGGAGGAATCATAAAAGATGCACTTACACGTTCAGCGGAGCAAAGGACGGCTGCAGCTCTCTAGGGTTGAAGATGATAACAAGGAACGGGAAAAAAGGGAGAAAGAAGAGAATATATAGGAACGGGCTGGAAAGAAAAGAAGGAAGGGCGTCTAGGGTTTAGAAAGAAGATAAGAAAACCGGCCCATAAGATAAAATATAGGATATTCTATCTATGGAAGGAAGATAAAAGAACGGAAGAAAAGATCGGCACGATCTATCGTAAATCCGCAGGGGCGGCTGGCCGCGCGGGTGGCCCTCTTCACCGCATAGGCGATGAAGGCAAAAACCTAGGATCTTACAGCGGAAACAAAAGGCGCGACTGCGTGTTGAAGGTCCGGCCCCGCGGCGCCTGGAAATCCTGATGCCGCATCCGGGGCACAACTCACCGCCCCCGCGGCTGGCTAAGATCCGCCCCCGCGGCAGAGCTTCAGAAACAGCGATTTCTTCGATCTTCGATTGTGCACTTGAGCTTCTATGGCTTCATTTTATGGTTGGGCCTCCTCCAAACACTAACCACTGATCTTAGACACCTCTTCACGACCTAATCAAGCTAAGACACAAGCACATACAAGGATTTGAGGAAAAACCTTCTCAAGAGCTTCATCCATGGCCATGGATGAAGGAGGGGAGAAGAAAGGGTAAAAAACAAAGGAGGAGAAGGGACGAAGGGGAAGAAGCTTACCAAGCTGGATCTTGAATCTCCTCTACTGCAGCTCACAGACAAGCAAGATCTCCAAAGGAGGAAGAAGAGAAAAGAGAGAGAAGAGAGGAAGAGGGAAAATAATGAACGTGAATGAAAAGCCAAGGAGAGAGAGAGAGAGAGAGAAGAATCTCTAGGCTGCAAAAGTGGGAGGGGAACAAGGGGTCAACTGGCCTCTTGTCTCCTAGGCACAAGCATCAAGGGGTCCGAAGCAAAGAAGAAGAACGAGGGGTCGGAACGGGATAAAATCTGGTTACTCAGCATCCTGTGCCTGTGGGAAAACTGAACCGCACCTGCGAAAAGGTCAAAACCCGCTAACCATCCGGAATAAAAATTCCGAATGTTACAACTAACCCCCCTAAAAACAAGTTTCGTCCTGAAACTTGCTAAACGCAACACTCTCTGTCAAACTCGTCTCGAAACCACTCAAAACTATAAATGTGCAAACTCCTTAATCGATAACCATCACACACTCGTGTATCCGCGTCAAGACCTCGCAAGGCCTGCACACAAACTCGCATGAACCGTATAGTTCATAATAAGCCAAAAGCTAACAAATCAAACACACATTCACACTCGGGGCACAAAACACATAAACTCGTACATGCACATAATATCTAACACATCGTCCATCTCGATGTAACTAGATCATCGTATAAACTCATCCAAGCTACTACCCTACTTCTTCCCGGTAGCCTCTTCGGCTCCTCGTCCATAACTAGATCATTATAACCAGAATCATATTTCAAGTCATACATGTACTCTCTTGATAGTTACACACGAACCTGGTGAACATCCTCTAGTCTCGGTGGCCATGCCAACTGGTACCTACTTTCAAACTCGCGCCAAGATCTCCAAAAAAGTCCTATAATTCGGAAGCTCAACTTTCCTTTTTTCATGTCCACAACGTATGACGCCTTGCATCTATGGTACTCTTAACCAACTCTACTGAATATCAGAACTCTAGGGGTTTGCGCCTCTCTTCTATAAACGCCATCGGGCGACTTAGCCCAGATATCACCTCATATACCATCCAAATTCCCACGCTAATGTGTACTATACTTCTGTTCATAAAATGCCTCACAACGGCCACCATAACACGCATCAATTAACATAATACGTGAACTCAATCCCAGGAAGCGTCCGGATCAGACTTGTTCCAATTTTAGCGCAGAGGCTCCGATCACATCCTTTAAGGCTTGGAAAGCCCTCTCTAGCCGACCATATGTATGAGAACGAAAATTGTCATGAAGACACAAGGCCCCTAAGTGGCACTATCCCGCTGCCCAACAACCTCGAGATAAATCGTTCATCTCAATCCAAATGATGGTACTTGGTACCCCAAGTAATCTCACTATGGCTTAGCTTATCCCATAACTAGCCGACTCATCGGTCCTGTTTCCCAAAAAGGTTGTAAAAACACATTGTCCCCATCGGTTGGTACATATGTCCCAAACTCGTCACCAATATCACATGATTTCAACCCGGTAACAACTTATGTGGAGGTATCTTACCATTCCCACTGCATAACTCGCGGTGGATGAAAGCTTCTTTCTTGTCTTATGGTGTTCAACTTTTCTTGACGACGATTCACATAAGGGCTTTGTAATTAGCCACCCCGGCCTTAGGCCCGTGTCACTAATGTGAACATCCTAAACCGTATACCTCTTATCGACGCCATGGTCTTAACAAACCATCAACCCATAGAGGTAACTATGGGGTCTTTTCTTGGAACCTTCTATCCCGGACATTTCCCAAGGCCATTCACAGACCATCTACAACCAAGGTCCTTAACCATCCTTAACCATCGCTTCTGCTGGTTACTCAACTCTTTTGGAGTGAGGATACATACACGTGTCATACTCTTATTGTTCATATATGCCTAACTTGTTACTTCGTAGCCAAATTGACATTACTATATGCACGCACCCCTAAGCAGCCAACTTTCGACCCTTAGTTGGTCATTCTTCGTACATACCCACAATTGTCCACGTACACACGAAACCTCTCTTTTCACTTCATACGCATCCCAAGCCCCGCTTGGATGTATCCATAATGTCATACAATCCCCTTAACTCAATGTTGGTGTCAGATAGGACGGAATGAAGGTCACTCACCTCTTCTGCTTCTAACAAAGCTCCATGGACACATCTCAGTCCTTACGATCTAATCAACTTCTTCATTAAGGAAGAGAGTGTCAACCCGTCCCGCAACTTGGCGGTTATGGCCCCCCAACTTACAAGCGGCATATCTCCTCCACTTACCTTGAAGGTATTACCAAAACTATCACCTCATTCTCAACTGATCAGTTGAATATTCTCAAAACCGATAAGTCCCTTAGGAGGTCACCTTGGACGTCCTATCTTGCTTAGACAACTTTACTTATCCTCTTGTCCTGCATAAACCCGTATTCCTTTCATCTAATGCCAAACTCGTTCCTCTCAATTCTCATACAATATCGCTCACTAATATGAAACATTTATCACAAGCTTATGGTCCACTTTGGAACCACCTGAAACACCACAAATTATGCAACTTCATCGCAACTCGATTCAGAAACCAATGGATACTCATCTACGTAAACTTTAACTCCTCAATCCCACTCGTGATCTCAAGTGGCTTCACTACACTTGTAGTGACCATCTCGGCCTTCAATGCCGCCTTACGAAGGCCCCTTTTCATTTCTCCACCCATCTCGGTGACATCTCGACTGCAAATCGATCTAAGCAACATTGTAACCACCTGCAACTTATTCTAACGAGTCGTCCACTATGGGGCGAAGGTACCATTCTCCTTGGTAGGCTTACGCATTTCTTGATAGCTTAAACACAACTTTCTGAATCGTATCTTTCCTCAAAACTCGTATCAGAGTGCCCTGAGGGGAAGACTAGAAGAAATTCTCCATTCCAAACGACTAAAACTTCTAACTCGTGAATTCTCAAGTAACATCACCTTAAGCTTAGATCTTATAACATTACTATATCCTCGGTCTCCTGTTTCACACCATTGCCACCATGGCTCCTTCGGGTGAGTCTAGAAACTTGACTCATCTCTTTCTCGTGGCAACATATCATCCGTTTCGTACCATGCATCCTCCACAAACTCCCGTTTACGTGACACCACCATGAAACCTTACCTTCTTCTTGATCCACTAGATCTCTATATCAAGCTTGAACCCTTTCAAGGTTCCAATCCGCGCCATTCCTCCATATTCTAATCTCGAGACCATTGACATTGAATCGCCGTGCATACACCAACTCTCAACATTGATCCGATATATTTCACAATATTGTTTACTCTTCCCTTCCGTGCTCGTTACTAGGCAATCCCGCTAACGTACGTTCTTGATTGCCACCGGTCAGATTATAGTTGGCCTCCTTGAGGTCGTCGACTTAACTATCTTCTATGCTCTTCATGTCACCTTTAGCCCGATGGCTACCCTCCTCGGGGTACTCTTACTTTAACTCCGTTAATTCAGTCTACACTCTTAGACTCTTCTTTTTCATAGATATCTATATCCTTCTTGACCTTGTTGGGTCATATGACTCACCTTACTAAGCTTAACCACTTTCCCATGAAGTCCTTCTAGGGCACCTTTTCGCAAACATCTCTAACGTTTGGATAGCGTCCATCCACGTTCCTCTTCAGTTGGTAACTCAAGTCCTCTCATAATAGAAAACTTCTTGTTGTGTTTCTCATCCTTTCGGGATCATCATCCACCCACTCTTCTTTCTTCTTGGAGTTTCTTGGCATTATCACAATTTTGGAAAACGGTCAAATCCACCAAGGAAATTCCACCATGTGAATCCTCATCTCGCCATTCTTCTCGTAGTCCTCATTAGTCCGAAGAAGTCAACCCGCCGGTATCTTAGGGAACTTGACACTTTATCTTTTGGTGCCTCCATAAGCTTAACTTACGAGCCTAATAATTCTTTCGTCATTCCTTGATCATACGTCTCATCTTGACTCCCGTGCTTAGGAGTGCCTAGGGAAAAACTTGCCTTGAATGGGATCGCCACTTGCAATCCTTTACACTTACTCCACTTTTTCCGTTTATCGCCACATCACTTGGACTTCTTCATAAGTGGATTGTCTTAAGTTGCTTTTATTTCCGCTCAATCATTGTTTCTTCAAAACCGCTCCACATCTCCATGTTACTTTCTTGTTGGTATTGATCTCGATTTATCTTAGGTTATTTTGATTTTTCCTTCTACTTATTCGTCCTCGCGGCAATACGTTCAATAGTCCTCTCATGGTTGCTTTGCCATCATCGAAAGGAATCTGATGACACGTCAAGGCGTTTATCAACACGTGATGCTCCACTCGATACATGAATCGACTAGTCCTCGCAAGTCCAATGGCATTGTCCAAGACGATGATGTCAAACTATCATCTTAACTATAAGGTCCTATATCTACTTACACTACTATATATAATAAGCATATAAATATAAGACTATATAAGCCTTGTGTCCATCATACTATCATGCATATCTATAATCCACATATACAACAAGTCCAAATAACAAATTATAATCGAACATGAATCAACATCCTAAGTCCACAAGTCCATATATATATATATATGTATATACATAATATGATAATCAATAACTATGTTGCCGAGGTCCGCGGAGGAAG
The DNA here is from genome assembly GCA_033239045.1 of Fagopyrum esculentum. Taxonomy (NCBI): domain Eukaryota; kingdom Viridiplantae; phylum Streptophyta; class Magnoliopsida; order Caryophyllales; family Polygonaceae; genus Fagopyrum; species Fagopyrum esculentum. The sequence goes on along the minus strand of BSUD01000006.1, from coordinate 16,933,764 downwards.
TGGTGGTCCCGTACATTCTACCCCAACAGACTCATGCATATGAATTTTGAAAACGAAAAGTCAGAACCCGAGAGGTTTTGTTTATTCCTCATTCGGCCTTTAGAAGGTTGCGAGTGCCATTGTTGTCAACCTAGGGCTCTGATACCACTTTGCAACACCCCGAATCCGCGGGATATTGGAATGCTACAGGCGAGACCACACAATGGGTCCCGACCCTTAGCCTGACAACAATCTCACCGGACCTTTCCAACATGGCACAAATAAAGGCATAAAACTCAAAAACAAGTTTTAATGAATGACATGATTCTCGAATACAAAAAGAAAGGAAAGACATCAACCATCTATACAACAACGCCAAGAATACACAATATAGTACAAAACGATAATACATGGACTAAAAAACCCAAACTCGACCTAAGATGTACGAAATCCCAGCTGCCCACTCCTCCGGATCACTCGGCAACACCTAACTTGCATGTCAACTACAACAAGCGGTATAAAACCGTTAGCTCACATTCTAGGCATTATAAGAATAATATGGCACAAACACACATGAGCTCACAAAGCACACAACATGAACATTCATTACATAATATCTTTTTAGGTTGTTCCATATCTAATTCATTCGTTCAAGTGTGACACGAGAGTCTTATAACTTTCGCCTCTGTCCATGTGTAACCAACAGGAGTGTGGCGGCGCCCAACCCGTATACCCTGAGGGAGTGATGAAGAAGCCCGCCCGTATACCGTGTATGGCCTGGTCGCAAGATCCCCCCAATCTCCCTCGGGAAACTGAGCGGTGATGTCACCGCCCGATAATAATAATAATAGTAGTAACGGTGGGCCAATAAATAAGGTCAAGTAAATCCTAATCCATTTTCATGCTTAAAAGCGGTAAACATACACCACCATATACATCCAAATAAGGCATAAAAGAGGCTAAGTAAGTCCGAGGACTTACCTCGTCTCAAGCTAATCAAACCAACGATCTCACTTTCCGAAAAGGAAAACCAAAGCCTGATCACCAAGATATATATTTCAACAACAACTCACAACACACTCCAAGACTCTCCAAAGCTAAAACCAAATATGGGCTGCAACAACTAGAAGCTAGGAAGGCTCTCTTGAACCTTTAGGAGGTCAAGAACAAGATAAGCAAGGGAAGGAGGGAAAAACAACCCACCACTCAAGAGAGATTAAGCACACAACAAAGCTGGACTAGGAGGGTAAGATGAAAGAGAGACCACAAGGCCCTCACACACACAAGATCACCAAGGATTCCATCTAACTCAAGGGCACCTAGGTTCAAGCCACTAGATGGCATTCTCATAAGTCCTAGGTCCACCCTAAGCATAAACTAACATGAAACAACCTCACAACTATGGAAGGAACAAAGAAGAAGGGAGACGAAGACCCTACTGTTGAAGAAACGCAGCCGCGGAACAAAAGGCGCGACTACGTGCTGAAGGTCACGGCCCCAGCGGCGCCAGTAGCCGCCCCCGCGGCGCTTGGGAATCCTGATGCCGCCCCCGCGGAACAGCTCACCGCTCCTGCGGCTGGATAAGATCCGCCCCTGCGGCGCCTGATTCCGCCCCAGTGGCAGAGCTCCAAAAACAGTGATTTCTTCGATCTTCGATTGTGCACTTGAGCTTCTATGGCTTCCTTCTTTGGTTGGGCCTCCTCCAAACACTAATCACTGATATGAGACACCTCTCCACGACCTAATCAAGCTAAGAACAAGCACATGCAAGGATTTGAGGAAAAACCTTCTCAAGAGCTTCATCCATGGCCATGGATGAAGGAGGGGAGAAGAAAGGGTAAACAACAAAGGAAGAGAAGGGAGGAAGGGGAAGAAGCTTACCAAGCCGGATCTTGAATCTCCTCTACTACACACAAGCAAGATCTCCAAAGGAGGAAGAAGAGAAAAGAATGAGAAGAAAGGAAGAGGGAAAATAATGAACGTGAATGAAAAGCCAATGAGAGAGAAGAATCTCTAGGCTGCAAAAGTGGGAGGGGAACAAGGGGTCAGCTGACCTCTTGTCTCCTAGGCACGAACATCGAGGGGTCCGAAGCAAAGAAGAAGAACGAGGGGTCGGAACGGGATAAAATCTGGTTACTCAGCATCCCGTGCATGCGGGAAAACTGAGCCGCATCTGCGGAAAGGTCGAAACCCGCTAACCATCCGGAATAAAAATTGCAGTTATTATAGAGATTTTGCCCATGCATGACAATCTTGTCCGCAACCGTATTGATTTCGCTATAAATATGTATTGCTAAGGAGTTAGAAAATCCCAAATTCATGTTAGTAATATCAGTGTTGATCATGTTCAACTCCCATGGAGGTTTCCATATTCGATTGATCGCATTGATAAGCATTAAGTTTTCTCCTTAGATATCGATTGATAAAGCTCTTAGCCCCTTGGCCTTTTGTAGGCCCTCCCGAAGAGCAAGCGTTTCTGCTTCTAGCACATATTCAGCGTTACATCTATCGTTTCCTATAACAATAGGAACAACACATTGATTTCTAATAATGTATCCAAAAGAGAATTGATCCGCTGAACTTATTAAGGCATCAAAGTTAAGCTTAAGAAATCCGTCCTCTAGTCGTTTCCACTTTATGTTTTTAGTTTTCTTTCTTTGCTTTTTATTTTTTGTTTGGTTGTTGATCAGATTTTTGTTTGCTTGCTCCCATTCAACGATCTGATTAAGAGTTATTATTTTGAAGTTCTGTGGAATCGTAGATTTATTGAAGATGAATTGATTCCTCACAATCCAAATGTTCCACCAAATGACGGTAATGTATCTCACTTCGGAAGTTGTTAATGTTCCTTTAAGGTAAGAAAAGACCTCTACAATGCTCCCATTGTTATTGTTGTAGTTCCGAAAAATGGATGAAAATTTTGGATTGTCCATTGATGTTACCATGTATGGACACTGAAAGAACAAGTTGTTAGCATGAAATATGACTATATTTTAGGCACTTGTTTAGATTGTTTTTCCCTCTTTAATGTGTACATAGATATGAGTTTGAAGCATTTATGAGCGCATTCACCTATTTTGTCGATATAGAGATCTACACAAGCTTTGTTATGTTTATAGGTGAATAAAGGCTTGAATTGGAGTATTTGATCATGCTAGATGTCAAGAAGATGCTTTGGAGGAGCTAAGGAAGGAGCATGAGTGAATCACGAAACAAAGGCTTTCACAAAGACTTTTGAGTTCCACGCCCTAAATTACGGCCGTGGATTTGGGTTTGGTTCGTAGAAAGTGGTTTTGGAGAACATCAGAGAGTTCCACGCCCAAAACCACGGGCGTGGAATGTTGTACTTGGCCGTAATTTCCATGACGAAGTGACGTGTCATATTTGCCTTGTCAGCGACGGTTATTGGGCTTTTCTCGTAACCCTATTTCACCCTATAAGAAGGCTTGAGAAGGGAGTTTCGAGGAGGGTCGCTTAGGGTTTCATTCTACCTTCGCTTGCAATTCGGGGTGGAGAGTTGAGACAAAGGATCGGAGATTTTGGAGTGTGGCTTGAGAAAGACGCGATATTGAAGATTGCGTACTTTGGAGATTTTCTTAGGGTTTGCTTTCGGAGACGGAATGACACTCCGTTCATTGTTCCCTAAGATTGTTGTGAGGATTCTTGTTCCATATTCTGAATTCATTAGGCATAATACCTTGTTGTTCGGATTTAAGATTGACTTTGATTGGTTATTGAGTTTTCGAGGGTTTTTATCTTTCTCTCTTTCATATTTGATATTTGATTCAATGATAATGATTATTGGCTAAAACCCTTTAGCAATTCTAAGGTGAAGGGTTGATAGTTGTGGCTTAGATGATGATAGATCGATCGTAAACAGATTGGACCCTAAGAGTGTGAGAAAGCTCGTCGACACCCTAAATTACGGCCAGTTCTTGAATATCACAGCCGTAATTCCTCAAGATCTGCAAGTGATTTTCTCTATTTTACGACCTTTGCTTTTGCTTTAATCCAAAGTTAAAGATTTGCTTTAACCTAGCCTTGACTTGCCTTTCCTAGGTAATAGTGAGACTCAACATCCTCTATTTCAGTTTCGAGTGTCACAACTTTAACCGTTTTAGTTCATCTTTGATTCCTTGGGTTTGGGCTTGGGTATTAGAAATTAATTCTTGTCCTTAGATCCTTTCTATACTGCAGCCTCAACAACCTTTATAGAGAGAGTCTTTGGGTGAGATATATAAGGTTTTGGAATTTCACCGTACTCAACCTTACCTTAGTTATACCTTTGCAATCTCGACTCTATCCTTATATCTATAGAATATCTTGAATCGATTGCCACAATTTGAACCCTGGATCTTTAGGGTTGTTGTTTTCCCAATATTTGCAAAGCTTCTATACTTTTACTTGCTCGACTATTTGGAAACTGATTTTGTTTCACCAAATCCCTGAGTTCGATACTCTGGAATTCTTGCTTTACTACGCCAATCCATACACTACAGGTTCGCTTGCTTTGATTTCAGTTTTATAAATTTAAAACTTATTTGCACGCACGCTTTGAGGCGAACACATTTTTGGCGCCGTTGCCGGGGATTTGGTCTAGACCAAATTTCGGTTCTCGGTTGTCGAGCTTGGGAGCTTTGCTCTTGTTATTTGATATCTCTTTTTGAGTGATTTTTGCAGGTTCCTTAGGTATATGCGAAGGTCTAGAACCATCAAAGACCTCGTACCTTTTGATCCAGAACTTGAGAAAACTTTGAGGAAAAAGTTAAAGGAAAGGAAAATGGTTGAAAACAGAAGTGTCCAAGAAGAGTTGGACGAGACTCGAGCTCAACTCAAACTGAGTGAGAAAGCTCGAATGGAAGAACTAGAGCGTCATCAATTTCAAATAGATGAGCTCAAGGTTATGATGCTGGATATGAAGTGGGAGATGAATGACTCTAAGAAGAAGAAGAAAACCAAACCAACTAAGTCCATTAGAGCTGAATCATCCGACGATGATGATGATGATATGCCGGCACTAGAGGACATTAATCCGGTGATCCATCCCGTTCGTGACAACCCTAGACCACATGTTGATCCTCGCATTCCAACTAGGGATGTGAGAGCCGCTCATGTCAAGGAGGAGCCACAGACTCTTGGGCAAAGGATGGATCCAATTCAGCAACTACACCGTCTAGGTGTGAATTTTGGAGCTGAAGACATCCAGGAATCCGGGTTTAGCCCGCAAGTTATCACAATGGTTCGCCAAAGCCAATTTGGTGGAACGAGTGCTGAATCTCCACACCAACATTTACAGAATTTCGAGATTCTAATGGAGACATTGAAGCCGGAGAGCATTGTCAAAAACAACTACAAGATCAAACCATTCTTCTTCTCTTTGAAGGACAAGGCTTTGTCTTGGTATCAAGCTCTTCCAGCTGGAAGACTTAACACATGGGAGGATCTATGTTCGGAGTTCCTCACCAAGTTCTTTCCGCCATTCAAGACGGCGGAGTTGAGAGGTAAGATTAATGCATTTTCTATTAAACCTAACGAAAGTTTGTTTCAATCTTGGGAAAGGTTTCAGGATCTTCTATTGGATTGCCCACACCACGGCATTCCAAAGCTGGAGTTGGAGATATACTACAAGGGGCTGGATGTGGAAACGCAATTCAAGCTCCAATCTCTCTCTTGTGGCACATTCATGGACATGAGGGAAGATGATGCTTGGGACTTCATTGAGAAGCAAGCCCAAGTAATTGAGAAGTATTCCCATCGAAAGGTGGATCCTAATAACTGGAATCAAGGAGATCCGGGAGTTAAGCTAACTCAAGCTGCACAAACTCAAATATTCTCCCTCAACACCGAAATCAAGGAGTTGAAGGAAATCATTAGAGCTGGCCTTCAAAAGCCGAAGGAGCAAGATGTTGGTTACTTAGGAAACAACAACAACAATCAAGGGAATAGGAACAACAACCGGAACAACAATTGGAACAACAATTGGAATAACAACAATAACAGGAATTCCAACCACAATTGACGGTCCAACCAACAAAATTCCGGCAATTCCTATTCAAATTCTGGAAATTCACTAACACCACCTTCTTCTTCTTCTACCCCTTTGAAAAGCCAGGGGCAAACATCAAATGGTTCAAGCAGCTCAGAGAAGGACATATCCGACCCCATGTTGGAGACAATCTTGGGAAAGCTACAAGGATTAGAGAGCTACATTACTAAGGTTGACAAAGCCCATAAAGCTTTGGAAAACCAAGTGTTCAGCAAGGCCGGAGAAGTTCCTAGAGACCAAGGGAAGCTTCCCGGAAAGACGGAGGATAACCCGAAGGGAAGGGTGATGGCTATCACAATTAGGAGCGGCTTAACAACCACCAACCTGCAGCCTAAGTTTGTAGAAGTCGAGAAAGAGAACGAGAAAGAAAAGGAGAAGGAGAAGGAAGATGTCTATGTTCCTCCTCCAGCTTATAAACCTCCTCTATCATTCCCGCAACCTAGAGCAAGAGCACGTTTAGACAAGCAGTTCGGTAAGTTTGTTGATCTAATGAGCAAACTGCACATTAATATACCTTTCATCGATGTTATTGTAGGTATGCCTGCTTACGGGAAGTTCCTAAAAGAGATCCTCTCTAACAAGAGGAAGCTGGAAGACTTCGGAGAAGTCAAGAAGAGTTCGGAATCTTCGGAGCTCATTAAAATGATGACGGAAAAGATGCCCCCAAAGCTGAGAGATCCGGGGTCATTTTGCATTCCGATTGGAGTAGGAGAAGTCACATATGACTCTCTTTGTGACTTAGGAGCAAGCGTAAGAATCATCCCGCTTGCTTTGTGTAGGAAGGTCGGTTTAGGTGAACCTAAACCGGTGAAGATGACGTTGTACATGGCGGATCGATCCATAACTCGTCCCGTCGGTATCATTGAAGACGTCCCAGTCAAGCTCGGTAAGTTCTATATTCCAATAGATTTTGTTGTGCTTGACATTCCTGCAGATTGCCCGGTCCCGATAATACTCAGAAGACCATTTATTGTAACCTTCAGATGTATGGTGGATTGCAAGAATGCTAGACTAGCCTTCAATATAGGAGAAGAGAAGGTTGAGTTTGTTCTCTCAACTTTGGCAAAAGAGCCATCACTTGGAGAAGATATGTTCAACATCTATGACGAAGAGGCGTCTAGAGAGGAAGTGAGCTCGATCTTATTCAAAGATCCATTGCAAAAGGTCATAACCATGAGCATCATGGAAAAGGGAGAGGAAGAGGATTGCAATGATGAGATTGAAGCCTTGGAAGAGCTAAAGAAAGCACAAGAGGAAGAGTATGAGAAACTATACGATAGCTTAGAAAATGTGAGAAATCACGGTCAGTCGTGCTATTCCACGGCCGTGGTTTCACCAAAAATGGCCGTAAACTGCTATTACAAGACTTCCAGAAACTTCCATGCCCAAAACCACGGCCGTGGAAGTAACAATGTTACTGTAATTTTGGGAAATTCCGAGAAGAATTCCGATCTTTCCACAACTACTATTGAGTCTTCTTCAATCACTCCTACACCCTTACAGACTTCTAAGGAAGCGTCAGACACACCTCAAGACTCATCAAAGGCATCAATAGCTATGGAAATGAAGCCGCTTCTCACATATTGTTCGCTCCAAACGGTGTGTGCAAGCTTTAAATTTATAACCCTAGACTTTAAGCTTAAAACAAGGATGCGAACCCGCAGTGTACGGGTCAATCGTAGTAAAAGCAAGAAATTCCAGGGGTCGATCACAGGGACTTGGTGAAACAAAGTCAATAACGGTAAGCTTCGTGAATACTAACCACAAAGAGCAATTAACACAATCAAAGATGAATAAGAAGTCAAATAAGCAAACATGCAATTCTAGGGATTAAAGCATCTAGTTGTGGTTCCAACTCAAGATCTAAAGATAAGCGGACAAAGCTGAGGTTTTTGCGTGGGGAAGGTGTTACTAAAGTGGAGTAGATCACCGGGTAAGTCTCACTACACACTAATCCTAAACCGTAACTCCTATTACCGGGTAAGTCTCAAGGAATCAAGATAAAGAACTATAACCTCAAACTAACACACCATCTAAGGGAATAGAATCAACCTTTACCGGGTAAGTCTCAGGCTAACTCACAAAGATGGGATGGAAGCACACTCAAACCCCAATAAAGAATAAACCTTTATTACCTACACTTATGATTGTTGGTATACAAACTAAGGAATTACCGGGTAAGTCTCATCCTAAGCTTGCTTTGAACCAGAAAGGTGTAATAGGAATAGGATTTGGCAAACTCTAACACTTAACTCTCAGTTTTGGATCAGATAAGTCACCTCGGTCAGCCAAATTCCACCCCGGCCGAGATGTTCATCGACTGAACGAGATGCTTAGGGTTAAGGTTAAAGACTCGAACTTTCAGGATCCTACTGGAATCTAAGATTATTCTATCATTGTTTTTCCCACAACCTTCAGCCAATCACCCTAGAATCACACAAGGAAATTAGCCACTCATCATCATTATGAAAGTATTAAATATATGGGAAGAAGGTGAATATTTGAACAAAGAAGAATTTAAGGAAAATACTTCAATAACTGAATCAAATATCACAACAAAAGCGTTCCTTGGATAGCAATCCAACAAGACAAGCCAACAAGTGAGGGAATTAAAGACAATCTTACAAAACCCTCCAATAAAGCTATAAAAGCTATAGACTTCAATCTTCCTTCAACCTTCAAAAAGGTTCTTCGAAACTCCCAAATTGGAGTATGCTGCTGCTGCTGCGTGCGCTCGATGTATAACGGCCTCCGGATTTTTGGGAAATCCGACCCTTTTTATAGGAAAATAACCCTCCAAAGATAAGATATCTTAGAAAGATCTTTTCCCATAAAAATAGGTAAAATATATGATTCTGCATATCTCCTTCCTTCCAGGAGCCAAGCCCAAAAATATAAGATCACTTTCCAAATTTAAAAGATCTCATCCAAGAATAAAATATTCTCGCCGCGTCCTAGGTGTTCGCCTCGGTCGAGTCGGCGTCTCTGGATCGCCTCGGTCGAGATGAATCTCTGGTCAACCGAGGTGAGTCACAACTGAATGTGAAATCTCTCAAAACTGGTCCAAAGTAAATCTTTAATCCATGGCTATGCTCCCTGGATGTAGCTCCAAATGACTCATGACTCCTTTTGCTCCTTTTTGATGCAAAACGTACCATATTACCTGCAATTACAACAAAACTAGGTGTAGACCTCGATTCTCGCAAAGGTAGATGAAATGGTAGTATAATGTCATATAACACATACAAACATGCAGATTATTGAAGATAAAACGTCCAAACAAACCCTAAAATATAGACTATAATTCATGCTATCACATATCTTCGGTATGTATTTCTTGGAACTAATTCTACCTTTCCCTTTATTGTTAGTTCCGATTTAAGTGAAGATGAACATGAGGAACTAATGGTTGTTTTAAGGAAACATAAGAAGGCCTTAGGTCATACCATAGAGGATCTTGTAGGAATTAAACCATCTTTATGCATGCACAAGATTCTAATGGAGGAGGATTTCAAGCCTTCACGACAACTCAAAGACGGTTAAACCCGATCATGAAGGAGGTTGTTAAGAAGAAAATTCTTAAGTTACTTGACGCAGGTATCATCTATCCTATCTCCGATAGCAAATGGGTGAGCCCCGTTGAAGTTGTCCCAAAGAAAAGAGGAATGACGGTTATCACCAACAAGAACAACGAGCTCATTCCTACAAGAACCGTGACGGGATGGAGGATGTGCATTGACTACCGCAAGCTGAACAATGAAACTAGGAAGGATCACTTCCCACTACCATTCATAGATCAAATGCTTGAAAGGTTAGCACAACACTCCTATTTCTGTTATCTTGACGGTTATAGTGGTTTCTTCCAGATTCCGATCCACCCGGATGATCAAGAGAAGACCACATTCACGTGCCCGTGGGGTACGTTTGCTTATAGGAGGATGCCATTCGGACTTTGCAACGCTCCATCCACCTTCCAAAGGTGTATGATTGTCATCTTCTCGGAGTATATTGAAAAAATCATGGAGGTTTTTACGGATGATTCTTCAGTTTATGGTTCCTCATTTGACAATTGTCTTTCTAACCTTTCTCTTGTGTTGCAAAGGTGTGAAGACACTAACCTAGTTATTAATTGGGAGAAGTGTCAATTAATGGTTAAGGAAGGCATTGTGCTAGGACACTTGATCTCTAATAGAGGAATTAAAGTCAATAAGGCTAAGATAGAGACATAGAGAAGCTTCCTCCTCCATCTTCGGTGAAGGGGATAAGAAGTTTCCTAGGACACGCAGGATTCTATAGAAGATTCATCAAAGTCTTTTCTAAGATTTTGAAACCGCTAACTAATCTCTTGATGAAAGATGCAGTTTTTTATTTTTCGCAGGAATGTCTAGACGCCTTCTATAAGATTCGGGAAGCTCTCATCTCAGCCCCGATCATCCAACCTCCGGACTGGAGTCTTCCGTTCGAGGTTATGTGTGATGTAAGTGACGTAGCTGTTGGAGCGGTGCTTGGACAAAAGAAGGAAGGCCACACTCATGCCATCTACTATGCATTTGAAAAGTTTTGTTCTTATCTTGTAGGAGCGAAGGTGATTGTATACACGGACCATTCAACAATCCGGTGTTTGCTTGCCAAGAAGGATGCGAAACCGAAGCTGATTAGATGGATTCTTCTCCTACAAGAATTCGATCTAGAGATCCACGACAAGAAGGGCTCGGAAAATTCTGTTGCGGATCACTTAAGTCGTCTACCACACATCGAAGATGACGATCTACCCATTGATGACTCCTTCCCGGACGAACACTTACACATCATGGAGGAGTGCTTCGACAAGATTTCTAGAGGTAACGAACCTTGGTTTGCTGATTTTGTAAATTACTTGGTTTGTCAGGAAATACCTCCCGGACTATCCTACGCACAAAGAAAGAAGTTCTTTAGGGATGTCCGGCAATACTTTTGGAATGAACCTATACTCTTCAAGAGAGGTCCCAACGGCATCATTAGGAGATGTGTGCCGGAAGACAAGATGCAAAGCGTCATTCGTCATTGTCATTCACTATCTTGTGGAGGACACGCTAGTTCCCATAAAACTAGCGCTAAGGTATTGCAATCCGGATTCTTTTGATTTAAGGATGTGCAAACCTTTGTTTCCTGCTGCGATGCTTGTCAAAGAACAGAAAATATCTCTAGGAGAAATGAGATGCCTCTCAACAACATTCAGGAGGTGGAAATCTTCGACGTTTGGGGAGTCGGCTTCATGGGACCTTTCACATCATCTTGCAGAAACCAATACATACTTATCGCTGTAGATTATGTTTCGAGATGGGTTGAAGCCATTGCCTCCCCAACTAATGATGTCATGGTTGTTGCCAAGTTCTTTAATAGAACTATCTTCCCAAGGTTTGGGACACCACGGACCATCATTAATGATGGAGGTTCGCACTTCATTGCCCGACGATTCGAAGCTCTACTAGCTAAGTATGGGGTGACTCACAAGATCGCCACTCCCTACCATCCATAAACAAGTGGGCAAGTGGAGATTTCGAATAGAGAGATTAAGGGCATCCTTGAGAAGACGATGTCAAAGACAAGGAAGGATTGGTCTTTGAAACTAGATGATGCGTTATGGGCATACAGGACTGTATACAAGACTCCCATCAGAACAACACCATACAACTTAGTGTACGGGAAGTCTTGTCATCTACCAGTGGAGCTAGAACATAAGGCATACTGGGCTGTGAAGTGGTTGAACTTCGGCATGAAGGAAGCGGGCGAGAAGCGCCTCTTGGACCTTAACGAGTTTGAAGAACTCCGCTTGAACGCTTATGAGAACGTCATGATTTACAAAGAAAAGACGAAGTGTTGGCATGATAAGCATATCATTCCAAAGGACCTCAAAGAAGGAGATCAAGCTCTCCTCTTCAATTCTCGACTTCGACTCTTTCCAGGTAAGCTTAAATCTCGTTGGACTGGACCTTATTTGATTAAACGTGTTTTTCCCCATGGCGCAGTTGAAGTATGGGGTGAAAAGTGCAGAAGTTTCAAGGTGAATGGCCAACGGCTTAAGAAGTACTCACCGGAGCTCCAAGCTGAGGAAATCGCTCCGATTATCCTCGAATAAACTCAGGAACGGTCTAGCTACGGACCCAAAACAAAGCGCTTCTTGGGAGGCAACCCAAGGTATTGCATTTGCGTTTTTGTTTTTCTTTCTTAGATTAGTTAGTTTAGTTGTTTTTGTTGTTTTTCCCCTCGATACCTCCCGGTATGTTATGTTTTTAGATGCAGGAATAAGGGGTGAAGAAAAGGGAGGAAGGAAAAGTAAAAAAGAATGACGAAACTAGAAGTTTTGACACAAAACAGAAAAATCCACGGCCAAAACCACGGCCGTGGAACGCCTCGAGTGACCGTAATTTTCCAAAAATTTACGGGCACTATATAACCTTATTTCCTTCTCAAAAACACATCCACCTTCATCTTCCATCCCCAGAATTACGCCCAAATCGCCGGCCAAATCCCCTCACCCGTAATTCTTCATCCGGAGTCCGATTCAATAGATTCCTCAACCAAAACTGGAGCAAATTCAATCCTCTACAAGATCCAAGCAACAAACTGAACAAACAATCCACATTGTAGAAGGAATTTGGATTTTTCAAATCCAAACCTAGGTTTTATTCTCTATTCTCTTCTTGGTCAATTTGGTTCAATTTCCTTGCAAGATTATAGGAGAACTGGACAAAATTGGAATTAGAAGTAGTCTAGGGCTGTGATTGTTGAATTTGGTGTGAATTTGCTGAATTTTGAGAGAGACAGAGCAAATCCACGGGTCCGTACATTTCAACGGCCGTGGAATTCCAAGAACAGACCGTGATTTTTTCTGTTTTGAGTAAAGATGTTTCGAAGGAAGTCCAGTAGAAATAAGAAGCAGAAAGGTGATGTTCCTCTTCTTCCCAACCCCTTCCAAGTGAACCACCATCACCACCACCCCCTAGAATCCCTCGTATCCATGAGGATTAGTAGGAGCCATGGAAAGGATTTCAAAGAGACCGATAATAGGGCCTAGATACCTTCTCTTAGAGGAACTTGAAGAGCTTAATGTAGTGAATGACTTGACTTGGCTTTTGGATAGAGCTGGATTGATCATCTTCTCCGCCATTAAGGAAGATGCTTATGATGAGATAACATGGGAGTTTGTAACTTCCTTTGATCATAGCGCCGTTAATCGAACGGTGTCTTTTAGGCTAATGGAGCAAGACTACGAGTTATCTATAGTGCAGTTTGGAACCTTCTTTGGGTTTCAAGAGAGTTTCAATGGAAGGTTTCCCGGGGGAGTGTATGCTAAAGACTTTTGGGGTGATATTGCTATGATCTATGCTTCCGAGGATCGTTGGCAACCGGCCGACACTAAGGCTAAACTCATATACCACTTAGCCTTGAAGATAGCCTATAGAGTCCTATCGGAATGCCTCTTCCTTAGGACCGAAACACCACAAAAGATTAAGACCGATGAACTTTTCCTCCTATATTGCATGCTCACCGGTACTTCCGCAGATTGTGCCACGTTACTAGCATCTACCCTTAGTAAGTTGAAGAACAAAAAGGCCGGGAATATAGGTTATGGGGGTATGGTGAATCACATCGCCAACCAGCTGGGCATTGACTACTTCGCTTGCACTAGGATAGCGGCGAGACCTTTGGGTCTCAATGGACTCATGACTAGAGGGATCATCTTCCCCCGCCACCGTGTTCCACCCACTGCCGCCATGCCTTGGGAGGAGAGAGGCGACAGGGGCATTCCATGGCTTCCGGAGTACTCTATTATGCTAGGCCGTCACAACTGGAAGGAGACTTTCATACCCATGCATTCCAATAGACTAGTAGCTCCTCTATACGTGCCTGATGAGGTTCCAGCTGAGGATGATGATGAGGAGATGGGAGGAGGAGATGATCAGGATGCAGGAGGCGTTGAGCATGACTTTGGCTCATTCCCGGATCAGCCGGCCGAGTTCCCGGAGCCGCCTAGGAGATCTCCCCACCAGTCTAGACCTTCCGGTTCTTCTTCCTCACGCCGAGCTAGTGTGAGTGAGAGGACGACGAGGATGAAGGTCCACCGGCTTGGTATGGACAACTGCCATCATGGATGGGAGCTCTTCCTCCGTGGTACGATCAGCCACCGGTGGCACAGACTCTTCCTCGGGATGCTCCTTCATGGTATGACCAGCCTCCAGCATAGTATCTCAGCAACCAGCATGGGCGAATGACCTTTCGAGGAGAGTAGGAGACTTGGAGATCCAGCAGCAGACACATGATGTGGAGCGACAAGAGAATGCTAGGATCTTGAGGGATGTCTACCGCCAGCAGTTTGGGCGGCCTTTCAGCTCGGACTTCTTCCCGTTTCCGCCACCTCCTTCACAGTGACAGATGGATGATTCGCCGATTAGAGCCACTCCACCGCAATTAGTGAGTTTCCTTTGTTTCTTTTCTTTTCTTTATTTCCTTTGAACATTGAGGACAATGTGTATGTCAAGTATGGGGGTGGGGTGTGACTCTCGTTTGTAATAACTCGACTCACTTTGCTTTGCTTATGTCTATGAATACTTGCATATTTATTTTCATTGCCAAACGTTTCATTATTGCATTGCATGAAAAAGGCTTTGAAAAACCCATAAAAATTTGAAAATTTTGAAAATTTTTATGCTTCTAAGATTAGAGATGATTTCTATGATGAATTTCCTTGTGGAATGAAGCTTTGATGACATTTGTATGCTTGAATTGAATTATGAATTGAGAAGAGATTCAATATGTTGTTTATCCTTTCTTGCAAGCTTCATAATGTTAAAGTTTTATCTAAATCATATTGAGAAATGAAGGTTAAAATCACAATATAAGTTCTTATACTTCTTTATGAGATGATTAAGGCACCTCGATTTTCTTACTTCTTTCTTTGATCATTTAGCCCCTCAATCAAAATAATTTCCTCCTTTACCTATCCGGGAATTAGGAAGAGTTGATTTTTGCATGTTTGATGTGGGAGGGCCATGAAAGCGATTGTTTGCATTCAAAGTATAGAAATTCTAGGTTTGGGAAAGTCAATCATGATGATGAGTAACTTGGCACTATTCACATAGCCAGGTGTTTGTGTCTTGCCAAAGTCGGATTGAGCGATATTCCTAACGGATTATGGTATGTGCATCAAGGGTTTGAGGCATCTCAAAATTGAGAAACGCCAATCTCCTAGGCTTTGGTTTTTGTGCACCGCTGTCCATATTACCAAAAGTAAAGTCGAAAAAGAAAATTTTGTGCAAAAGTAAAGAGCAAAGCTCTAATTTGGTGGTTAGTTCAAATGGTGAAAAGAAAAGAGTTGTGTTGTTCCTTTTTCCCGGATTCATACACCACATCCTTTACAAGTTCCCCACCCTTTCCGTATTCTTGACCTTACTTGAAAGACCTTGAGATCATAAGAATGTTATTTGACTTGGTGATCTAAATTGAAGTTTCACATGTTTGATTTTGACAATGCTTGAAGGTTATGATGTTTGTCTTAAAGTTTAAGCAAATTATAAGCCCATTACCAAAAAGATTGTTTTGTTTTGTTTTGCATTCATATTTCATTCTACCTTATGTTCTAAGCTTTTGAAAACCTTGCTTGGAGACAAGCAAGTGGCAAGTATGGGGTATTTTGTTAGCATGAAATATGACTATATTTTAGGCACATGTTTAGATTGTTTTTCCCTCTTTAATGTGTACATAGATATGAGTTTGAAGCATTTATGAGCACATTCACCTATTTTGTTGATATAGAGATCTACACAAGCTTTGTTATGTTTATAGGTGAATAAAGGCTTGAATTGGAGCATAATGTGGAAGGATAGGAGTATTTGATCATGCTAGATGTCAAGGATATGCTTTGGAGAAGCTAAGGAAGGAGCATGAGTGAAGAAGATCACGAAACAAAGGCTTTCACAAAGACTTTTGAGTTACACGCCCTAAATTACGGCCGTGGATTTGGGTTTGGTTCGTATAAAGTGGTTTTGGAGAACATCAGAGAGTTCCACGCCCAAAACCACGGGTGTGGAATGTTGTACTTGGCCGTAATTTCCATGACGAAGTGACGTGTCATATTTGCCACGTCAGCGACGGTTATTGGGCTTTTCTCGTAACCCTATTTCACCCTATAAGAAGGCTTGAGAAGGGAGTTTCGATGAGGGTCGCTTAGGGTTTCATTCTACCTTTGTTTGCAATTAGGGGTGGAGAGTTGAGACGAAAGCTCGGAGATTTCGGAGTGTGGCTTGAGAAAGACGCGATATTGAAGATTGCGTACTTTGTAGGTTTTCTTAGGGTTTGCTTTCGGAGACGGATTGACACTCCGTTCTTCATTGTTCCCTAATATTGCTGTGAGGATTCTTGTTCCATATTCTGAATTCATTAGGCATAATACCTTGTTGTTCGGATTTAATATTGACTTTGATTGGTTATTGAGTTTTCGAGGGTTTTTATCTTTCTCTCTTTCATATTTGATATTTGATTCAATGACTATAATTATTGGCTAAAACCCCTTTAGCAATTCTAAGGTGAAGGGTTGATAGTTGTGGCTTAGATGATGATATATCGATCGTAAATAGATTGGACCCTGAGGGTGTGAGAAAGCTCGTCGACACCCTAAATTACGGCCAGTTCTTGAGAATCACGGCCATAATTTCTCAAGATTTGCCCGTGATTTTCTCTGTTTTACGACCTTTGCTTTTGCTTTAATCCAAAGTTAAAGATTTGCTTTAACCTAGCCTTGGCTTGCCTTTCCTAGGTAATAGTGAGACTCAACATCCTCAATTTCGGTTTCGAGTGTCACAACCTTAACCGTTTTAGTTCATCTTTGATTCCTTGGGTTTGGGCTTGGGTATTTGAGATTAATTCTTGTCCTTAGATCCTTTCTATACTGCAGCCTCAACAACCTTTATAGAGAGAGTCTTTGGGTGAGATATATGGGGTTTTGGAACTTCACCGTACTCAACCTTACCTTAGTTATACCTTTGCAATCTCGACTTTGTCCTTATATCTATAGAATATCTTGAATCGATTGCCACAATTTGATACCTAGATCTTTAGGGTTGCTGTTTTCCCAATATTTGCAAAGCTTCTATACTTTTACTTGCTCGACTATTTGAAAACTGATTTTGTTTAACCAAATCCCTGAGTTCGATACTCTGGAATTCTTGTTTTATTACGCCGATCCGCACACTGCGGGTTCGCTTGCTTTGATTTCAGTTTTATAAATTTAAAACTTATTTGCACGCACGCTTTGAGGCGAACACAAGTGTTTCACACTTTCTGTACGGTGATTACAAAATTCACAAGTCATCACGTCCGAAATTCTTTGCCTATCGAGATTCTACTTTGTAGGTAGACCATCTAATGTTAGTTTCCATAGAATTTTTTTTATTTTGGGCATAATGTTAATTTTCCATATCCAATTTTTGTCCATGGTAACCCCCACTTTTCGTTTTTGAATCATTTCCATAGCCGATTTGGTCGAATATCATCCTTCATCATTCTCTTCCTAGTACAATCTATCCCTAATATAATTTTTGGGATGATTATAGTTTTTTATTTTTTTTATAATCTTAGTAGCCGGTATATTGTTTAGTCGATTAATCAATTGATGATTCAATTTTTTGTTTGTGATGTACGATGAAGTACTTTCGTTCTAATTTATCAAGTCCTTATTAGTCACCATATCTAGGAGAGGTTTTTCGTTGATCCACCTGTCCTTCCATAATCTAACTTTTTTTCCATCTCCTACTCGCCATCTAAGCCCTTTGTCGAAATCTTCTTTTAATTTTACTAGTTTCTTCCATTGTCATGATATGTTTGCTCCACATTGGTATTTCCAAAGGCATGAGCCTTTTAAGGTATTTTTCTTCTACAATTTTATCCCAAATATTATCCGGGTCTGCCACGATTTTCCACAGAAAATTCATTTGTAGTGCTTTATTCATATATTCTGTTTTCCTAATTCCACATAATGCAGTCCAATCATTGACGGTCAAGCAAGCTGTTATGACCTCACTACCACGGTTTACAGTTCCCGCCACAGGGAACCTGAAGAAGTGTTGACAGTTCATCCAAGTCTTCCACAGATGTGTTGGGATGCACCTGTGAATAATACAAGTTAATCAGTCAGTGAGCTAGAAAACTCGAAAGAAGGGTAATTTTTTTGTAAAAAAGTAGCCTAATACCTACTAGGCTTCCCTTGTTGGAGAGAGCACATTAGCCACCTACAAGAATGTTGCCAACAATAGTTTTCTAAACACTTCCACACCAACAACATCTGCAATCATTTCTTCTGTTAACTGATGACACAACATACAAAAAAAATAAAAACAAACAATTTAGAAAGTCAAAATTTGGACATGAACTCTCACTGTATGCATCTAAACAAAGATTATTGAGTGACATTGTGGCACAAGAGTCAACTGAATCAACATAATTTATACTGCAAACAAGTCAACTCCTGTACCAATAGTGAATACAAGCTCTATTTGACCACTTGCTTAGCTCCAGAACAATTTTAGATTATTGCAATCTAACATGCTAATATTAACCAACCAAAGTATCAGACTATCCAATCCAAAAATGCAAGACAATAAGTCACTAAGTCAGCAAGTGCATAAGTCCCAATCTTCTAGCTATCACTCTTGCACTAAACTTTACTAGGTCAACCAGTGCAAAATTATGATTGTCTTAACATGTCATTTCTCTTTTATTTTCAAATAGAAGACATCAACATTGCCCAAACCGTTTTATTATAATATTAGAAACAACAAACAATACTAAGGATCTGCAACTACAAGCATAATAAAGCGATTTGGCATTAAAAATCATTCTGAAATCAGAATTTACCCTGTCAAGATTGGTGTGGGTAAGTGCAACATAATCATTACAGGCTATGTAGTTTCCAAGAGCAGATAGTTTTTTTCTCAATGCGCTGTACAACTACTTCATCTGGTAGATTGTTCCTTAAGTGTTGAAGTTCTTTAAGAACATAAGAACACACAATAAAAAATATCAATCAAGGGAATAAAATCAAGAAACATTGATTTGTAGGTATCGTAGTACCTATCACAAACAAAGAGAACAACAATTAACATATCTTATACGGTCATACCCTTGAGGTTCTAACCAATTCTTAGCCTCTACAAAACGATACAAGAGTATTTCAGCATAACTGACCCCTGATAGCTAAATAATCATTCATTATGCATTATCCTTGAAACACACCAGTTCAGTGCTCCATTTAGTTATAGCTAAGCTCAATGAATATTAGGCTTACACACAACAGGAGTGCGGGACAATAATGATTCGGCATAAGCATGTCCACGGGTCACGGGTTACCCGTGACCCGGCGGTAACCGGTGGGTCAGTGACCCGGCGGGTTACGGGTACGGGTAAGGGTCGAGGTGATCCTTACCGGTGACCCGGCGGGTCAACCCGGCAAGCATCAATTTTGAGAAAAAAAAAAAAAACTCAACAAGAAAGCTTTGAGTGTCACCCTTCCTGGACCCTCGACCCGGCGGGTCAAGGGTCTAGGTCGAGGGTCGGACCCGCCGGGTTGAAAAAAAAAAAACTTAACCATGCTCGACATATTCTGGTTAGAGTTGTTTACTAGTTGGAGCTCGATATTAGTGTTGGTATTGTGGAGATTCTCCAACATGAGAGGGCAGTTGAAGAACAAATGCTTTGCTGATTCATATGGGTGATTGCAGAGGACAGTAGCCACCTACAAGAATGTTGCCCACAATAGTTTTCTAAACACTTCCACACCAACAACATCTGCAATCATTTCTTCTGTTAACTAATGACACAACATACAAAAAAAAATAAAAATAAACAATTCAGAAAGTCAAAATTTCTAGGGTTTTGGAGGCAAAAATGAAGGGAGAGGGGCTGAAGAGAAAAAGGGCGATATAGCTTGGGGAGCAAGGCGGGAGAGGCTGAATGTTGTGGGGTGGGGGCGGCGGCTGACTCAAGTGGAGATATTTTATTTTATCAGTGAAGGGAACCCTTATCTAGTTTTGGGTCTACAAAAAGTTTACAAACGCATTCCTTTTTTTTTTATACTGTACGGTAAACGATTAATTTAGATCATTTTCTCAAACTCTCCAACCTAGAGCATCCTTCCGTATGAAATCCACCACCTGGGAGAGGACCAATGCGCAACCTAGTGGATAGTCGTGTCCAATTTTGCGAGCTTATCGGCAACACTATTGACTTCTCTAAGGACGTGTTGTATCCTCTTGACCTGTTGGAAACTGACCAAAATATTAGTAATATCTTAAATAATGAGATCAAGTTTCCATGGGGGTTTCCATAGGGGTTTCCTTATTTGTTTAATGGATATGATGATTGTAAGGTTATCTCCTTCAATCTCAAGTTCATTGATCTCCAGATCACATGCTCTGATCAAACCCTTAAGTTCTGAAGTTCTTTAAGAACATAAGAACACAAGAACACACAATAGCTAAATAATCATTCATTATGCATTATCCTTGAAACACAACAGTTCAGTGCTCCATTTAGTTATAGCTAAGCTCAATGAATATTAGGCTTACACACAAAAGAAGTGCAGGACAATAATGACTCGGCATAAGCATGTCCACGGGTCACGGGTTACCCGTTAGCCGGCGGTAACCGGTGGGTCAGTGACCCGGCGGGTTACGGGTACGGGTAAGGGTCGAGGTGATCCTTACCGGTGACCCGGCGGGTCAACCCGGCAAGCATCAATTGAGAAAGAAAAAAAAACTCAACAAGAAAGCGTTGTGTGTCACCCTTCCCGGACCCTCGACCCGACGGGTCGAGGGTCGGCCCGCCGGGTTGAAAGAAAAAACTCGACCCGGCGGGTTGGCCTTTTACACGGGTCCGACCCGTGGACATGCTTAATTCGGCATAGACAAGAAAGCGTTGTGCGTACATGTATGTACTCACCTTGATCGGTAGTGGTGTGAGGCAAAAGAAGCCCTTTTCTAGTTTCCTGCCAATATAAAGAACACAATTAAGTTAATAAATACACTTAATGAGCCGCTAAGTTACAAATATGCGTATTGATTTTTCTATTTGAATCAATAAACTTCACCAGAACATAATAGTCCGATTATTCGAGTTCCGCCAATGGATGTCTTCACAACTAAAAAGTAACCTGTCAACTCTGCTTTGAACGTGATAACAACAATCATCCATTGTAATCCCAAACAAGTAAGAATAAGGTTGCACATGAGGACACCAATAAAAGAAAGGAACAAATAGAAGTGGCAATAACAAGCCTAAAATATGTAGAAGCTCCCATATCCTCCAATTGCAACTAAACAATAGACATTAGTAAGCTTAGAAAAAACGTCAATTTCACAGTTGTTCTCAAATTGAAGCCCTACACAAATTAAATTAGTAAACCAATCATTAGGTTTAACAGTAAAAAGAACACACATTGGTCCAAGAACAACTTAAAAATTTGGAATCTGTTTAGCAGGAAACTTTGAGTGCATGAAAGTGAAGAAAAAAAGGGAGAAACTAGGCTTACTTGTCGCCATGAAGATAAAACGACGATTGCGAAGGTAAAGAAAGAAATCGAAACTCAAAAAAGTCTGCAAAATCGATGAGAAATGGAGGTGAAATATAAAAATTAGGGTTTTGGGGGCAAAAATGAAGGGAGAGGGGCTGAAGAGAAAAAGGGCGATATAGCTTGGGGAGCAAGGCGGGAGAGGCTGAATGTTGTGGGGTGGGGGCGGCGGCTGACTCAAGTGGAGATATTTTATTTTATCAGTGAAGGGAACCCTTATCTAGTTTTGGGTCTACAAAAAGTTTACAAACGCATTCCTTTTTTTTATATACTGTACGGTAAGCGATTAGGTTAGATCATCTTCTCAAACTCTCCAACCTAGAGCATCCTTCCGGATGAAATCCACCACCTGGGATGGGACCAATGCGCAACCTAGTGGATAGTCATGTCCCAATTCTGCGAGCTTATTGGCAACACTATTGACTTCTCTAAGGACGTTTTGTATCCTGACCTGTTGGAAACTGACCAAAATATTAGTAATATCTTAAATGATGAGATCAAGTTTCCATGGGGGTTTCCATGGGGGTTTCCTTATTTGTTTAATGGATATGATGATTGTAAGATTATCTCCTTCAATCTCAAGTTCATTGATCTCCAGATCACATGCTCTGATCAAACCCTTAAGTGCTGAAGTTCTTTAAGAACATAAGAACACAAGAACACACAATAGCTAAATAATCATTCATTATGCATTATCCTTGAAACACAGCAGTTCAGTGCTCCATTTAGTTATAGCTAAGCTCAATGAATATTAGGCTTACACACAACAGGAGTCCGGGACAATAATGTTTTGGCATAAGCATGTCCACGGGTCACGGGTTACCCGTGACCCGGCGGTAACCGGTGGGTCAGTGATCCGGCGGGTTACGGGTACGGGTAAGGGTCGAGGTGATCCTTACCGGTGACCCGGCGGGTCAACCCGGCAAGCATCAATTTTGAGCAAAAAAAAAAAACTCAACAAGAAAGCGTTGAGTGTCACCCTTCCCGGACCCTCGACCCGGCGGGTCAAGGGTCTGGGTCGAGGGTCGGACCCGCCGGGTTGAAAGAAAAAACTCGACCATGCTCGACATATTCTGGTTAAAGTTGTTTACTAGTTGGAGCTCGATATTAGTGTTGGTATTGTGGAGATTCTCCAACATGAGAGGGCAGTTGAAGAACAAATGCTTTGCTGATTCATATGGGTGATTGCAGAGGACAGTAGCCACCTACAAGAATGTTGCCCACAATAGTTTTCTAAACACTTCCACACCAACAACATCTGCAATCATTTCTTCTGTTAACTAATGACACAACATACAAAAAAAATAAAAATAAACAATTCAGAAAGTCAAAATTTCTAGGGTTTTGGAGGCAAAAATGAAGGGAGGGGGCTGAAGAGAAAAAGGGCGATATAGCTTGGGGAGCAAGGCGGGAGAGGCTGAATGCTGTGGGGTGGGGGCGGCGGCTGACTCAAGTGGAGATATTTTATTTTATCAGTGAAGGGAACCCTTATCTAGTTTTGGGTCTACAAAAAGTTTACAAACGCATTCCTTTTTTTTATATACTGTACGGTAAGCGATTAGATTAGATCATCTTCTCATACTCTCCAACCTAGAGCATCCTTCCGGATGAAATCCACCACAACTGGAAGGGGACCAATGCGCAACCTAGTGGATAGTCGTGTCCCAATTCTGCGAGCTTATCGGCAACACTATTGACTTCTCTAAGAACGTGTTGTATCCTTACCTGTTGGAAACTGACCAAAATATTAGTAATATCTTAAATGATGAGATCAAGTTTCCATGGGGGTTTCCATGGGGGTTTCCTTATTTGTTTAATGGATATGATGATTGTAAGATTATCTCCTTCAATCTCAAGTTCATTGATCTCCAGATCACATGCTCTGATCAAACCCTTAAGTGCTGAAGTTCTTTAAGAACATAAGAACACAAGAACACACAATAGCTAAATAATCATTCATTATGCATTATCCTTAAAACACAACAGTTCAGTGCTCCATTTAGTTATAGCTAAGCTCAATGAATGTTAGGCTTACACACAAAAGAAGTGCGGGACAATAATGACTCGGCATAAGCATGTCCACGGGTCACGGGTTACCCGTTAGCCGGCGGTAACCGGTGGGTCAGTGACCCGGCGGGTTACGGGTACGGGTAAGGGTCGAGGTGATCCTGTTAGCATGAAATATTGTGATATTCTAAGCACGTTTTCTAAGTGTATTTGATTCATATTGATAGTCGTTGATTGAGCATTGTTGCATTTGTGAGCTAGTTTACCTATATTGTCGATATAGATGTCTACACAAGCTTTATGTGTATTATAGGTGATTGAGAGCCATTTCCGAACGGAATTGAGCAAGGATGAGCTGATTGAGTATGTCCATTGATTGAGGGCATTTTTAGGAGCAAAATGGATGTCAACTTCAGGAATGCACGAGGCTAGGGAAGAATCACGTTCTTGCCCTAAACCACGCTCTAAAATACGGCCGTACTACGAACGACGTTCAGTTCCACGGCCGTGGAACCCTGCAGGAGAAGCGTGGTTCATTCCAGAAGCTTTTACGGTCGTGGAATCTTTGTGTTCAAACCGTGTTGATTTCCACGCTCTAAATTACGGTCGTGGAACCTTCCACGACCGTGATCTTGACGGTTCTTTTCGCCACATTTTAAGCCACGATCTTTTAGAAGATTGGGCCGGGCCGATATTTTATCTTGCCCTATAAAAAGACAGACGGAGGGAGATTCCGTCATCCCTGCTTACCCCCGCTCACATCCCCGCTCACATCCCTGCTTACATCTTCGCTTAGAGACTTTCGCCTACGCCTCGACTTGAAGATTTCGGCGATTCTTGCAAAAGACGTAATTTGCGCTCATCCTTGGAGTTGCCCTAATCTCGCACTTTTGGTGGAGATTGCTGTTGAGTTTTCCGGATCGACGGAAGATTAAAGATTCGGAAGGTTGTTCGCAAGAAGATTTCTCTTCTTGTTTAGGTTTGATTTAGAAGACGGATTGACATCCCGTTCTTCCTTCTTATCTACGATTGTGTTTGTTTGTTCTATTCCGAATCTTGTGACGATATTAGTTCTTGATTGTGACATTGAGATTGGTTTGAAGTTTATTGAAGGTTTTCGGAAGTTTTCATCTTTCAATCTTTTAATCATTGAATTTAATATCAATATGACTGTTATTGGCTAAAAACCCTTAACAATTCTAAGGTGAAGGGTTGATAGTTGTGGCTTAGATGATGATAGATCGATTGTAAACGGATTAGACCCTGAGAGTTAGAGAGAATCGTCGACGAACCCTAAATCACGGTTTGTTCTTGAGTTCCACGACCGTGGAATCTCAAGATCCAACCGTAATTTCTCTTAAGTTTACGAACCTGCTTTTACTTCAATCCAAAGTTAAAGATTTGCTTTAACTTAGTTTAGCTTGCCTTTTCTAGGTGGTAGTGAAGCCTCAACAACCTCTACCTCGATTGTGAGTGTCATAACCTCGATCGGTTAAGTTAGTTTCGATCCTTGGATTGTAAGTTTGGGTATTTGACATAAATTCTTACCTCTAGAACCTTTCTATATTGAAGCCTCAACAACCTGTATAGAGAGTGTCTCGTAGGTGAGTCATAGAAGGTTTTTGGAACTTCACCGTACGATTACCTTACATTAGCATACCTTTGCATATCTTAACTCTGTCTTTATATCATTAATATATCTTGAATCGATTGCCACAGCTAGATACTTGGATCTTTTGGTTTCGGCCGAATTCGGTTACCGGTTGTCAAGCTTGGGAGCTTGCTCTCGTTATTTGATATTACTTTGAGTGCATGCGCAGGTCTAGGAACACCGAAGACCTCTTACCTCTTGATCAAGAGCTAGAGAAAACTTTAAGGCAAAAGCGCAAGGAAAAGAAGATGGCTGAAGAACACGAACGCGATCTTCAGGCGGAGTTGGCGGAGAAAGAAGCTCAACTACAATGGAATGAGAACATCCGCCGGGATGAAATGGATCGTCATCAATCTGAAGTTAACGATCTAAAAGATATGATGTTCCAAATGAGGATAGAGCTAAGCGACCTTAAGAATAAGGGAAGCAAGAAATCCTCAAGAAGGGCATCAAGGTCTAGAAGAAGAAGTCATTCATCCGCCGATGATAGCGATTCTTCTATGCCACCACTAGAGGAAATTGATCCCACGATCAATGTAAATCCTTTCCATCCACGGGGAGCTACTAATCGCCGCATTCCACCTAGGAATGCGGGAGTCGAACGTGTAGATGATGAGCCAAGAACTCTTGGCCAAAGGATGGATCCAACACAACAACCACGCCGCTTGGGCGTGAATTTTGATGCTGAAGATGTACAAGGGTTTAGCTTCAACCCTCAAGTTATTACTCTTGTTCGCCAAAACCAATTTGGCGGGACAAGCGCTGAATCTCCACACCAACACTTACAAAACTTTGAGTGTATGATTGAGACAATGAGACCGAAGAATGCTACTACCAACAACTATAAGCTCAAGCCTTTCTTCTTCTCCTTGAAGGGGAAAGCGTTGTCTTGGTACCAAGCTCTTCCTAGTGGGAAACTAGACACGTGGGAAGACCTTTCCACGGAGTTCCTCACCAAATTCTTTCCGCCATCCAAAACGGCGGAACTTAGAGGTAAGATCAATACATTTTTCATGAGATCTAACGAAAGTTTGTTTCAATCTTGGGAAAGGTTTCAGGATTTGCTCTTGGATTGCCCTCATCATGGCATATCCAAACTTGCCTTGCTGGAGATTTACTATAAGGGGCTGGATGCGGGAACGCAATTCAACCTTTAATCCCTCTCATGTGGAACGTTCATGGACATGAGAGAAGATGACGCTTGGGACTTCATTGAGAAGCAAGCAAGGGTCATAGAGAAGTATTCCCACCGGAAAGTGGAGGGAAATCGTGTGGAGCAAGGAGCAAAGCTCACACATGAAGCTCAAAATCAGATTTTCTCCCTCAACAATGAGATCAAAGAGTTGAAGGAGGCTATCAAGACCAACTTCCCAAAACAACAAGGAAAGGATGTTGGCTATTTGGGCAACAACAATGGCGGTGATAACACAAACCGCAACAACAACAACAATAAACGGAACAATAACCGGAACAATTGGAATGACAACAACAACAATAACAACAACCGGAACAACAATTGGAACACCAATAGGGGTTCAAACAACAACAATTGGCGCTCCAATCAACAAAATTCCGGTAACTCTTATCCTTCCAATTCTAATTCACTAACTCCACCCTCCTCTTCCTCTACTCCTTTGAAAAGCCAGGGGCAATCATCTAATGGAGGAAACACTTCGGGGAAGGAGAAGCCCGATCCCATGTTGGAAACGATATTGGGAAAGCTACAAGGGCTGGAGAACCGCATCATTAAGGTTGATGATCAAATTTCTAAGGTTGATAAAGCTCAAAAGGTTTTAGAAAACCAAATGTTCAACCATGCGGAGGAAGTTCCTAGGAATCAAGGGAAACTTCCAGGAAAGACGGAGGACAACCCTAAGGGAAGGGTTATGGCAATCACAACTAGGAGCGGAGTGACTACCACCGATCCGCAGCCTAAATTTGTTGAAGTCTCCGTAGAAAAGGACAAGGAGAAAGAGAAGGGGAAGGAGAAGGGAGATGTCTACGTTCCTCCTCCGGCTTACAAACCTCCCCTACCATTCCCTCAATCTAGAGCGAGAGCGCGCCTAGATAAACAATTTGGTAAGTTTATAGAACTCATGAGTAAGCTGCATATTAATATACCCTTTATTGATGCTATTGTAGGTATGCCGGCTTATGGCAAGTTCTTAAAGGAGCTCCTCTCTAACAAGAGGAAGCTAGAAGATTTCGGTGAGGTTAAGATGAGTTCGGATTCTTCGGATCTCATCAAGACCATGAAGGAGAAAATGCCCCCAAAGCTGAAAGATCCGGGATCATTTTGCATTCCCATAGGAGTGGGGGATGTCACATACGATGCATTATGTGACTTAGGAGCAAGTGTGAGCATCATACCACTTGCATTGTGCAGGAAGATCGGTTTAGGCGATCCTAAACCGGTGAAGATGACGTTATACATGGCGGATCGATCCATCACTCGCCCCGTCGGTATTGTAGAAGACGTCCCGGTCAAGCTAGGTAAATTCTTTGTTCCCATTGATTTTGTCGTGCTTGACATTCCTGCAGATAGTCCGGTCCCGATCATACTCGGAAGACCGTTTCTTGCGACTTCCGGCTGCATAGTCGATTGCAAGAATGGTAGACTCACTTTTGATATAGGAGAAGAGAAAGTAGAGTTCGTTCTTTCCACTCTAATGAAGGAGCCAATCTTTGATGAGGATATTTTCGATATCCAAGATGAAGAAGGTTTGTCTAGGGAGGAGGTAAGTGCGATTCTCTTTAACGATCCTCTACAAAAAGTCATTACTATGAGTCTAACAAATGTAGGGGAAGAACAAGAGTGCAGTGAGGCAATTGAAGCCTTAGAAGCACAAGAAGAGATGCATGAAGTGGAGTTTGAAAAACTTCACGATGAGGCAGAAAACGTGAGAATCCACGGCCACACACTATATTCCACGGCCGTGGATTTCACAAACAAAACCGTGTCCCACTCCAGAGAGTTATACGGTCGTGGAGAAGACATGACAACCATATTTCCTTTCCACGCCCTAAACCACGGCCGTGGAGGACATGGGGAACCCGTAATTCTGGCCGTGGAAAGGGGTGATCGAGACACTTCTTCAACTTCTTTTGATTCTTCTCCCACATCTTCAACACCCTTAGACACTTCTAAGGAAACATCGGATGCTCCTCAAGGATCGTTGGAAGCTCCGAAAGCGATGGAATTAAAACCACTTCCTACTCATCTAAGGTACGCTTTTCTAGGACCTAATTCTACCTTTCCGGTTATCGTTAGTTCCGAACTAAGCATAGATGAACATAATCAGCTCATGATTGTCCTTAGGAAACATAGGAAAGCTTTAGGCTATACTATTGAGGACTTAGTAGGAATTAAACCCTCCCTATGCATGCATAAGATACTAATGGAGGAGGATTTTAGAACTTCAAGACAACCTCAAAGGCGGTTGAATCCGACCATGAAAGAGGTTGTCAAGAAGGAAATTCTTAAACTTCTTGATGCAGGTATCATCTACCCTATCTCCGATAGTAAGTGGGTGAGTCCGGTTCAAGTAGTTCCGAAGAAGGGAGGAATGACGGTCATCACCAACAAGAACAACGAACTCATTCCTACCCGAACCGTGACAGGATGGCGGATGTGCATCGACTATCGCAAGCTCAACAATGCAACGAGGAAGGATCACTTCCCGTTGCCATTCATTGATCAAATGCTTGAAAGGTTAGCACAACATTCACATTTTTGCTACCTTGACGGTTATAGTGGTTTCTTTCAGATCCCGATACACCCGGACGATCAGGAGAAGACCACATTCACGTGCCCATGGGGTACGTTTGCCTATAGGAGAATGTCGTTCGGGCTTTGCAACGCCCCGGCCACCTTTCAACGGTGCATGATGGCCATCTTCTCCGAATACATAGAGGAAATCATGGAAGTCTTCATGGACGATTTCCTTTCTAACCTTTCTCTTGTTTTGCAAAGGTGTGAAGACACTAACCTAGTTCTTAATTGGGAGAAGTGTCAATTTATGGTTAAGGAAGGAATTGTATTAGGTCACTTAGTCTCTAATAGAGGGATAGAAGTAGATAAAGCTAAAATAGAGACCATAGAGAAGCTTCCTCCCCCAACTTCGGTGAAAGGGATAAGAAGTTTCCTAGGACATGCTGGATTTTATAGACGTTTCATTAAAGACTTTTCTAAGATATCAAAACCGCTCACTAATCTATTGATGAAGGATGCAATTTTTGAGTTTTCGCAGGAATGCTTGGATGCGTTTAACACAATTCAACAAGCTCTAATTTCAGCACCTATTATCCAACCTCCGGATTGGACTCTTCCCTTTGAGGTTATGTGCGATGCTAGTGACGTAGCTATAGGAGCTGTTCTTGGACAACGAAGGAAGGGCGAACCCATGCCATATACTATGCTAGCAAGACGCTAGATGAAGCGCAGCTCAATTACGCCACTACCGAAAAAGAGTTTTTAGCCATTGTCTATGCTATTGACAAGTTTTGCTCTTATCTTGTAGGTGCAAAGGTGATTGTCTACACGGATCATGCTGCGATCCGGTACCTCCTTGCGAAGAAAGATGCGAAGTCAAGGCTAATTAGATGGATTCTTCTCCTACAAGAATTCGATCTTGAGATCCGCGACAAGAAAGGTTCAGAAAACTCTGTTGCGGATCATTTGAGTCGCCTAACACATCTAGAGGACGACCATTTACCCATCGACGACTCCTTTCCGGACGAACACCTACACATTATTGAGGAGTGCATCGATGTGATCTCCAAAGGTAACGAACCATGGTTTGCTGATTTTGTTAACTATTTGGTTTGTCAGGAGATACCGCCCGGACTATCCTACGCACAATGGAAGAAGTTCTTTAAGGATGTCCGGGAATACTTTTGGAACGAGCCTCTCCTCTTTAAGAGAGGTCCGGATGGCATCATTCGGCGATGTGTGCCGGAAGATGAGATGCAAAGTGTCATCCGCCATTGTCATTCACTACCTTGTGGAGGACACGCTAGTACGAACAAGACTAGCGCAAAGGTATTGCAATCTGGATTCTTTTGGCCTACTTTGTTTAGAGATGTGCAATCCTTTGTTTCTTGCTGCGATGCTTGTCAAAGAACAGGCAATATCTCTAGGAGGAATGAGATGCCCCTCAACAACATCCAAGAGGTGGAGATTTTCGACGTTTGGGGAGTTGATTTCATGGGACCGTTCCCATCCTCTTGTGGAAACCAATACATACTATTGGCGGTGGATTACGTTTCTAGAAGGGTGGAAGCAATTGCCTCTCCCACATATGATGCCATGGTGGTGGTTAAGTTCTTCAACAAGACCATCTTCCCGCGATTTGGGACACCAAGGACTATCATTAGTGATGGAGGTTCTCACTTCATAGCCCGTCGCTTTGAAGCTCTTCTAGCTAAGTATGGGGTTACTCACAAGGTCGCTACCCCTTATCATCCACAAACAAGTGGACAAGTTGAGATCTCAAATAGGGAGATCAAAGGAATCTTAGAGAAGACGGTTTCAAGGACTAGGAAGGATTGGTCCTTGAAGCTTGACGATGCATTGTGGGCGTACCGGACTGCGTACAAGACTCCCATAGGAACCACACCATACAACCTTGTGTATGGGAAGTCTTGTCACTTGCCGGTGGAGTTGGAGCACAAGGCGTTTTGGGCTATCAAGTGGCTAAACTTTAGCATGAAGGAAGCGGGAGAGAAGCGTCTCCTAGACCTTAATGAGTTGGACGAACTCCGCTTGAATGCTTATGAAAACGCTAAGATCTTTAAGGAGAGAGCGAAGCGTTGGCATGATAAGCATATCATTCCAAAGGACTTCAAAGAAGGAGATCAAGTTCTCCCCTTCAATTCAAGGCTTCGTCTCTTTCCAGGTAAGCTTAAATCTCGTTGGACCGGACCCTTTCTAATTAAGCGTATTTTCCCCCATGGTGCAGTTGAAGTATGGGGTGAAGCGGGCGGAAGCTTTAAGGTGAACGGCCAACGACTCAAGAAGTACACGCCGGAACTCCAAGCTGAAGAGTTCGCGTCTACCGCACTCGAATAAGTGCGAGATTGGTCTAGCTACGGACCTTAAACAAAGCGCTTCTTGGGAGGCAACCCAAGGTATTGCATTTTTGTTTTTGTTTTCGATTCATAGTTTAGCTTAGTTTAGACGTTTTTCGCTTTATTTTGCCTCGATTTCTTCCGGTATGTTCGTGTTTTTGGATGTAGGAACGATGGAAAAGGAAAAGGGAAGGATAATGTTGAAGAAAAGTGACGAAATTTGGACTTTGGAGCTTTACAGAGAGTTCCACGGTCGTGACAGCTACAGTGACCGTAATTTCCAAAAGCCTTTGAAAATTCACCAAAACCACGGTTCCGTACAAAACCACGGCCGTGGAACACCCCGACAGACCGTGATTTTAAAAATTTTGCCTGTGACTATATAAACCACGTTCTTCACCAAAACACTCCACAAAATCCCCCTTCCACAACCTAAACGCCAAAATCCACGACCCTCTCTCAAATCCTCGTTTCTTAATCGTTTTTAACGATTCTTCTTCCCAAATTGAAGCAAATTCGACCACCAACAAGATCCAAGCGACGAATCGAGCGGAAATTCGCCAAGGAACGCGCAATTCGGATTTTTAAATCCGAAAAATAGGTTTTTCCACTCTTCTTGATCTTTGTCGATTTTGTTCGTTTTTGTTAGAAATTTTAGGAAGAACTGATTGAGATTGGAAGAAATTAAACTAAGGCTGATTGATTGTTGAGTTTGAGGGTTGTTTGCTGAGATTTGCGAAAAACTGAGACAAACCACGGTTTCTGGGAGAACCACGGCCGTGGAACCTCTAGAACAGCCCGTAATTTTGAACAGAAATGGACTTTGTGAGGAGAGTTTCTGGGAGGATAAAAGAGAAGAAGAATGACCAAAACAAGAAGAGGAAGGGTAATCCCTCTTCTTCCTCATCCTCTAGAGCACCACCACCCTCTTCCCCTTCACCTCCATCATCACCTTCATCACCCTCACCTCCTAGCCCTAGAGTACCGACTATACACGAGGATCACCTCGCAGCATTCGAGAGGATTGAGGAGAGGGATGTGATTGGTCCTAGGTACCTATTGTTGGAGGATCTAGCTCCTCTCAACATTATAGATGACCTTACTTGGCTCTTGGATAGAGCCGGACTAGTTGTCTTCTCGGCTATCCGAGAAGACGCCTACGAGGAGATTACGAGGAAGGTAGTGACGTCCTTTCAGCATAGCCATGTAGATAGGACCG
Source organism: Fagopyrum esculentum (assembly GCA_033239045.1). NCBI lineage: Eukaryota > Viridiplantae > Streptophyta > Magnoliopsida > Caryophyllales > Polygonaceae > Fagopyrum > Fagopyrum esculentum. The sequence continues at coordinate 16,901,192 of BSUD01000006.1, read as the reverse complement.
TTTCTTTCCGTCTTATGGAAAGAAACTATGACTTTTCCATTCGTGAATTCGGGACCTTCTTCGGGTTTCATGAGACCTTTAACGGTCGATTTCCTAGTGGCGTTTACGCCAAGGACTTTTGGGAGGAGGTAGCGATGATTTACGCCAACGAGGACCGTTGGCAACCTGCTGATACCAAGGCTAGGTTGATGTACCACCTAGCCTTGAAGATTGCTCACCGTGTTCTTTCGGAGTGTCTCTTTCCTAGGACGGAGACGCCCCAAAAGATCAAGACGGATGAGCTCTTTTTGCTGTATTCTATGCTGTACGGGCGCCGAGCTGACTGTGCCACCCTCTTGGCTGCTACTATGAGCAAGCTCAAGAACAAGAGGAAGGGCAACATTGGATATTGTGGGATAGTTACCCACCTTGCTAGGAGCTTGGGTGTTGACTTTTCTGCGTGTACCCGTATACCGGCCGTTCCCTTAGGACTCCATGCCTTCATGACTAGGGGTCTCATCTTCCCCACACATAGAGGTCCACCTTATGCGGCCATGCCTTGGGAGAGCAGGACAGGTAGGGGTATAGAGTGGCTACCAGAGTACTCCATTATGGCGGGACGCCATAATTGGAAGGAGACGTTCGCTGTATGCATGCGAACAGGATTGCAGCTCCCCCATATGTCCCACCACCAGTTGTTGAGGAGGAGGAGATGGGAGATCAGTTTGAGGGTAGAGGAGGAGCCGAGCAGGAGTTTGGCACGTTTCCGGATCAGCCGGATGCGGCCCCCGATGTGCCTAGATGTTCTCCACGTCCAACTAGAGCTTCAGGCTCGTCTTCTCGCCGCGCTAGCGTGAGTGAGAGACCTACATGGATGACCACGCCTCCTACATGGTATGGAGTTCCACCTCCTTGGTCCACAGAGCAGTCAGCAGCACCAGCACCAGCACCAGCACCGTCCGATGCTCCAGCATGGTACAGCCAAGCTCCGGGATGGTATGAGCAGATGCCGGATTGGGCTACTGGTCTTTCGGAGAGGGTAGGAGCATTGGAGATCTGAGCCGATGCTAGAGATGGACGCTTGGACGACCTCGATCACATGATGAGAGACGTCTACCGCCAGCAGTTTGGGCGGTTTTATGATCCTAGCTTCTCTCCATTCCTGCCTCCACCAGCGCCGCAGTGATTGATTGCATGACAGTTTCGCTTTAGCCGCTCCACCGCCACTTTGTGAGTTTCTTTTTCTTTTCTTTCTTTTCTTTCTTTCTTTTAAACATTAGGGACAATGTTCGTCCTAAGTATGGGGTGGGGTGGGACTAAAAGTTGTAATAACTCTTACTCACTATGTTTGCTTCTTATCGAGACTATCATTGCATGTTCATTATATTGTTGCATGTTTCATTATTGCATTGCATGAAAAAGAACTTGAAAAACCCATAAAAATTGAAAAATTTTGAAAATTTTGTGCTTCTAGTGAATTGATATGATTTCCATGATAATCGCTACTTGTGAATTGAGTTTGATGACAATTGCATGCTTAAACGATTAGTGAATCGAAAAGAAATTGAATGTGTCGATTTTACTTTCTTTTTGCAAATCTCATAATGTGATAAATGTTACCTAAATCATGTTGAGAAATTGAAGTTGAAATCACATTATAAGTTCCTATGCTTCTTGTTGAGATGATTAAGGCAATTCGATTTTTCTTTCTTCTTTCTTTGATCATTTTAGCTCCTCATTGAAATATTGACCTCCTTTACCTATCCGGGAATTTGGAGAAGTGAATGAAAAAGGCATGTTTGATGTGGGAGGGCCATGAGAGCAATTATTTGCAATCAAAAGAATAGAAAGAAATTGTAGGTTTGGGGAAGTCAATCATGACGATGAGTAACTCGGCACCATTCACATAGCCGGGTGTTTGTGTCTTGCCAAAGTCGGATTGAGCGATATTCCTAGCGGATTATGGTATGTGCGCTAAGGGTTTGAGGCATCTCATGAAAAATTGAGAAACGTCAATCTCCTAGGCTTCGGTTTTTGTGCACCTCTATCCATAACTCCAAAAGTAAAGTCGAAAAATGAAAGGAAGAGAGCGAAGCTCTAAGTTGAAGGTGTGTGTTAGCATGAAATATTGTGATATTTTAGGAACGTTTTCTAAACGTATTTGATTTATAATTAATAGTCTTTGATTGATCTTTATGCATATGTGAGCTAGTATTGCCTATATTGTCGATATGGATGTCTACACAAGTTCTATGTTGATTATAGGTGATTTGGAGCTATTTCCGAACGGAATCGAGCAAAGGAGAGTTGAGTTGATATGTCCATAGATCGAGGACACTTTTTGGAAGCAATTTGGAGTATTAGATTGAGGAATGCACGAGTTTAGGGAAGAATCACGTTCTTGCCCTAAATTACGCCCTAAAATACGGCCGGAATCCAAAACCACGTTCAGAATTACGGTTGTGGATTCAGAGTCAGAATTCGATGTTCATTACAGGGGATTCTACGGTCGTGGAACTAACCGTAATTGTTTCCACGCCCTAGAATTACGGTCGTGGAATCTTCCACGACCGTGATCTTGGCGAATCTCTCGCCACACTTCGAAGCCATGATCTTTTGAAGATCGGGCCGGGCCGACACCTTGCCCTGCATTATAAAAAGACGGAAGAAAGGAGATTTCAAGATCACCGCTTATCATCGCTTAGGCCTGCTTAGTAATCAACGCTTAGCAACGCACAAACCCTCGTTTAGAGGTATTTGGGAGATCTCATTGGAGATCAAAGTTTGCATCGGAGAGTTGTTCAAATCTCGCACTTTTAGTGGAGATTGCTGTAGAGATTTCCAGAAATTGTGGAAGATCGAAGTTCTTGGAAGATTTTGCAAGAAGATCTCTCTTCTTGTTTAGGTTTGATTTGAAAACGGATTGACATCCCGTTTCTCTTTCTTCCTAAGGTTGTGATTGTTTATTCTGTTTTGAATCTTTTGACAAACATTTGCTCTTGATTGTGATCTTGAGATTTAGTTGAAGGTTATTGAAAGTTCTTGAAAGTTTTCATCTTTTCATCTTCTAATTCTTGAATTGAAATCAATATGACTGTTATTGGCTAAAAACCCTTAACAATTCTAAGGTGAAGGGTTGATAGTTGTGGCTTAGATGATGATAGATTGATCGCAAACGGATTAGACCCTGAGAGTTAGAGAAACATCGTCGACAAACCCAAATTACGGGTTGTTCTTGAGTCCACGGCCGTGGAACCTCAAGAACTAACCGTGATTTCCCTTAAATCTACGAACCTGCTTTTACTTCAATCTAAAGTTAAAGATTTGTTTTAGCTTAGTTTAGACTTGTCTTTTCTAGGTGGTAGTGAGCCTCAACAACCTCTACCTCGATTGTGAGTCTCAACAACCTCAATCGGTTACGTTAGTCTTGATCTTTAGGTTATAAGTTTGGGTATTTGCTACTAATTCTCGCCTTTAGAATCTTTCTATATTGAGCCTCAACAACCTGTATAGGGAGTACCTTTTAGGTGAGTTACATAAGGTTTTTGGAACCTCAACCGTACGATTACCTTACATTAGTATACCTTTGCATATCTCTGCTCTGTCTTTACATCATTAGTATATCTTGAATCTATTGCCACAGCTGGATACCTGGATCTTTAGGATTGTTGTTTTCCCAATATTTGCAAACTCTCATATTTACTTGCTTGATAACCTGCAACCGAGTTCGTTCCCACCCAAATCCCTGTGTTCGATACTCTGGAATTCTTGCTTAACTACGTCGATCCGTACACTGCGGGTTCGCTTGCTTGATTCTAGTTTTATAAATTTAAAACTTATTTGCACACACCTCTAGGGGCGAACAAGTTTTTGGCGCCGTTGCCGGGGATTTGGTTTCGGCCGAATCCGGTAGCCGTTTGTCAAGCTTGGGAGCTTGCTCTCGTTATTTGATTTTTCTTTGAGTGCATGCGCAGGTCTAGGAACACCGAAGATCTCTTGCCTCTTGATCAAGAGCTAGAGAAAACCTTAAGACAAAAGCGCAAGGAAAAGAAGATGGCCGAAGAAAACGGACGTGATTTTCATACGGAGTTGGCGGAAAAAGAAGCTCAACTCCGTTGGAATGAGACTCTCCGCAAGGATGAGATGGATCGTCATCAGTCTCAAGTTAACGGTCTACAAGACATGCTTTTCCAAATGAGAATAAAGATGAGCGACCTTGAAGAGAAGGTTGGCAAGAAGTCCTCAAGAAGGAGATCAAGGTCTAAAAGAAAAAGCCACTCATCCGCTGATGATAGTGACTCTTCCATGCCGCCGTTAGAAGAGATTGATCCTACGATTAATATAAATCCCTTCCATCCACAAGGAACTACTAATCGCCGCATCCCACCAAGGAATGCGAGAGTCGAACGTGTGGATAATGAGCCAAGAACTCTTGGCCAACGGATGGATCCAACACAACAACCACGCCGCTTAGGTGTGAATTTTGATGCTGAAGATGTTCAAGGGTTTAGCTTTAACCCTCAAGTTATCACCCTTGTTCGCCAAAACCAATTTGGCGGTACAAGTGCTGAATCTCCACACCAACACTTGCAAAACTTCGAATGCATGATGGAGACAATGAGACCGAAGAACGCTACTACCAACAACTATAAGCTCAAACCTTTCTTTTTCTCCTTGAAAGGGAAAGCGTTGTCTTGGTACCAAGCTCTTCCTAATGGGAAACTAGACACGTGGGAAGACCTTTCCGCAGAGTTTCTCACCAAATTCTTTCCGCCTTCCAAAACAGCGGAACTTAGAGGTAAGATTAATGCTTTTTCTATGAGACCTAACGAAAGTTTGTTTCAGTCATGGGAAAGGTTTCAGGATTTGCTCTTGGATTGCCCCCATCATGGCATATCCAAGCTTGCCTTGCTGGAAATTTACTATAAAGGGCTGGATGCGGGAACGCAATTCAACCTCCAATCCCTCTCATGTGGAACGTTCATGGACATGAGAGAAGATGACGCTTGGGACTTCATTGAGAAGCAAGCAAGAGTCATAGAGAAGTATTCCCACCGGAAAGTGGAGGGAAATCGTGTGGAGCAAGGAGCGAAGCTCACACATGAAGCTCAAAATCAGATTTTCTCCCTCAACAATGAAATCAAAGAGTTGAAGGAGACTATCAAGACCAACTTCCCAAAGCAACAAGGGAAGGATGTTGGCTATTTGGGCAACAACAATGGCGGCAACAACAACAACCGGGGTAACAACCGGAATAACAACTGGAATGGAAACAACAACAACCGGAACAATGATTGGAACAACAATCGGGGTTCAAACAACAACAATTGGCGCCCCAATCAACAAAATTCCGGTAACTCTTATCCTTCCAATTCTAGCTCACTAACTCCACCTTCCTCTTCCTCTACTCCTTTGAAAAGCCAGGAGCAATCATCTAATGGAGGAAACAATACGGGAAAGGAGAAGCCAGATCCCATGTTGGAAACGATCTTGGGAAAGCTTCAAGGGATGGAGAACCGCCTCATTAAGGTTGATGATCGAGTTTCTAAAATCGACAAAGCTCAAAGGGTTTTAGAAAATCAAATGTTCGATCATGCGGAGGAAGTTCCTAGAAATCAAGGGAAGCTTCTAGGGAAGACGGAGGACAACCCTAAGGGAAGGGTAATGGCGATTACAACTAGGAGCGGAGTGACTACCACCGACCCGCAGCCTACGTTCGTTGAAGTCCCCGTAGAGAAGGACAAAGGAAAGGGGAAAGAGAAGGAAGATGTCTATGTTCCTCCTCCAGCTTTCAAACCTCCCCTACCGTTCCCTCAATCTAGAGCGCGAGCGCGCCTAGACAAGCAATTCGGTAAGTTCATAGAACTCATGAGCAAGCTGCATATTAATATACCTTTCATTGATGCCATTGTAGGTATGCCGGCTTATGGCAAGTTCTTGAAGGAGCTCCTCTCTAACAAGAGGAAGCTAGAAGATTTTGGAGAGGTCAAGATGAGTTCGGATTCTTCGGATCTCATCAAGACGATGAAGGAGAAAATGCCCCCAAAGCTGAAAGATCCGGGGTCATTTTGCATCCCCATTGGAGTGGGAGACGTCACATACGACGCATTATGTGACTTGGGAGCAAGTGTGAGCATCATACCACTTGCATTATGTAGGAAGATCGGTTTAGGCAACCCTAAACCAGTAAAGATGACGTTATACATGGCGGATCGATCCATTACTCGTCCCGTCGGCATTGTAGAAGACGTCCCAGTCAAGCTAGGTAAATTCTTTGTTCCCATTGATTTTGTCGTGCTTGACATTCCTGCAGATAGTCCGGTCCCGATTATACTCGGAAGACCGTTTCTTGCAACTTCCGGCTGCATGGTCGATTGCAAGAATGGAAGACTCGCTTTTGACATTGGAGAAGAAAAAGTGGAGTTCGTTCTATCCACTCTAGTGAAGGAGCCAATCTTTGACGAGGATATCTACGATGTCCAAGACGAAGAAGGTTTGTCTAGGGAGGAGGTAAGTGCGATTCTCTTTAACGATCCTTTACAAAAGGTTATCACTATGAGTCTAACCAATGAAGGGGAAGAAGAAGAGTGCAAAGAGGAAATTGAAGCCTTAGAAGCACAAGAGGAGATCCATGAAGAGGAGTTTGAAAAACTCCACGATGAGGCTGAGAATGTAAGAATCCACGGTCATACCCTGTATTCCACGACCGTGGATTTTACAACCAAAATCGATCTCCATTCCAGAGGATATTACGGCCGTGGAACACAAGAGGAGACCGTAATTTTGACCGTGGAAGAGGGTGATCGGCATACTTCCTCAACTTCTTCTAATTCTTCTCCAAATCACTCAACACCCTTAGAAACTTCTAAGGAAACATCGGACGCTCCTCAAGGATCATTGGAAGCTCCGAAAGTGATGGAACTCAAACCATTCCTACTCATCTAAGGTACGCTTTTCTTGGATCTAATTCTACCTTTCCGGTTATTGTTAGCTCCGAATTAAGCATAGATGAACATGAACAGCTCATGATTGTCCTTAGGAAACATAGAAAAGCCATAGGCTATACGATAGAGGACTTAGTAGGAATTAAACCCTCCTTATGCATGCACAAGATACTAATGGAGGAGGACTTTAGAACTTCAAGACAACCTCAAAGGCGGTTGAATCCGACCATGAAGGAGGTTGTCAAGAAGGAAATTCTTAAACTTCTTGATGCAGGTATCATCTATCCTATCTCCGATAGCAAGTGGGTGAGCCCGGTTCAAGTAGTTCCAAAGAAGGGAGGAATGACGGCCATCACCAATAAAAACAACGAACTCATTCCTACCCGAACCGTGACTGGATGGCGAATGTGTATAGACTACCGCAAGCTCAACAACGTAACGCGGAAGGATCACTTTCCATTGCCATTCATCGATCAAATGCTTGAAAGGTTAGTACAACACTCACATTTTTGCTACCTTGACGGTTATAGTGGTTTCTTTCAGATTCCGATACATCCGGATGATCAAGAGAAGACCACATTCACGTGCCCTTGGGGTACGTTCGCCTATCGGAGAATGCCGTTCGGGCTTTGCAACGCCCCAGCCACCTTTCAACGGTGCATGATGGCCATCTTCTCCGAGTACGTAGAGGAAATCATGGAAGTCTTCATGGACGATTTCTCCGTATACGGTTCCTCTTTTAACGATTGCCTTTCTAACCTTTCTCTCGTTTTACAACGTTGTGAAGATACTAACCTAGTTCTTAATTGGGAAAAGTGTCAATTTATGGTTAAAGAAGGAATCGTATTAGGTCACTTAGTCTCTAGTAGAGGGATAGAGGTAGACAAGGCTAAAATAGAGACCATAGAGAAACTTCCTCCCCCAATTTCGGTGAAAGGGATAAGAAGTTTCCTAGGACATGCCGGATTTTATAGACGCTTCATTAAAGACTTTTCTAAGATATCAAAGCCTCTCACTAATCTATTGATGAAGGATGCGGTTTTTGAGTTTTCACAGGAATGTTTAGATGCGTTCAACACTATCCGGCAAGCTCTAATTTCAGCACCCATTATCCAACCTCCGGATTGGACTCTCCCCTTCGAGATCCTGTGCGATGCTAGTGACGTAGCCATTGGAGCTGTTCTTGGACAACGAAAAGAAGGACGAACCCACGCCATATACTACGCTAGCAAGACGCTAGACGAAGCTCAGCTCAACTATGCCACTACGGAAAAAGAATTTCTAGCCATTGTCTACGCTATTGACAAGTTTCGCTCTTATCTTGTAGGTGCAAAGGTGATTGTCTACACGGATCATGCTGCGATCCGGTACCTCCTTGCAAAGAAAGATGCGAAGCCGAGGCTAATTAGATGGATTCTTCTCCTACAAGAAATCGATCTTGAGATCCGCGACAAGAAAGGCTCGGAAAATTCTGTTGCGGATCATTTAAGTCGCCTCACACATCTAGAGGACGACCATCTACCCATTGATGACTCCTTTCCAGACGAGCACCTACACATCATAGAGGAGTGCATCAACGAGATCTCCAAAGGTAACGAACCATGGTTTGCTGATTTTGTTAACTATTTGGTTTGCCAGGAGATACCGCCCGGACTATCCTACGCACAAAGGAAGAAGTTCTTTAAAGACGTCCGGGAATACTAATGGAACGAGCCTCTCCTCTTCAAGAGAGGTCCGGATGGCATCATTCGGCGATGTGTGCCGGAAGATGAGATGCAAAGTGTCATCCGCCATTGTCATTCACTACCCTGTGGAGGACACGCTAGTTCGAACAAGACTAGCGCAAAAGTATTGCAATCTGGATTCTATTGGCCTACCTTATTTAGAGATGTGCAATCCTTTGTCTCTTGTTGCGATGCTTGTCAAAGAACAGGCAATATTTCTAGAAGGAACGAGATGCCCCTCAACAACATCCAAGAGGTGGAGATTTTCGACGTTTGGGGAGTCGATTTCATGGGACCATTCCCATCTTCTTGTGGAAACCAATACATATTATTGGCGGTAGACTACGTTTCTAGATGGGTGGAAGCAATAGCCTCTCCCACAAATGATGCCATGGTGGTGGTTAAGTTCTTCAACAAGACCATTTTCCCACGATTCGGGACGCCAAGGACGATCATTAGTGATGGAGGTTCTCACTTCATAGCCCGTCGCTTTGAAGCTCTTCTAGCCAAGTATGGGGTTACTCACAAGATCGCTACCCCTTACCATCCACAAACAAGTGGACAAGTTGAGATCTCAAATAGGGAGATCAAGGGAATTCTAGAGAAGACAGTTTCGAGGACTAGGAAGGATTGGTCCTTGAAACTAGATGACGCATTATGGGCGTACCGGACTGCGTACAAGACCCCCATAGGAACCACACCATACAACCTTGTGTATGGGAAGTCTTGTCATTTGCCGGTAGAGCTGGAACACAAAGCGTTTTGGGCTATCAAATGGCTAAATTTCAGCATGAAAGAAGCGGGAGAGAAGCGTCTCCTAGACATCAACAAGCTGGATGAACTCCGTTTGAACGCCTACGAAAACGCTAAAATCTACAAGGAAAGAGCAAAGCGTTGGCATGATAAGCATATCATTCCAAAGGACTTCAAAGAAGGAGATCAAGTTCTCCTCTTCAATTCGAGACTTCGCCTCTTTCCAGGTAAGCTTAAATCTCGTTGGAATGGACCTTTTCTAATTAAGCGTATTTTCCCCCATGGTGCAGTTGAAGTATGGGGTGAAGCTAGCGGAAGTTTTAAGGTGAACGGCCAACGACTCAAGAAGTATACGCCGGAACTCCAAGCTGAGGAGTTTGCACCTACCGCACTCGAATAAGTGCGAGATTGGTCTAGCTACGGACCTTAAACAAAGCGCTTCTTGGGAGGCAACCCAAGGTATTGCATTCTCGTTTTTGTTTTCGATTCATAGATTAGTTTAGAATAGACTTTTTGCTTTATTTTGCCTCGATTTCTTCCGGTATGTTCGTGTTTTTGGTTGTAGGATCGATGGAAAAGGAGAAAAGGAGGATAATGTCGAAGAAAGGTGACGAAATTTGGACTTTGAAGCTTTACAGAAGGTTCCACGGTCTAAATTACGGTCGTCATAGCTACAGTGGCCGTAATTTTCAAACGCTTGTGAAAAATCGTCAAAACCACGGTTCCGTACACTTCCACGGCCGTGGAATGCCCCGATAGACTGTGATTTTTGGAAATTTGCCTGCGAGTATAAAAGCCACACTTCCTCACAAAATCACCACAATTCTCCCCCATTTCCACGACCTAGAAACCGAAGACCCTCCACCTCTCTCAAATCCTCGTTTCTTAATCGTTTCAACGATTCTTCATCCTAAACTGCAGCAAATCCAACCACGAACACGATCCAAGCAACAAATCGAGTGGAAATCGATCGACAAACACGCATTTTGGATTTTTCAATCCGAAAAAGAGGTTATTTCTTTCTTCTCGATTCTCGCGGATTTGGTTCGTTTTTGTTAGAAATTTTAGGAAGAACTGATTGAGATTGGAAGAAATTAGATTAGGACTGCCTGCTTGTTGAGATTTAGTGCTGATTTGCTGAGATTTACGAACTTCTGAGACGAATCACGGTCTCTGGAGGTTCCACGGCCGTGGTTTCTATAGAACAGCCCGTAATTTTGAACAGAATGGACTTTGTGAGGAGAATGTCGGGAAGGATAAAGGAGAAGAAAGGGGAGCAAAGTAAGAAAAGGAAAGGGAATCCCTCCACCTCTAGGGCACCACCACCCTCATCCCCCTCACTACCATCCTCACCTTCACCTCCATCTTCACCCCCTCACCCTAGCATCCCAACCATACATGAGAACTACCTTGCTGCGTTTGAGAAAATAGAGAAGAGGGCAGTGATTGGCCCTAGGTATTTGTTGTTGGAGGATCTACATCCTCTCAACATAGTTGATGATCTCACATGGCTCTTGGATAGAGCCGGATTGCTAGTCTTCACGAACATTCGTGAAGACGCTTATGAGGAGATTACCCGGGAGGTTGTGACGTCCTTTGAGCACAGCCCAGTAGATAGGACCGTCTCCTTCCGTCTCATGAATCGAGACTATCACTTGAGCATTGTTGAGTTCGGGACCATTTTCGGGTTCCATGAGACCTACAACGGTCGACTTCCTAGAGGCGTTTCCGCCAAGGATTTTTGGGCGGAAGTGGCTATGATTTACGCTGACGAGGACCGTTGGCAAACCGCCGATACCAAGGCTAGATTGATGTACCATCTAGCCTTGAAGATAGCCCACCGTGTTCTTTCGGAGTGTCTCTTTCCTAGGACGGAGACGCCAAAAGATCAAGACGGATGAGCTATTCCTTCTTTACAGTATGCTTTATGGATGCCGCGCAGATTGTGCTACTCTTTTGGCGGCGACGATGAGTAAACTCAAGAATAAATCAAAGGGGAACATTGGATATGGTGGGATAGTGACCCACATTGCTAGGTCGTTTGGTGTAGATTTTTCAGCTTGCACCCGTATACCGGCGGTTCCATTAGGGCTACATGCTTTTATGGTTAGGGGACTCATCTTCCCCACACATAGAGGTCCGCCTTATGCGGGCATGCCTTGGGAGAGTAGGACGGGTAGGGGTATTGAGTGGCTGCCAGAGTATTCCATTGTGGCGGGACGCCACAATTGGAAGGAGACGTTCGCTGCGATGCATGCGAACAGGCTTGTAGCTCCCCCTTACGTTCCACCACCGGTTGTGGATGAGGAGGACATGGGAGAGTAGTACGAGAGTGGTGGAGGAGCGGAGCAGGAGTTCGGCACGTTTCCGGATCAGCCGGAGGCGGCCCGGGATGTACCTAGGCGCTCTCAACGCCCAGCTAGAGCTTCAGGCTCATCATCTCGCCGCGCTAGCGTGAGTGAGAGGCCCACGTGGATGACTACACCTCCCACTTGGTACGACACACCTCCTCCTTGGTCCATGACGCAGCCAGCAGCACCACCACCACCACCGCCAGCACCGACCGATGCCCCTACATGGTTTGATCACGCCCCGGGATGGTACGAGAGGATGCCGGATTGGGCTACCGGACTTTCAGAGAGAGTCGGAGCGTTGGAGATCCGGGCCGACGCTAGAGACGGACGCCTCGACGACCTTGACCACATGATGAGGGACGTCTACCGCCAGCAGTTTGGGCGGCCATACGACTCCAGTTTCTCCCCATTCCCACCTCCACCGCCGCCGCAGTGATTGGACGCATGATCGTTGTTTTAGACATTCCCGCCACCACTTGTGAGTTTCTTTTCTTTCTTTTGTTCTTTCTTTTGAACATTAGGGACAATGTTCGTCCTAAGTATGGGGTGGGATGTACTAAAAAGTTTGTAATAACTCTACTCTCTATGTTTGCTTTCATTTGAGACTATCTTTGCATGTTCATTATGTGTTACACGTTTCCTTATTGCATTGCATGAAAAAGAACTTTAAAAACCCATAAAAATTGAAAAATTTTGAAAATTTTGTGCTTCTAATGAATTGAGATGATTTCCATGATAATCACTACTTGTGAATTGAGTTTGATGACAATTACATGCTTAAAAGGATTGTGAATTGAAAAGGATTTGAATGAATAAATTTTACCTCTTTTGCAAGTTTTATAATGTGAAAATGTTACCTAAATCATGTTAGGAAATTGAAGTTGAAATCACATTATAAGTTCCTATACTTCTTGTTGAAATGATTAAGGCAATTCAATACTTTCTTTCTTCTTTTCATTGATCATCTAACTCCTCATTGAAATATTAGCCTCCTTTACCTATCCGGGAATTTGGAAGAAGTAAATGAGAAAAAGGCATGTTTGATGTGGGAGGGCCATGAGAGCAATTATTTGCAATCAATCGAATAGAAAGAAATTATAGGTTTGGGGAAGTCAATCATGACGATGAGTAACTCGGCACCATTCACATAGCCGGGTGTTTGTGTCTTGCCAAAGTCGGATTGAGCGATATTCCTAGCGGATTATGGTATGTGCGCTAAGGGTTTGAGGCATCTCTTGCGAATTTGAGAAACGCCGATCTCCTAGGCTTCGGTTTTTGTGCACCTCTGTCCATAACTCCAAAAGTAAAGTCGAAAAATGAAAAGAAGAGAGCGAAGCTCTAAGTGAAGTGTTGCGGAAACCGCAAAAGAAGAAGAAGGTAGTTGTCCACTTTCCCGGATTTATGCACCACTCTCCCTTAAAGTTTTCCCTTCCCTTTCCATATTCTAGACCTTTTCTTTAAAAGTCCTTAAGATCAAAAGAATGTTATATGGCTTTGTGATCTAAATTGAAGTTTCTTATGATTGATTTTGATAATGTTTGAAGGTTATAATGCTTGTTTGGAAGTTAAATTGATTCATGAGTTTTCTTTGCCTTTTACTCTCTAATTAAGTGTGTGAAAGTTTAATAAACGATTGAAGCAAGGTTTGAGAATGATCTATTTCTTAGAAGTCACATTCATCCAAAAGAAGGTACACATATTTCATCCTAACTCTTGTTTAAAAGCTTTTTGAAAGACCTTGCTTAGGGACAAGCAAGTGTTAAGTATGGGGTTATTTGTTAGCATGAAATATTGTGATATTTTAGGCACGTTTTCTAAACGTATTTGATTTATAATTGATAGTCTTTGATTGATCTTTATGCATATGTGAGCTAGTATTGCCTATATTGTCGATATGGATGTCTACACAAGTTCTATGTTGATTATAGGTGATTTGGAGCTATTTCCGAACGGAATCGAGCAAAGGAGAGTTGAGTTGATATGTCCATAGATCGAGGACACTTTTTGGAAGCAATTTGGAGTATTAGATTGAGGAATGCACGAGTTTAGGGAAGAATCACGTTCTTGCCCTAAATTACGCCCTAAAATACGGCCGGAATCCAAAACCACGTTCAGAATTACGGCCGTGGATTCAGAGTCAGAATTCGATGTTCATTCCAGGGGATTCTACGGTCGTGGAACTAACCGTAATTGTTTCCACGCCCTAGAATTACGGTCGTGGAATCTTCCACGACCGTGATCTTGGCGAATCTCTCGCCACACTTCGAAGCCATGATCTTTTGAAGATCGGGTCGGGCCGACACCTTGCCCTGCATTATAAAAAGACGAAAGAAAGGAGATTTCAGGATCACCGCTTATCATCGCTTAGGCCTGCTTAGTAATCAACGCTTAGCAACGCACAAACCCTCGTTTAGAGGTATTTGGAAGATCTCATTGGAGATCAAAGTTTGCATCGGAGAGTTGTTCAAATCTCGCACTTTTAGTGGAGATTGCTGTAGAGATTTCCAGAAATTGTGGAAGATCGAAGTTCTTGGAAGATTTTGCAAGAAGATCTCTCTTCTTGTTTAGGTTTGATTTGAAAACGGATTGACATCCCGTTTCTCTTTCTTCCTAAGGTTGTGATTGTTTATTCTGTTTTGAATCTTTTGACAAACATTTGCTCTTGATTGTGATCTTGAGATTTAGTTGAAGGTTATTGAAAGTTCTTGAAAGTTTTCATCTTTTCATCTTCTAATTCTTGAATTGAAATCAATATGACTGTTATTGGCTAAAAACCCTTAACAATTCTAAGGTGAAGGGTTGATAGTTGTGGCTTAGATGATGATAGATTGATCGCAAACGGATTAGACCCTGAGAGTTAGAGAAACATCGTCGACAAACCCAAATTACGGGCTGTTCTTGAGTCCACGGCCGTGGAACCTCAAGAACTAACCGTGATTTCCCTTAAATCTACGAACCTGCTTTTACTTCAATCTAAAGTTAAATATTTGTTTTAGCTTAGTTTAGACTTGTCTTTTCTAGGTGGTAGTGAGCCTCAACAACCTCTACCTCGATTGTGAGTCTCAACAACCTCAATCGGTTACGTTAGTCTTGATCTTTAGGTTATAAGTTTGGGTATTTGCTACTAATTCTCGCCTTTAGAATCTTTCTATATTGAGCCTCAACAACCTGTATAGGGAGTACCTTTTAGGTGAGTTACATAAGGTTTTTGGAACCTCAACCGTACGATTACCTTACATTAGTATACCTTTGCATATCTCTGCTCTGTCTTTACATCATTAGTATATCTTGAATCTATTGCCACAGCTGGATACCTGGATCTTTAGGATTGTTGTTTTCCCAATATTTGCAAACTCTCATATTTACTTGCTTGATAACCTGCAACCGAGTTCGTTCCCACCCAAATCCCTGTGTTCGATACTCTGGAATTCTTGCTTAACTACGTCGATCCGTACACTGCGGGTTCGCTTGCTTGATTCTAGTTTTATAAATTTAAAACTTATTTCCACACACCTCTAGGGGCGAACAGTGTGCGGAAACCGCAAGAGAAAAAGAAAAGAGTAGTTGTCCACTTTCCCGGATTCATGCACCACATTCCTTACAAGTTTCCTTCCCTTTCCATATTCTAGACCTTTTCTTTGAAAGTCCTTAAGATCAAAAGAATGTTATATGACTTGGTGATCTAAATTGGAGTTTCTTATGATTGATTTTGATAATGTTTGAAGGTTATGATGTTTGTGTGGAAGTTTAATTGATTCATGAGCTTTCTTTACTTTTTACTCCTTGATTAAGTGTATGAAAGTCTTTTAAACGATTGAAGCAAGATTTGAGAATGATCTATTCTTTAGAAGACACATTCATCCAAAAGAAGTATTGCTTTGAGAAGGTACACATATTTCATCCTAACTCTTGTTTTAAAAGCTTTTGAGAGACCTTGCTTAGGGACAAGCAAGTTGCAAGTATGGGGTTATTTGTTAGCATGAAATATTGTGATATTCTAAGCACGTTTTCTAAGTGTATTTGATTCATATTGATAGTCGTTGATTGAGCATTGTTGCATTTGTGAGCTAGTTTACCTATATTATCGATATAGATGTCTACACAAGCTTTATGTTGATTATAGGTGATTGAGAGCCATTTCCGAACAGAATTGAGCAAGGATGAGCTGATTGAGTATGTCCATGGATTGAGGGCATTCTTAGGAGCAAAATGGATGTCAACTTCAGGAATGCACGAGGCTAGGGAAGAATCACGTTCTTGCCCTAAACCACGCTCTAAAATACGGCCGTACTACGAACGACGTTCAGTTCCACGGCCGTGGAACCCTGCAGGAGAAGCGTGGTTCATTCCAGAAGCTTTTACGGTCGTGGAATCTTTGTGTTCAAACCGTGTTGATTTCCACGCTCTAAATTACGGTCGTGGAACCTTCCACGACCGTGATCTTGGCGGTTCTTTTCGCCACATTTTAAGCCACGATCTTTTAGAAGATTGGGCCGGGCCGATATTTTATCTTGCCCTATAAAAAGACAGACGGAGGGAGATTCCGTCATCCCTGCTTACCCCCGCTCACATCCCCGCTTACATCCCTGCTTACATCTTCGCTTAGAGACTTTCGCCTACGCCTCGACTTGAAGATTTCGGCGATTCTTGCAAAAGACGTAATTTGCGCTCATCCTTGGAGCTGCCCTAATCTCGCACTTTTGGTGGAGATTGCTGTTGAGTTTTCCGGATCGACGGAAGATTAAAGATTCGGAAGGTTGTTCGCAAGAAGATTTCTCTTCTTGTTTAGGTTTGATTTAGAAGACGGATTGACATCCCGTTCTTCCTTCTATCTACGATTGTGTTTGTTTGTTCTATTCCGAATCTTGTGACGATATTAGTTCTTGATTGTGACATTGAGATTGGTTTGAAGTTTATTGAAGGTTTTCGGAAGTTTTCATCTTTCAATCTTTTAATCATTGAATTTAATATCAATATGACTGTTATTGGCTAAAAACCCTTAACAATTCTAAGGTGAAGGGTTGATAGTTGTGGCTTAGATGATGATAGATCGATTGTAAACGGATTAGACCCTGAGAGTTAGAGAGAATCGTCGACGAACCCTAAATCACGGTTTGTTCTTGAGTTCCACGACCGTGGAATCTCAAGATCCAACCGTAATTTCTCTTAAGTTTACGAACCTGCTTTTACTTCAATCCAAAGTTAAAGATTTGCTTTAACTTAGTTTAGCTTGCCTTTTCTAGGTGGTAGTGAAGCCTCAACAACCTCTACCTCGATTGTGAGTGTCATAACCTCGATCGGTTAAGTTAGTTTCGATCCTTGGATTGTAAGTTTGGGTATTTGACATAAATTCTTACCTCTAGAACCTTTCTATATTGAAGCCTCAACAACCTGTATAGAGAGTGTCTCGTAGGTGAGTCATAGAAGGTTTTTGGAACTTCACCGTACGATTACCTTACATT
Source organism: Fagopyrum esculentum (assembly GCA_033239045.1). Taxonomy (NCBI): domain Eukaryota; kingdom Viridiplantae; phylum Streptophyta; class Magnoliopsida; order Caryophyllales; family Polygonaceae; genus Fagopyrum; species Fagopyrum esculentum. The sequence goes on along the minus strand of BSUD01000006.1, from coordinate 16,883,976 downwards.
AGCATACCTTTGCATATCTTAACTCTGTCTTTATATCATTAATATATCTTGAATCGATTGCCATAGCTGGATACTTGGATCTTTAGGATTGTTGTTTTCCCAATATTTGCAAAAACTCTCATATTTACTTGCTTGATAATCTGCAATTGAATTTGTTCCCACCCAAATCCCTGTGTTCGATACTCTGGAATTCTTGCTTAACTATATCGATCCGTACACTGCTGGTTCGCTTGCTTGATTCTAGTTTTATAATTAAAGCTTATTTGCACACACGTTTAGGGGCGAACAGATCCTTACCGGTGACCCGGCGGGTCAACCTGGCAAGCATCAATTGAGAAAGAAAAAAAAACTCAACAAGAAAGCGTTGTGTGTCACCCTTCCCGGACCCTCGACCCGTCGGGTCGAGGGTCGGACCCGCCGGGTTGAAAGAAAAAACTCGACCCGGCGGGTTGGCCTTTTACACGGATCCGACCCGTGGACATGCTTAATTCGGCATAGACAAGAAAGCATTGTGCGTACATGTATGTACTCACCTTGATCGGTAGTGGTGTGAGGCAAAAGAAGCCCTTTTCTGTTTCCTGCCAATATAAAGAACACAATTAAGTTAATAAACGCACTTAATGAGCCGCTAAGTTACAAATATGCGTATTGATTTTTCTATTTGAATCAATAAACCTCACCAGAACATAATAGTCCGATTATTCGAGTTCCACCAATGGATGTCTTCACAACTAAAAAGTAACCTGTCAACTCTGCTTTGAACGTGCTAACAACAATCATCCATTGTAATCCCAAACAAGTAAGAATAAGGTTGCACATGAGGACACCAATAAAAGAAAGGAACAAATAGAAGTGGCAATAACAAGCCTAAAATATGTAGAAGCTCTCATATCCTCCAATTGCAACTAAACAATAAACATTAGTAAGCTTAGAAAAAACGTCAATTTCACAGTTGTTCTCAAATTGAAGCCCTACACAAATTAAATTAGTAAACCAATCATTAGGTTTAACAGTAAAAAGAACACACATTGGTCCAAGAACAACTTCAAATTTTGGAATCTGTTTAGCAGGAAACTTCGAGTGCATGAAAGTGAAGAAAAAAAGGGAGAAACTAGGCTTACTTGTCGCCATGAAGATAAAACGACGATTGCGAAGGTAAAGAAAGAAATCGAAACTCAAAAAAGTCTGCAAAATCGATGAGAAATGGAGGTGAAATATAAAAATTTCTAGGGTTTTGGGGGCAAAAATGAAGGGAGAGGGGCTGAAGAGAAAAAGGGCGATATAGCTTGGGGAGCAAGGCGGGAGAGGCTGAATGCTGTGGGGTGGGGGCGGCGGCTGACTCAAGTGGAGATATTTTATTTTATCAGTGAAGGGAACCCTTATCTAGTTTTGGGTCTACAAAAAGTTTACAAACGCATTCCTTTTTTTTATATACTGTACGGTAAGCGATTAGGTTAGATAATCTTCTCAGACTCTCCAACCTAGAGCATCCTTCCGGATGAAATCCACCACCTGGGAGGGGACCAATGCGCAACCTAGTGGATAGTCGTGTCCCAATTCTGCGAGCTTATCAGCAACATTATTGACTTCTCTAAGGACGTGTTGTATCCTGACCTGTTGGAAACTGACCAAAATATTAGTAATATCTTAAATGATGAGATCAAGTTTCCATGGGAGTTTCCATGGGGGTTTCCTTATTTGTTTAATGGATATGATGATTGTAAGATTATCTCCTTCAATCTCAAGTTCATTGATCTCCAGATCACATGCTCTCATCAAACCCTTAAGTGCTGAAGTTCTTTAAGAACATAAGAACACAAGAACACACAATAGCTAAATAATCATTCATTATGCATTATCCTTGAAACACAGCAGTTCAGTGCTCCATTTAGTTATAGCTAAGCTCAATGAATATTAGGCTTACACACAACAGGAGTGCGGGACAATAATGATTTGGCATAAGCATGTCCACGGGTCACGGGTTACCCGTGACCCGGCGGTAACCGGTGGATCAGTGACCCGGCGGGTTACGGGTACGGGTAAGGGTCAAGGTGATCCTTACCGGTGACCCGGCGGGTCAACCCGGCAAGCATCAATTTTGAGCAAAAAAAAAACTCAACAAGAAAGCGTTGAGTGTCACCCTTGCCGGACCCTCGACCCGGCAGGTCAAGGGTCTGGGTCGAGGGTCGGACCCGCCGGGTTGAAAGAAAAAACTCGACCATGCTCGACATATTCTGGTTAGAGTTGTTTACTAGTTGGAGCTCGATATTAGTGTTGGTATTGTGGAGATTCTCCAACATGAGAGGGCAGTTGAAGAACAAATGCTTTGCTGATTCATATAGGTGATTGCAGAGGATAGTAGCCACCTACAAGAATGTTGCCCATAATAGTTTTCTAAACACTTCCACACCAACAACATCTGCAATCATTTCTTCTGTTAACTAATGACACAACATACAAAAAAAATAAAAATAAACAATTCAGAAAATCAAAATTTCTAGGGTTTTGGGGGCAAAAATGAAGGTTGAGGGGCTGAAGAGAAAAAGGGCGATATAGCTTGGGGAGCAAGGCGGGAGAGGCTGAATGCTGTGGGGTGGGGGCGGCGGCTGACTCAAGTGGAGATATTTTATTTTATCAGTGAAGGGAACCCTTATCTAGTTTTGGGTCTACAAAAAGTTTACAAACGCATTCCTTTTTTTTATATACTGTACGGTAAGCGATTAGGTTAGATCATCTTCTCAGACTCTCCAACCTAGAGCATCCTTCCGGATGAAATCCACCACCTGGGAGGGGACCAATGCGCAACCTAGTGGATAGTCGTGTCCAATTTCTGCGAGCTTATCGGCAACACTATTGACTTCTCTAAGGACGTGTTGTATCCTGACCTGTTGGAAACTGACCAAAATATTAGTAATATCTTAAATGATGAGATCAAGTTTCCATGGGGGTTTCCATGGGGGTTTCCATGGGGGTTTCGTTATTTGTTTAATGGATATGATGATTGTAAGATTATCTCCTTCAATCTCAAGTTCATTGATCTCCAAATCACATGCTCTGATCAAACCCTTAAGTGTTGAAGTTCTTTAAGAACATAAGAACACAAGAACACACAATAGCTAAATAATCATTCATTATGCATTATCCTTGAAATACAGCAGTTCAGTGCTCCATTTAGTTATAGATAAGCTCAATGAATATTAGGCTTACACACAAAAGAAGTGCGGGACAATAATGACTCGGCATAAGCATGTCCACGGGTCACGGGTTACCCGTTAGCCGGCGGTAACCGGTGGGTCAGTGACCCGGCGGGTTACGGGTACGGGTAACGGTCGAGGTGATCCTTACCGGTGACCCGGCGGGTCAACCCAGCAAGCATCAATTGAGAAAGAAAAAAAAAGTCAACAAGAAAGCGTTGTGTGTCACCCTTCCCGGACCCTCGATCCGACAGGTCGAGGGTCGGACCCGCCGGGTTGAAAGAAAAAACTGACCCGGCGGGTTGGCCTTTTACACGGATCCGACCCGTGGACATGCATAATTCGGCATAGACAAGAAAGCGTTGTGCGTACATGTATGTACTCACCTTGATCGGTAGTGGTGTGAGGCAAAAGAAGACCTTTTTTGTTTCCTGCCAATATAAAGAACACAATTAAGTTAATAAACACACTTAATGAGCCGCTAAGTTACAAATATGCGTATTGATTTTTCTATTTCAATCAATAAACCTCACCAGAACATAATAGTCCGATTATTCGAGTTCCACCAATGGATGTCTTCACAACTAAAAAGTAACCTGTCAATTCTGCTTTGAACGTGCTAACAACAATCATCCATTGTAATCCCAAACAAGTAAGAATAAGGTTGCACATGAGGACACCAATAAAAGAAAGGAACAAATAGAAGTGGCAATAACAAGCCTAAAATATGTAGAAGCTCTCATATCCTCCAATTGCAACTAAACAATAGACATTAGTAAGCTTAGAAAAAACCTCAATTTCACAGTTGTTCTCAAATTGAAGCCCTACACAAATTAAATTAGTAAACCAATCATTAGGTTTAACAGTAAAAAGAACACACATTGGTCCAAGAACAACTTCAAATTTTGGAATCTGTTTAGCAGGAAACTTCGAGTGCATGAAAGTGAAGAAAAAAAGGGAGAAACTAGGCTTACTTGTCGCCATGAAGATAAAACGACGATTGCGAAGGTAAAGAAAGAAATCGAAACTCAAAAAAGTCTGCAAAATCGATGAGAAATGGAGGTGAAATATAAAAATTAGGGTTTTGGGGGCAAAAATGAAGGGAGAGGGGCTGAAGAGAAAAAGGGCGATATAGCTTGGGGAGCAAGGCGGGAGAGGCTGAATGTTGTGGGGTGGGGGCGGCGGCTGACTCAAGTGGAGATATTTTATTTTATCAGTGAAGGGAACCCTTATCTAGTTTTGGGTCTACAAAAAGTTTACAAACGCATTCCTTTTTTTTATATACTGTACGGTAAGCGATTAGGTTAGATCATCTTCTCAGACTCTCCAACCTAGAGCATCCTTCCGGATGAAATCCACCACCTGGGAGGGGACCAATGCGCAACCTAGTGGATAGTCGTGTCCCAATTCTGCGAGCTTATCGGCAACACTATTGACTTCTCTAAGGACGTGTTGTATCCTGACCTGTTGGAAACTGACCAAAATATTAGTAATATCTTAAATGATGAGATCAAGTTTCCATGGGGGTTTCCTTATTTGTTTAATGGATATGATGATTGTAAGATTATCTCCTTCAATCTCAAGTTCATTGATCTCCGGATCACATGCTCTGATCAAACCCTTAAGTGTTGAAGTTCTTTAAGAACATAAGAACACAAGAACACACAATAGCTAAATAATCATTCATTATGCATTATCCTTGAAACACAGCAGTTCAGTGCTCCATTTAGTTATAGCTAAGCTCAATGAATATTAGGCTTACACACAAAAGAAGTGCGGGACAATAATGACTTGGCATAAGCATGTCCACGGGTCACGGGTTACCCGTTAGCCGGCGGTAACCGGTGGGTCAGTGACCCGGCGGGTTACGGGTACGGGTAAGGGTCGAGGTGATCCTTACCGGTGACCCGGCGGGTCAACCCGGCAAGCATCAATTGAGAAAGAAAAAAAAACTCAGCAAGAAAGCGTTGTGTGTCACCCTTCCCGGACCCTCGACCCGACGGGTCGAGGGTCGGACCCGCCGGGTTGAAAGAAAAAACTCGACCCGGCGGGTTGGACTTTACACGGGTCCGACCCGTGGACATGCTTAATTCGGCATAGACAAGAAAGCGTTGTGCGTACATGTATGTACTCACCTTGATCGGTAGTGGTGTGAGGCAAAAGAAGCCCTTTTCTTTTTCCTGCCAATATAAAGAACACAATTAAGTTAATAAACACACTTAATGAGCCGCTAAGTTAGAAATATGCGTATTGAGTTTTCTATTTGAATCAATAAACCTCAGCAGAACATAATAGTCCGATTATTCGAGTTCCACCAATATATGGATGTCTTCACAACAATCATCCATTGTAATCCCAAACAAGTAAGAATAAGGTTGCACATGAGGACACCAATAAAAGAAAGGAACAAACTGAAGTGGCAATAACAAGCCTAAAATATGTAGAAGCTCTCATATCCTCCAATTGCAACTAAACAATAGACATTAGTAAGCTTAGAAAAAAGCCAATTTCACAGTTGTTCTCAAATTGAAGCCCTACACAAATTAAATTAGCAAACCAATCATTAGGTTTAACAGTAAAAAGAACACACATTGGTCCAAGAACAACTTCAAAATTTGGAATCTGTTTAGCAGGAAACTTTGAATGCATGAAAGTGAAGAAAAAATGGGAGAAACTAGGCTTACTTGTCGCCATGAAGATAAAACGACGATTGCGAAGGTAAAGAAAGAAATCGAAACTCAAAAAAGTCTGCAAAATTGATGAGAAATGGAGGTGAAATATAAAAATTTCAAGGGTTTTGGGGGCAAAAATGAAGGGAGAGGGGCTGAAGAGAAAAAGGGCGATATAGCTTGGGGAGCAAGGCGGGAGAGGCTGAATGCTGTGGGGTGGGGGCGGCGACTGACTCAAGTGGAGATATTTTATTTTATCAGTGAAGGGAACCCTTATCTAGTTTTGGGTCTACAAAAAGTTTACAAACGCATTCCTTTTTTTTATATACTGTACGGTAAGCGATTAGGTTAGATCATCTTCTCAGACTCTCCAACCTAGAGCATCCTTCCGGATGAAATCCACCACCTGGGAGGGGACCAATGCGCAACCTAGTGGATAGTCGTGTCCCAATTCTGCAAGCTTATCGGCAACACTATTGACTTCTCTAAGGACGTGTTGTATCCTGACCTGTTGGAAACTGACCAAAATATTAGTAATATCTTAAATGATGAGATCAAGTTTCCATGGGGGTTTCCATGGGGGTTTCCTTATTTGTTTAATGGATATGATGATTGTAAGATTATCTCCTTCAATCTCAAGTTCATTGATCTCCAGATCACATGCTCTGATCAAACCCTTAAGTGCTGAAGTTCTTTAAGAACATAAGAACACAAGAACACACAATAGCTAAATAATCATTCATTATGCATTATCCTTAAAACACAACAGTTCAGTGCTCCATTTAGTTATAGCTAAGCTCAATGAATGTTAGGCTTACACACAAAAGAAGTGCGGGACAATAATGACTCGGCATAAGCATGTCCACGGGTCACGGGTTACCCGTTAGCCGGCGGTAACCGGTGGGTCAGTGACCCGGCGGGTTACGGGTACGGGTAACGGTCGAGGTGATCCTTACCGGTGACCCGGCGGGTCAACCCAGCAAGCATCAATTGAGAAAGAAAAAAAAAGTCAACAAGAAAGCGTTGTGTGTCACCCTTCCCGGACCCTCGATCCGACAGGTCGAGGGTCGGACCCGCCGGGTTGAAAGAAAAAACTGACCCGGCGGGTTGGCCTTTTACACGGATCCGACCCGTGGACATGCATAATTCGGCATAGACAAGAAAGCGTTGTGCGTACATGTATGTACTCACCTTGATCGGTAGTGGTGTGAGGCAAAAGAAGACCTTTTTTGTTTCCTGCCAATATAAAGAACACAATTAAGTTAATAAACACACTTAATGAGCCGCTAAGTTACAAATATGCGTATTGATTTTTCTATTTCAATCAATAAACCTCACCAGAACATAATAGTCCGATTATTCGAGTTCCACCAATGGATGTCTTCACAACTAAAAAGTAACCTGTCAATTCTGCTTTGAACGTGCTAACAACAATCATCCATTGTAATCCCAAACAAGTAAGAATAAGGTTGCACATGAGGACACCAATAAAAGAAAGGAACAAATAGAAGTGGCAATAACAAGCCTAAAATATGTAGAAGCTCTCATATCCTCCAATTGCAACTAAACAATA
>BSUD01000006.1:16811961-16876530 GCA_033239045.1 Fagopyrum esculentum | reverse complement strand
GTTTCCATGGGGGTTTCCTTATTTGTTTAATGGATATGATGATTGTAAGATTATCTCCTTCAATCTCAAGTTCATTGATCTCCAGATCACATGCTCTCATCAAACCCTTAAGTGCTGAAGTTCTTTAAGAACATAAGAACACAAGAACACACAATAGCTAAATAATCATTCATTATGCATTATCCTTGAAACACAGCAGTTCAGTGCTCCATTTAGTTATAGCTAAGCTCAATGAATATTAGGCTTACACACAAAAGAAGTGCGGGACAATAATGACTTGGCATAAGCATGTCCACGGGTCACGGGTTACCCGTTAGCCGGCGGTAACCGGTGGGTCAGTGACCCGGCGGGTTACGGGTACGGGTAAGGGTCGAGGTGATCCTTACCGGTGACCCGGCGGGTCAACCCGGCAAGCATCAATTGAGAAAGAAAAAAAACTCAACAAGAAAGCGTTGTGTGTCACCCTTCCCGGACCCTCGACCCGACGGGTCGAGGGTCGGACCCGCCGGGTTGAAAGAAAAAACTCGACCCGGCGGGTTGGCCTTTGACACGGGTCCGACCCGTGGACATGCTTAATTCGGCATAGACAAGAAAGCGTTGTGCGTACATGTATGTACTCACCTTGATCGGTAGTGGTGTGAGGCAAAAGAAGCCCTTTTCTATTTTCTGCCAATATAAAGAACACAATTAAGTTAATAAACACACTTAATGAGCCGCTAAGTTAAAAATATGCGTATTGATTTTTCTATTTGAATCAATAAACCTCACCAGAACATAATAGTCCGATTATTCGAGTTCCACCAATGGATGTCTTCACAACTAAAAAGTAACCTGTCAATTCTGCTTTGAACGTGCTAACAACAATCATCCATTGTAATCCCAAACAAGTAAGAATAAGGTTGCACATGAGGACACCAATAAAAGAAAGGAACAAATAGAAGTGGCAATAACAAGCCTAAAATATGTAGAAGCTCTCATATCCTCCAATTGCAACTAAACAATAGACATTAGTAAGCTTAGAAAAAACCTCAATTTCACAGTTGTTCTCAAATTGAAGCCCTACACAAATTAAATTAGTAAACCAATCATTAGGTTTAACAGTAAAAAGAACACACATTGGTCCAAGAACAACTTCAAAATTTGGAATCTGTTTAGCAGGAAACTTTGAGTGCATGAAAGTGAAGAAAAAAAGGGAGAAACTAGGCTTACTTGTCGCCATGAAGATAAAACGACGATTGCGAAGGTAAAGAAAGAAATCGAAACTCAAAAAAGTCTGCAAAATTGATGAGAAATGGAGGTGAAATATAAAAATTTCTAGGGTTTTGGGGGCAAAAATGAAGGGAGAGGGGCTGAAGAGAAAAAGGGCGATATAGCTTGGGGAGCAAGGCGGGAGAGGCTGAATGCTGTGGGGTGGGGGCGGCGACTGACTCAAGTGGAGATATTTTATTTTATCAGTGAAGGGAACCCTTATCTAGTTTTGGGTCTACAAAAAGTTTACAAACGCATTCCTTTTTTTTTATATACTGTACGGTAAGCGATTAGGTTAGATCATCTTCTCAGACTCTCCAACCTAGAGCATCCTTCCGGATGAAATCCACCACCTGGGAGGGGACCAATGCGCAACCTAGTGGATAGTCGTGTCCCAATTCTGCGAGCTTATCGGCAACACTATTGACTTCTCTAAGGACGTGTTGTATCCTGACCTGTTGGAAACTGACCAAAATATTAGTAATATCTTAAATGATGAGATCAAGTTTCCATGGGGGTTTCCTTATTTGTTTAATGGATATGATGATTGTAAGATTATCTCCTTCAATCTCAAGTTCATTGATCTCCGGATCACATGCTCTGATCAAACCCTTAAGTGTTGAAGTTCTTTAAGAACATAAGAACACAAGAACACACAATAGCTAAATAATCATTCATTATGCATTATCCTTGAAACACAGCAGTTCAGTGCTCCATTTAGTTATAGCTAAGCTCAATGAATATTAGGCTTACACACAAAAGAAGTGCGGGACAATAATGACTTGGCATAAGCATGTCCACGGGTCACGGGTTACCCGTTAGCCGGCGGTAACCGGTGGGTCAGTGACCCGGCGGGTTACGGGTACGGGTAAGGGTCGAGGTGATCCTTACCGGTGACCCGGCGGGTCAACCCGGCAAGCATCAATTGAGAAAGAAAAAAAACTCAACAAGAAAGCGTTGTGTGTCACCCTTCCCGGACCCTCGACCCGACGGGTCGAGGGTCGGACCCGCCGGGTTGAAAGAAAAAACTCGACCCGGCGGGTTGGCCTTTGACACGGGTCCGACCCGTGGACATGCTTAATTCGGCATAGACAAGAAAGCGTTGTGCGTACATGTATGTACTCACCTTGATCGGTAGTGGTGTGAGGCAAAAGAAGCCCTTTTCTATTTTCTGCCAATATAAAGAACACAATTAAGTTAATAAACACACTTAATGAGCCGCTAAGTTAAAAATATGCGTATTGATTTTTCTATTTGAATCAATAAACCTCACCAGAACATAGTAGTCCGATTATTCGAGTTCCACCAATGGATGTCTTCACAACTAAAAAGTAACCTGTCAACTCTGCTTTGAACGTGCTAACAACAATCATCCATTGTAATCCCAAACAAGTAAGAATAAGGTTGCACATGAGGACACCAATAAAAGAAAGGAACAAACTGAAGTGGCAATAACAAGCCTAAAATATGTAGAAGCTCTCATATCCTCCAATTGCAACTAAACAATAGACATTAGTAAGCTTAGAAAAAAGCCAATTTCACAGTTGTTCTCAAATTGAAGCCCTACACAAATTAAATTAGCAAACCAATCATTAGGTTTAACAGTAAAAAGAACACACATTGGTCCAAGAACAACTTCAAAATTTGGAATCTGTTTAGCAGGAAACTTTGAATGCATGAAAGTGAAGAAAAAATGGGAGAAACTAGGCTTACTTGTCGCCATGAAGATAAAACGACGATTGCGAAGGTAAAGAAAGAAATCGAAACTCAAAAAAGTCTGCAAAATTGATGAGAAATGGAGGTGAAATATAAAAATTTCAAGGGTTTTGGGGGCAAAAATGAAGGGAGAGGGGCTGAAGAGAAAAAGGGCGATATAGCTTGGGGAGCAAGGCGGGAGAGGCTGAATGCTGTGGGGTGGGGGCGGCGACTGACTCAAGTGGAGATATTTTATTTTATCAGTGAAGGGAACCCTTATCTAGTTTTGGGTCTACAAAAAGTTTACAAACGCATTCCTTTTTTTTATATACTGTACGGTAAGCGATTAGGTTAGATCATCTTCTCAGACTCTCCAACCTAGAGCATCCTTCCGGATGAAATCCACCACCTGGGAGGGGACCAATGCGCAACCTAGTGGATAGTCGTGTCCCAATTCTGCAAGCTTATCGGCAACACTATTGACTTCTCTAAGGACGTGTTGTATCCTGACCTGTTGGAAACTGACCAAAATATTAGTAATATCTTAAATGATGAGATCAAGTTTCCATGGGGGTTTCCATGGGGGTTTCCTTATTTGTTTAATGGATATGATGATTGTAAGATTATCTCCTTCAATCTCAAGTTCATTGATCTCCAGATCACATGCTCTCATCAAACCCTTAAGTGCTGAAGTTCTTTAAGAACATAAGAACACAAGAACACACAATAGCTAAATAATCATTCATTATGCATTATCCTTGAAACACAGCAGTTCAGTGCTCCATTTAGTTATAGCTAAGCTCAATGAATATTAGGCTTACACACAAAAGAAGTGCGGGACAATAATGACTCGGCATAGGCATGTCCACGGGTCACGGGTTACCCATTAGCCGGCGGTAACCGGTGGGTCAGTGACCCGGCGGGTTACGGGTACGGGTAAGGGTCGAGGTGATCCTTACCGGTGACCCGGCGGGTCAACCCGGCAAGCATCAATTGAGAAAGAAAAAAAAACTCAGCAAGAAAGCGTTGTGTGTCACCCTTCCCGGACCCTCGACCCGACGGGTCGAGGGTCGGACCCGCCGGGTTGAAAGAAAAAACTCGACCCGGCGGGTTGGACTTTACACGGGTCCGACCCGTGGACATGCTTAATTCGGCATAGACAAGAAAGCGTTGTGCGTACATGTATGTACTCACCTTGATCGGTAGTGGTGTGAGGCAAAAGAAGCCCTTTTCTTTTTCCTGCCAATATAAAGAACACAATTAAGTTAATAAACACACTTAATGAGCCGCTAAGTTAGAAATATGCGTATTGAGTTTTCTATTTGAATCAATAAACCTCAGCAGAACATAATAGTCCGATTATTCGAGTTCCACCAATATATGGATGTCTTCACAACAATCATCCATTGTAATCCCAAACAAGTAAGAATAAGGTTGCACATGAGGACACCAATAAAAGAAAGGAACAAACTGAAGTGGCAATAACAAGCCTAAAATATGTAGAAGCTCTCATATCCTCCAATTGCAACTAAACAATAGACATTAGTAAGAATTAGAAAAAACGCCAATTTCACAGTTGTTCTCAAATTGAAGCCCTACACAAATTAAATTAGTAAACCAATCATTAGGTTTAACAGTAAAAAGAACACACATTGGTCCAAGAACAACTTCAAAATTTAGAATCTGTTTAGCAGGAAACTTTGAATGCATGAAAGTGAATCTGCAGACACCAGAGATGCATCGGCCAGAGTATACGAGTATACGAGTTGAGGAGTGTTGTAGAGCCGACAACGCCAACAACTACAGGTACCATTCATATTAATGGTTTTCCTGTCAGAGTTCATTTCGATACTAGTGCTACACATTCTTTTATATTCGATGCATGTGTAGATAGATTGGCCTTAGTTACTGTAGAAGGTAGACCCTTCTTTATAGGATTACCTGATGGGGGTAAGATTCGAAGTACACAAGAGGTTCGTGATTGCCCTATCCGATTGGGAGGTTGCGATTGGCCAACTAACTTCTTCGTCATGTACTTAGTACATGAAGAAGTTATTCTGGGATCGCGATTTCCTATCCGATTAGGAGGTCACGATCGGCAAGAGGACTGTGAAAGTAACTATAGAGGTAGGCCATGTTTAGATTTTCCGAGGATGGGATCTCGGGAAGACTAGTACATTCATCAGCTGAAGGGATCAAGCTAGATCCGGCAAAGATCGAGCCAGTAGCATCTTGGCCGCCACCTAAGAACGTCAAGGAGGTCCGCAACTTCTTAGGATTGGCGGGCTACTATCGGCATTTTGTTGAGGGATTTTTCTGTTATCGCCCGACCGCTCACTTCCTTGTTGTGGAAGTCTACGAGGTTCGTATGGTCCCAGCCGTGCCTGCAAAGCTTCGAGGAGCTGAAGAAGAGGCTGACCTCTTCTCCTATTCTAGCTCATCTAGAGGGCATTGAGGATTTCGTTGTTTACATCGACGCATCCAAGCTGGGCTTGGGATGTGTTCTGATGCAAAGAGGTAAGGTGATTGCTTACGCGTCTAGACAGCTCAACACGTACGAGGAGAATTACCCTACCCATGATCTGGAGTTGTCTGTTATGGTTCACGCTCTGAAGATTTGGAGGCATTAATTGTACGGAGCTACGTGTCAGATATTCACAGACCATAAGAGTCTGAAGTACATATTCATTCAACGGGAGTTGAATAACCGCCAGCGCAGATGGTTGGAGTTGATCAAGTATTTTGATCTTGAGATCTTATACCACCCGGGGAAAGCTAATATTGTAGCAGATTCCCTTAGTAGGAAGACTTTCCGAGAGATGGCGATTGCTAGGCTGACAGCTCAGCCACGGTTACAGCGAGACCTGGCATGGCTAAAGATGAATATCTACTTTCCAGATTCCGAAAACCAATTGTCCACCTTGGAGTTAGTACCTGATTTGTTGGCCGAAATCCGACAAAAGCAGGAGAGTTGCCCAACTTTTACACAGATCTGAGACCGGATGTCTCGAGGAGAGGCGCCACAGTTTGAAGTTGGTGCTGATGGAGTTCTGAGATGCCAGGAGCGTGTTTGTGTGCCTTCAGATCGAAAGTTGAGATAGATCCTTCAGGAGGCTCACTCTTCACCTTACTTAGTACACCCTGGTGTGAGTAAGATGTATCAGGATATCAGACGCTCTTTCTGGTGGGGAGGTCTGAAGCCAGACGTCACGAGATATGTAGCTCAGTGTGCGACCAGTCAGCAGGTCAAGATCGAACATCATAGACTAGGAGGCGAGCTACACCCACTTCCCGTTCCTTAGTGGAAGTGGGAAGATATCTCTATGGATTTTGTTACCAATTTGCGACCGAGTCGAGGCTTTGATGCTATCTGGGTGATAGTAGATCGACTGACTAAGACTGCAGTTTCATTCCGATTAAGGAAACGTGGCCGGTGAGTCGGTTAGCAGAGGAGTTTGTTCGCCCCTAAACGTGCGTGCAATCAAGCTTTAAATTTATAAAACTAGAATAAAAGCAAGCGAACCCGCAGTGTACGGATCGGCGAAGATTAGCAAGTATTCCACAGTATCGAACACAGGGATTTGGGTGGGAACAAATTCAATTGCAGATTATCAAGCAAGTAAGTATGAGAGGTTTTGCAAATATTGGGAAAACAACAATCCTAAAGATCCAAGTATCCAGCTGTGGCAATCGATTCAAGATATACTCAATGATATAAGACAGAGTAGAGATATGCAAAGGTATGCTAATGTAAGGTAATCGTACGGTGAAGTTCCAAAAACCTTATATGACTCACCTACAAGACACTCTCTATAGAGGTTGTTGAGGCTTCAATATAGAAAGGTTCTAAAGATAAGGATTAATGTCAAATACCCAAACTTGTAATCCAAGGATCAAGACCAACTAAACCGATTAAGGTTGTGACACTTGAAATCGAGGTAGAGGTTGTTGAGGCTTCACTACCACCTAGAAAAGGCAAGCCTAAACTAAGTTAAAGCAAATCTTTAACTTTGGATTAAAGTAAAAGCAGGTTCGTAAACTTAAGGGAAATTACGGGTAGTTCTTGAGATTCCACGGTCGTGGAACTCAAGAACAAACCGTGATTTAGGTTCGTCGACGATTCTCTTTAACTCCCAGGGTCTAATCTAATTACGATCGATCTATCATCATCTAAGCCACAACTATCAACCCTTCACCTTAGAATTGTTAAGGGTTTTTAGCCAATAACAGTCATATTGATATCAAATTCAAGAATTAAAAGATTGAAGGATGAAAACTTCCGAAAACTTTCAATAAACTCCAAACCAATCTCAAAACTACAATCAAGAACGAATAATGTCACTAATTCCAGAATAGAACAATGAAACACAATCTTAGGTAAGAAGGAAGAACGGGATGTCAATCCGTCTTCTAAATCGCACCTAAACAAGAAGAGAAGTCTTCTTGCACAATCTTCCAAATCTTCCGTCAATCCGGGAAATCTGGAAGTCCCAACGATAATCTCCACCAAAATGCGAGATTAGGACAAATCCAGGCGCGAACGTCGATAAGCGGTCATCCTGAAATCTCTCTTCGTCCGTCTTTTTATAGGGCAAGATAAAATATCGGCCCGGCCCAAATCCTCAAAAGATCGTGGCTTCGAAATGTGGCGAAAAAGATCGCCAAGATCACGGTCGTGGAAGATTCCACGACCGTAATTTAGAGCGTGGAAAGTGTCACGGTTTGAACCATGGATTCCACGACCGTAATAGTTACTGGAATGCATCACGCCTCTCTTGCAAGGATCCACGGCCGTGGAACTGAACGTGGTTTGTAGTACGGCCGTATTTTAGAGCGTGGTTTAGGGCAAGAACGTGATTCTTCCCTAGCCTCGTGCATTCCTCAAGTTGGACTCCATTTTGCTCCTAAGAATGCCCTCAGTCCATGGACATACTCAATCAACTCTTCTTTGCTAAATTCCGTTCGGAAATGGCTCCCAATCACCTATAATCAACATAGAACTAGTGTAGACATCCATATCGACAATATAGGCAAACTAGCTCACTTATGCAACAATGCTCAATCAAAGACTATCAGTATGAATCAAATATGCTTATAAAACGTGTCTAAAGTATCACAATATTTCATGCTAACAAATAACCCCATACTTGCAACTTGCTTGTCCCTAAGCAAGGTCTCTCAAAAGCTTTTAAAACAAGAGTTAGGATGAAATATGTGTACCTTCTCAAAGCAATACTTCTTTTGGATGGATGTGCCTTCTAAAGAATAGATCATTCTCAAACCTTGCTTCAATTGTTTATAAGACTTTTATACACTTAATCAAAGAGTAAAAAGCAAAGAATACTCATGAATCAATTAAACTTCTAAACAAGCATCATAACCTTCAAACATTATCAAAATCAATCATAAGGAACTTCAATTTAGATCACAAAGTCATATAGCATTCTTTTGATCTTAAGGACTTTCAAAGAAAAGGTCTAGAATGTGGAAGGGAAGGAAACCTTTAGGGAATGTGGTGCATGAATCCGGGAAATTAGACAACTACTCACTTCTTCTTCTTTTGCGGCTTCCGCAGCACTTTCAACTTAGAGCTTCGCTCTCTTCTCTTCATTTTTCGATTTTACTTTTGGAGTTATGGATAGAGGTGCACAAAAACCAAAGCCTAGGAGATTGGCGTTTCTCAATTTTTATGAGATGCCTAAAACCCTTAGCGCACATACCATAATCCGCTAGGAATATCGCTCAATCCGACTTTGGCAAGACACAAACACCCGGCTATGTGAATGGTGCCGAGTTACTTATCGTCATGATTGACTTCCCCAAACCTACAATTTCTTTCTATTCATTTGATTAAAAATAATTGCCCTCATGGCCCTCCCACATCAAACATGCCTTTTTCATTCACTTCTCCAAATTCCCGGATAGGTAAAGGAGGTCAATATTTCAATGAGGAGCTAAATGGTTAAAGAAAGAAGAAAGAAAAATCGAATTGCCTTAATCATCTCAATAAGAAGCATAGGAACTTATAATGTGATTTCAACTTCAATTTCTCAACATGATTTAGGTAACATAATCACATTATGAAACTTGCAAAAGAGGTATAATCAACACATTCAAATCCTTTTCAATTCACTAATCATTTAAGCATGCAATTGTCATCAACTCAATTCACAAGTAGTGATTGTCATGGAAATCATCTCAATTCATTAGAAGCACAAAATTTTCAAAATTTTTCAATTTTTATGGGTTTTTCAAGTTCTTTTTCATGCAAGGCAATAAGGAAACGTGCAACAATATAATGAACATGCAATGATAGTCTCGAATAAAAGCAAACATAGTGAGTAGAAGTTATTACAAACTTTTAGTACATCCCACCCCATACTTAGGACGAACATTGTCCCTAATGTTCAAAAGAAAGAAAGAAAAGAAAGAAAAGAAAAAGAAACTCACAAAGTGGTGGTGGAATGTCTAAATCAACGGTCATGCATCATCATCACTGCGGCGCTGGTGGAGGCGGGAATGGAGAGAAGCTGGAGTCGTAGGGCCGCCCAAACTGCTGGCGGTAGACGTCCCTCATCATGTGATCAAGATCATCCACGCGTCCGTCTCTAGTATCGGCTCGGATCTCCAATGCTCCTACTCTCTCCGAAAGGCCAGTAGCCCAATCCGGCATCTGCTCGTACCATCCTGGGGCCTGACTGTACCATGCTGGAGCGTCGGATGGAGATGGTGCTGGTGCTGTTGTCTGCTCTGTGGACCTAGGAGGGGGAACGCCATACCATGTGGGAGGTGTGGTCATCCACGTAGGCCTCTCACTCACGCTAGCGCGGCGAGAAGACGAGCCTGAAGCTCTAGATGGACGTGGAGAACGTCTAGGTGCAGCGGGGGCCACCTCCGGCTGATCCGGAAACGTGCCAAAGTCCTGCTCTGCCTCTCCTCCACCCTCAAACTGATCTCTCATATCCTCCTCCTCAATAACTGGTGGCGGGACATACGGGGGAGCTACTATCCTGTTTGCATGCATAGCAGCGAACGTCTCCTTCCAATTATGGCGTCCCGCCATAATGGAGTACTCCGGTAGCCACTCTATACCCCTACCCGTCCTACTCTCCCAAGGCATGCCCGCATAAGGCGGACCTCTATGTGTGGGGAAAATGAGACCCCTAGTCATGAAAGCATGTAGCCCTAAAGGTACGGCCGGTATACGGGTGCAAGCAGAAAAATCAACACCTAAGCTCCTAGCAATGTGGGTAACTATCCCACCATATCCAATGTTTCCCTTCTTCTTGTTCTTGAGCTTGCTCATAGTAGCAGCCAAGAGAGTAGCACAATCAGCACGGCGTCCATACAGCATGGAGTAAAGCAAGAACAGCTCATCCGTCTTGATCTTTTGGGGCGTCTCCGTCCTAGGAAAGAGACACTCCGAAAGAACACGGTGAGCTATCTTCAAGGCTAGGTGGTACATCAACCTAGCCTTGGTATCAGCGGGTTGCCAACGGTCCTCGTCGGCGTAAATCATCGCAACCTCCTTCCAAAAGTCCTTGGCGTAAACGCCACTAGGAAATCGACCATTAAAGGTCTCATGAAACCCGAAAATGGTCCCAAACTCACGGATGCTAAAATGGTAGTCTCTCTCCATAAGACGGAAAGAGACGGTCCTGTCTACATGGCTGTGCTCGAAAGACGTCACAACCTCCCGTGTAATCTCCTCATAAGCGTCTTCTCGGATAGCCGAGAAGACAACTAGTCCGGCTCTATCCAAGAGCCAAGTAAGATCATCAACAATGTTGAGAGGAGTTAGATCCTCCAACAACAAGTATCTAGGACCAATCACTGGCCTCTCCTTGATCCTCTCGAGTGCATCGAGATGATCGTCATGTATGGTCGGGACTCTAGGGTGAGGAGGTGAGGATGGAGGTAAAGGTGAGGATGGAGGTGAAGAGAAGAGGGTGGTGGTGCCCTAGAGGATGAGGAGGAGGAGGGATTACCCTTCCTTTTCTTATTCTGATCATTTTTCTTCTCTTTAATCCTCCCCGAAACTCTTCTCACAAAATCCATTCTGCTCAAAATTACGGTCTGTTCTATAGGAACCACGGCCGTAATTCTCCCAGAGACCGTGATTCGTCTCAGAAGTTCGTAAATCTCAGCAAATCGACACACAAATCCCACAATCAGGCAGTCCTAATCTAATTTCTTCCAATCTTAATCAGTTCTTCCTAAAATCTCTAACAAAAACGAACCAAATCGACAAGAATCAAGAAGAGTGAAAAAACCTATTTTTCGGATTGAAAAATCCGAATTGCGCGTTCCTTGGTGAATTTCCGCTCAATTTGTCGCTTGGATCTTGTTGGTGGTCGAATGTGCTTCAGTTTAGGAAGAAGAATCGTTAAAACGATTAAGAAACGAGGATTTGAGAGAGGGTCGTGGATTTTCGGCAATTAGGTCGTGGAAAGAGGGGTTTTGGGATGGTTTTTGTGAAGAACGTGGCTTATATAGTCACAGGCAAAATTTTTGAAAATCACGGTCTGTCGGGGTGTTCCACGGCCGTGGAAATGTATGGAACCGTGGTTTCGGTGATTTTTCAAAGGCTTTTGGAAATTACGGGTATTGTAGTTGTCACGACCGTGGTTTAGGCCGTGGAACCTTCTGTAAAGCTCCAAAGTTCAGATTTCGTCACTTTTCTTCAACATTATCCTCCCCTTTTTCTTTTCCATCGTTCCTACATCCAAAAACACGAACATACCGGAAGAAATCGAAGGCAAAAACAAGGCAAAAACGTCTATTCTAAGCTAAACTATGAATCGAAAACAAAAACAAAAATGCAATACCTTGGGTTGCCTCCCAAGAAGCGCTTTGTTTAAGGTCCGTAGCTAGACCATTTTCGCACTTATTCGAGTGCGGTGGGCGCGAACTCTTCAGCTTGGAGTTCCGACGTATACTTCTTGAGTCGTTGGCTGTTCACCTTAAAACTTCCGCTCGCTTCACCCCATACTTCGACTGCACCATGGGGGAAAATACGCTTAATTAGAAAAGGTCTCGTCCAACGAGATTTAAGCTTACCTGGAAAGAGACGAAGCCTTGAATTGAAGAGGAGAACTTGATCTCCCTCCTTGAAGTCCTTTGGAATGATATGCTTATCATGCCAACGCTTTGCTCTCTCCTTGTAGATCTTAGCGTTTTCATAAGCGTTCAAGCGGAGTTCATCCAGCTCATTTCGGTCTAGGAGACGCTTTTCTCCCGCTTCCTTCATGCTGAAATTCAGCCACTTGATAGCCCAAAACGCTTTGTGCTCCAACTCTACCGGCAAGTGACAAGACTTCCCATACACAAGGTTGTATGGTGTGGTTCCTATAGGAGTCTTGTACGCAGTCCGGTACGCCCATAATGCATCGTCAAGCTTCAAGGATCAATCCTTCCTAGTCCTTGAAACCGTCTTCTCCAGAATTCCTTTGATGTCCCTATTTGAGATCTCAACTTGTCCACTTGTTTGTGGATGATAAGGGGTAGCGACCTTGTGAGTAACCCCATACTTAGCTAGAAGAGCTTCAAAGCGACGGGCTATGAAGTGAGAACCTCCATCACTAATGATAGTCCTTGGCGTCCCAAATCGCGGGAAGATGGTCCTGTTGAAGAACTTAACCACCACCATGGCATCATTTGTGGGAGAGGCAATTGCTTCCACCCATCTAGAAACGTAGTCTACCGCCAATAGTATGTATTGGTTTCCACAAGAGGATGGGAATGGTCCCATGAAATCAACTCCCCAAACGTCGAAGATCTCCACCTCTTGGATGTTGTTAAGGGGCATCTCATTCCTTCTAGAGATATTGCCTGTTCTTTGACAAGCATCGCAGCAAGAAACAAAGGATTGCACATCTCTAAACAAAGTAGGCCAAAAGAATCCAGATTGCAATACCTTTGCGCTAGTCTTGTTCGAACTAGCGTGTCCTCCACAAGGAAGTGAATGACAATGGCGGATGACACTTTGCATCTCATCTTTCGGCACACATCGCCGAATGATGCCATCCGGACCTCTTTTAAAGAGGAGAGGCTCGTTCCAATAGTATTCCCGAACATCCTTAAAGAACTTCTTCCTTTGTGCGTAGGATAGTCCGGGTGGTATCTCCTGGCAAACCAAATAGTTAACAAAGTCAGCAAACCATGGTTCGTTACCTTTGGAGATTACGTTGATGCACTCCTCTATGATATGTAGGTGTTCATCCGGAAAGGAGTCATCAATGGGTAAATGGTCGTCCTCTAGATGTGTTAGGCGACTCAAATGATCCGCAACAGAATTTTCGGAACCTTTCTTGTCGCGGATCTCAAGATCGAATTCTTGTAGGAAAAGAATCCATCTAATTAGCCTTGGCTTCGCATCTTTCTTCGCAAGGAGGTACCGGATCGCAGCATGATCCGTGTAGACAATCACCTTTGCACCTACAAGATAAGAGCGAAACTTGTCAATAGCATAGACAATGGCTAAAAACTCTTTCTCGGTAGTGGCGTAGTTGAGCTGCGCTTCATCTAGCGTCTTGCTAGCATAGTATATGGCATGGGTTCGCCCTTCTTTTCGTTGTCCAATAACAGCTCCAATAGCTACGGTCACTAGCATCGCACATAACCTCAAAGAGAAGAGTCAAATCCGGAGGTTGGATAATAGGTGCTGAGATTAGAGCTTGCCGAATTGTGTTAAACGCATCCAAGCATTCCTGCGAAAACTCAAAAACTGCATCCTTCATCAATAGATTAGTGAGCGGTTTTGATATCTTAGAAAAGTTCTTAATGAAACGTCTATAGAATCCAGCATGTCCTAGGAAACTTCTTATCCCTTTCACCGAAGTTGGGGGAGGAAGTTTCTCTATGGTCTCTATCTTAGCTTTATCTACCTCAATCCCTCTACTAGAGACTAAGTGACCTAATACGATTCCTTCCTTAACCATAAATTGACACTTTTCCCAATTAAGAACTAGGTTAGTGTCTTCACATCTTTGCAAAACGAGAGAAAGGTTAGAAAGGCAATCGTTAAAAGAGGAACCGTATATGGAGAAGTCGTCCATGAAGACTTCCATGATTTCCTCTATGTATTCGGAGAAGATGGTCATCATGCACCGTTGAAAGGTGGCTGGGGCGTTGCAAAGCCCAAACGGCATTCTCCTATAGGCGAACGTACCCCAAGGGCACGTGAATGTGGTCTTCTCTTGATCATCTGGGTGTATCGGAATCTGAAAGAAACCACTATAACCGTCAAGGTAGCAAAAATGTGAATGTTGCGCTAACCTTTCAAGCATTTGATCAATGAATGGCAAGGGGAAGTGATCCTTCCGCGTTGCATTGTTGAGCTTGCGGTAGTTTATACACATCCGCCATCCCGTCACGGTTCGGGTAGGAATGAGTTCGTTGTTCTTGTTGGTGATGACCGTCATTCCTCCCTTCTTCGGAACTACTTGAACTGGACTCACCCACTTACTATCGGAGATAGGATAGATGATACCTGCATCAAGAAGTTTAAGAATTTCCTTCTTGACAACCTCCTTCATGGTCGGATTCAACCGCCTTTGAGGTTGTCTTGAAGTTCTAAAGTCCTCCTCCATTAGTATCTTATGCATGCATAGGGAGGGTTTAATTCCTACTAAGTCTTCAATAGTGTAGCCTAAGGCTCTCCTATGTTTCCTAAGGACAATCATGAGCTGTTCATGTTCATCTATGCTTAGTTCGGAACTAATGATAACCGGAAAGGTAGAATTAGGTCCTAGAAAAGCGTACCTTAGATGAGTAGGAAGTGGTTTTAGTTCAATCGCTTTCGGAGCTTCCAACGATCCTTGAGGAGCATCCGATGTCTCCTTAGAAGTTTCTAAGGGTGTTGAATGTGTGGGAGAAGAATCAGAAAAAGTCGAATAAGTGTCTCGATCACTCCTTTCCACGGCCAAAATTACGGGTGGATCATGTCCTCCACGGCCGTGGTTTAGGGCGTGGAAGGGAAATACGGTTGTTGCATCTTCTCCACGACCGTATAACTCCCTGGAGTGAGGCATGATTTTGGTTGTGAAATCCGTGGAATACAATGTATGGTCGTGAATTCTCACGTTTTCAGCTTCATCGTGGAGTTTCTCAAACTCCTCTTCATGCATCTCTTCTTGTGCTTCTAAGGCTTCAATTGCCTTATTGCATTCTTCCTCTTCCCCTACATTGGTTAGACTCATAGTGATAACTTTTTGTAAAGGATCGTTAAAGAGAATCGCACTTACCTCCTCCCTAGATAAACCTTCTTCATCTTGGACATCGTAAATATCCTCATCGAAGATTGGCTCCTTCATTAGAGTAGAAAGAACGAACTCTACTTTCTCTTCTCCTATATCAAAAGCGAGTCTCCCATTCTTGCAATCGACTATGCAGCCGGAAGTTGCAAGAAACGGTCTTCCGAGTATGATCGGGACCGGACTATCTGCAGGAATATCAAGCACGACAAAATCAATGGGAACAAAGAATTTACCTAGCTTGACCGGGACGTCTTCCACAATACCGACGGGGCGAGTGATGGATCGATCCGCCATGTATAACGTCATCTTCACCGGTTTAGGGTCGCCTAAACCAATCTTCCTGCACAATGCAAGTGGTATGATGCTCACACTTGCTCCTAAGTCACATAAAGCGTCATATGTGACATCTCCCACTCCTATGGGAATGCAAAATGACCCCGGATCCTTCAACTTTGGGGGCATTTTCTCCTTCATGGTCTTGATGAGATCCGAAGAATCCAAACTCATCTTGACCTCACCGAAGTCTTCTAGCTTCCTCTTATTGGAGAGGAGCTCCTTCAAGAACTTGCCATAAGCCGGCATGCCTACAATAGCATCGATAAAGGGTATATTAATATGCAGCTTGCTCATGAGTTCTATGAACTTACCAAATTGTTTATCTAGGCGCGCTCGCGCTCTAGATTGAGGGAATGGTAGGGGAGGTTTGTAAGCCGGAGGAAGAACGTAGACATCTTCCTTCTCCTTCCCCTTCTCTTTGTCTTTCTCTACGGAGATTTCAATGAACTTAGGCTGCGGATCGGTGGTAGTCACTCCGCTCCTAGTGGTGATTGCCATTACCCTTCCCTTAGGGTTGTCCTCCGTCTTTCCTGGAAGTTTCCCTTGATTCCTAGGAACTTCCTCCGCATGGTTGAACATTTGGTTTTCTAAAACCTTTTGGGCTTTATCAACCTTGGAAACATGATCGTCAACCTTAATGATGCGGTTCTCCAACCCTTGAAGCTTTCCCAAAATCGTTTCCAACATGGGATCGGGCTTCTCCTTTCCCGAAGTGTTTCCTCCATTTGATGGTTGCCCCTGGCTTCTCAAAGGAGTAGAGGAAGAGGAAGGTGGAGTTAGTGAATTTGAATTGGAAGGATAAGAGGTACCGGAATTTTGTTGATTGGGGCGCCAATTGTTGTTACTTGAACCCCTATTGTTGTTCCAATTGTTGTTCCGGTTGTTATTATTGTTGTTGTTGCCATTCCAATTGTTGCTCCGGTTATTGTTCCGGTTGTTGTTGTTGTTGCGGTTGGTGTTATCACCGCTATTGTTGTTGCCCAAATAACCAACATCCTTCCCTTGTTGTTTTGGGAAGTTGGTCTTGATAGCCTCCTTCAACTCTTTGATCTCATTGTTGAGGGAGAAAATCTGATTTTGAGCTTCATGTGTGAGCTTTGCTCCTTGCTCCACACGATTTCCCTCCACTTTCCGGTGGGAATACTTCTCTATGACTCTTGCTTGCTTCTCAATGAAGTCCCAAGCTTCATCTTCTCTCATGTCCATGAATGTTCCACGTGAGAGGGATTGGAGGTTGAATTGCGTTCCCGCATCCAGCCCCTTGTAGTAGATCTCCAGCAAGGCAAGTTTGGATATGCCATGATGAGGGCAATTCAAGAGCAAATCCTGAAACCTTTCCCAAGATTGAAACAAACTTTTGTTAGGTCTCATGGAAAAAGCATTAATCTTAGCTCTAAGTTCCGCCGTTTTGGAAGGCGGAAAGAATTTGGTGAGGAACTCCGCGGAAAGGTCTTCCCACGTATCTAGTTTCCCACTAGGAAGACCTTGGTACCAAGACAACGCTTTCCCCTTCAAAGAGAAGAAGAAGGGCTTGAGCTTGTAGTTGTTGGTAGTAGCATTCTTCGGTCTCATTGTCTCCATCATACACTCAAAGTTTTGTAAGTGTTGGTGTGGAGATTCAGCGCTTGTCCCGCCAAATTGGTTTTGGCGAACAAGAGTAATAACTTGAGGGTTGAAACTAAACCCTTGTACATCTTCAGCATCAAAATTCACGCCCAAGTGGCGTGGTTGTTGCGTTGGATCCATCCGCTGGCCAAGAGTTCTTGGCTCATCATCCACACGCTCGATCCTTGGGTTCCTGGGTGGAACACGGCGATTAGCGGCTCCTTGTGGATGAAAATGATTCGCATTGATCGTGGGATCAATTTCTTCTAGCGGTGGCATGGAAGAGTCACTATCATCAGCTGATGAATGACTTCTTCTTCTTCTAGATCTTGATGCCCTTCTTGAGGATTTCTTGCTTCCTTTATTCTTAAGGTCGCTTAACTCTATCCTCATTTGAAGCATCGTATCCTTTAGATCGTTAACTTCAGATTGATGACGATCCATTTCATCCCGGCGGAGGTTCTCATTCCATTGGAGTTGAGCTTCCTTCTCCGCCAACTCCGCTTGAAGATCACGTTCGTGTTCTTCAGCCATCTTCTTTTCCTTGCGCTTTTGCCTTAAGGTTTTCTCTAGCTCTTGATCAAGAGGTAAGAGATCTTCGGTGTTCCTAGACCTGCGCATGCACTCAAAGTAATATCAAATAACGAGAGCAAGCTCCCAAGCTTGACAACCGGCTACCGAATTCGGCCGAAACCAAATCCCCGGCAACGGCGCCAAAAACTTGTTCGCCCCTAAACGTGCGTGCAATCAAGCTTTAAATTTATAAAACTAGAATAAAAGCAAGTGAACCAGCAGTGTACGGATCGGCGTAGATTAGCAAGTATTCCAGAGTATCGAACACAGGGATTTGGGTGGGAACAAATTCAATTGCAGATTATCAAGCAAGTAAGTATGAGAGGTTTTACAAATATTGGGAAAACAACAATCCTAAAGATCCAAGTATCCAGCTGTGGCAATCGATTCAAGATATACTCAATGATATAAGACAGAGTAGAGATATGCAAAGGTATGCTAATGTAAGGTAATCGTACGGTGAAGTTCCAAAAACCTTATATGACTCACCTACAAGACACTCTCTATACAGGTTGTTGAGGCTTCAATATAGAAAGGTTCTAAAGATAAGGATTAATGTCAAATACCCAAACTTGTAATCCAAGGATCAAGACCAACTAAACCGATTAAGGTTGTGACACTCAAAATCGAGGTAGAGGTTGTTGAGGCTTCACTACCACCTAGAAAAGGCAAGCCTAAACTAAGTTAAAGCAAATCTTTAACTTTGGATTAAAGTAAAAGCAGGTTCGTAAACTTAAGGGAAATTACGGGTAGTTCTTGAGATTCCACGGTCGTGGAACTCAAGAACAAACCGTGATTTAGGTTCGTCGACGATTCTCTTTAACTCCCAGGGTCTAATCTAATTACGATCGATCTATCATCATCTAAGCCACAACTATCAACCCTTCACCTTAGAATTGTTAAGGGTTTTTAGCCAATAACAGTCATATTGATATCAAATTCAAGAATTAAAAGATTGAAGGATGAAAACTTCCGAAAACTTTCAATAAACTCCAAACCAATCTCAAAACTACAATCAAGAACGAATAATGTCACTAATTCCAGAATAGAACAATGAAACACAATCTTAGGTAAGAAGGAAGAACGGGATGTCAATCCGTCTTCTAAATCGAACCTAAACAAGAAGAGAAGTCTTCTTGCACAATCTTCCGAATCTTCCGTCAATCCGGGAAATCTGGAAGTCCCAACGATAATCTCCACCAAAATGCGAGATTAGGACAAATCCAGGCGCGAATGTCGATAAGCGGTCATCCCGAAATCTCTCTTCGTCCGTCTTTTTATAGGGCAAGATAAAATATCGGCCCGGCCCAAATCCTCAAAAGATCGTGGCTTCGAAATGTGGCGAAAAAGATCGCCAAGATCACGGTCGTGGAAGATTCCACGACCGTAATTTAGAGCGTGGAAAGTGTCACGGTTTGAACCATGGATTCCACGACCGTAATAGTTACTGGAATGCATCACGCCTCTCTTGCAAGGATCCACGGCCGTGGAACTGAACGTGGTTTGTAGTACGGCCGTATTTTAGAGCGTGGTTTAGGGCAAGAACGTGATTCTTCCCTAGCCTCGTGCATTCCTCAAGTTGGACTCCATTTTGCTCCTAAGAATGCCCTCAGTCCATGGACATACTCAATCAACTCTTCTTTGCTAAATTCCGTTCGGAAATGGCTCCCAATCACCTATAATCAACATAGAACTAGTGTAGACATCCATATCGACAATATAGGCAAACTAGCTCACTTATGCAACAATGCTCAATCAAAGACTATCAGTATGAATCAAATATGCTTATAAAACGTGTCTAAAGTATCACAATATTTCATGCTAACAGAGTTCACCAGACAGATAGGGAGACTTCATGGAGTACCTAGGACTATAGTCTTCGACAGAGACGAACGGTTCACATCGAGGTTTTGGCAGCAGGTTCATGCCGCCCAAGGTACGAGTCTGTAATTCACGACTGCTTATCATCCTCAGACCGATGGTCAGTCCGAACGGACCATCCAGACTTTGGAGGACATGTTGAGAGCCTGCGTGTTAGACTGGGGACATGTGTGGCCAGATCACCTACCCTTAGTGGAGTTTTCGTACAACAACAGTTGGCATGCATCAATCAGGATGGCTCCTTATTAGGCTTTATATGGACAGAGATGTCATACACCATTGTGTTGGGATGAGCCTAGTAGTGCTAGCGGAGTAACACCTGAGCAGATACAGGATGACATGGCTCGTGTAGCAGTGATCCGCGAGCGGATGTTAGCAGCGTAGAGTCGATAGAAATCCTATGTAGATAAGAGGCGTTGACCTCTGGAGTTCAGAGTTGGAGCTCAGGTTTGGTTGAGAGTATCCCCGACACGAGGCATCAGACGTTTCGGTGTCAAGGGGAAGCTGAGCCCCAAATATGTTGGACCGTTCGAGATTCTGGAACGAGTGGGAGAGGCAGCATACCGACTTGCCTTGCCACCGAGACTCGAGGGTGTTCACCCAGTCTTTCATGTGTCTCAGCTACGGGAGTACATACCAGACCCGAGGCACATCGTCAGTCATGAGGATCTAGTGATCGAGCCAGACCACACATTTGTTGAGAACCCGGTGGTTGTCTTGGAGCGTAGTACGAGACGCTTGCGTTCAAAAGACATACCGATGATGAACATTCAGTGGTCGATGTGAGGAGCTGATGAGGCGACTTGGGAGACATAGGATACTATCCGGAGTTTTACGCTGAGTTTGTTGCACCTTTATCTTAGGTTGTTGTTTGGTTTTTCCTTTGTTGCGTTGCGTACGCTTTTGTGTGACGTTTGAGTTACGTGCCCCGAGTGGAAATATATGAATTCAATTTTGTTTCTGTGTGTTGTTGTGATCGTTAGGCTTTCGCAAATTTCGGGACAAAACTTCTTTTTAGGGGGATCTGATGTAAGATCCCAGTTTTGCCTTCACCGCCCCCGCGGTGAAGAGGGCCGCCCCTGGGCTGGCCGGCCCCGCGGCCGAGGTGATCCGCCCCTGCGGATGACGACAAATCGTGCCCGATCTTTTGACCGTTCTTTTTATCTTCCTTCCATAGATAGAATGTCCGATATTCTATCTTATGGGCCGGTTTCCTTATCCTCTTCTAAACCCTAGACGCCCTTCCTTCTATCCTTTCAACCCATTCCTATATATTCTCTTCTTTTTTCCCTTTTTCCCGTCTCTTCCTATCGTCTTCTTCAACCCTAGAGTGCTGCATCCTTGCCCTTGTCCTCGCTGAACGTGTAAGTTCATCTTTTCTGGTTCTTTCTCACGTTCTTACGTTGATGCATGCCTTCTCCTTCCGTTTTGCTTTCTTCTTCGTTTTTCTCTTTCTCTTCTTCTCCAAGGATCAAACATGATCCCTCATTCTTTGGGTGCGTTCTGTTGTTGACCCTTTGTTGTTCTCAGACTCTCTGGAGTTAAGTCTT
Organism: Fagopyrum esculentum; assembly: GCA_033239045.1. Taxonomy (NCBI): domain Eukaryota; kingdom Viridiplantae; phylum Streptophyta; class Magnoliopsida; order Caryophyllales; family Polygonaceae; genus Fagopyrum; species Fagopyrum esculentum. The sequence continues at coordinate 16,855,385 of BSUD01000006.1, read as the reverse complement.
GACGTGTTGGAACCAAAGATTCGAGCTTTGGTTGCCCTTATTGTGAGTTTTGTCAAAGAGAAGTCCGACAGCGCTTCTGTCATGCAACCGCCCTTGCGCCTCTGTTCAGCCGCCCCTGCGCCTCTGTTCAGCCGCCCCTGTGCCTCTGTCCAGCCTCTCCTGTTGTTTCTCTGTTGTGACTCCCGTCTTTGGTGAGTTGCTTCCTTTCTTCCTCTCCTCGTCCCTTCCTTGGTTCCTTGTGGTTGTTCCTTGTTCCCTGAGTTGTTGTAAGACTAAGTTTGAGCCCTTACCTTGTGAAGATCTCTTAGAGATCGTTGAGACTAGAAGTTATAGACTTCTAGCAACCGTTTCGTTCCTGATCCGTGTTTCTTGTTCGCACAGGTTTCCCTTGCTCCTTTCCTGAGGGAAACTGAGTTTTCTTGAGTGTTCTTTGAGTTGTGTTGAGCTTTTGTGTTACCTTCGTGTGAGGTAAGTCCCTTGGACTTACTTAGCTTCATTCCGCGTATTGGTTTGAGTGTTTTGGCTTGTTGTGTGGTTTATTCATGTTATAACGGATAACCGGAATAGGATTCACCCTTTATAACCTTAGTTGGCCCAAGTGTATTATAATCGGGCGGTGACCACTTGTCTAGTTCTACAGGAGACTAGAATGTGCTCTTGCAACCCAGGCCCGTAGGTAACGGATAGTACTGATCTATTCCTATTGGTAGACGGAAGAGGAGGCGAGTTTTGAAAGGATTCTCGTGTGACAAAAGAAGTTGAATTAGTAATGGATAACCTTAATGAAAGATAATAACCGGTTGTGTGCAAGCATGCCATATGTTTACATTACCTTATGTGTGTTTGTGCATTTACGCTCTTGCTTATACATAGAATGTTAGCTAACGGTTTATACTGTCGTTGTAGATGTTCCGCAGGTTCAGGATGCTGTTGAGTGATCCGGATGGTGTGGCCAGCTGAGGTTCCCGTACATTATAGGACGGGATCGGGTTTATGTTTCTGTTGTTGTTTTCCCTTTTGTTTTAAACTCGGTTGCGAGTCTTTTACGTTTTCTTTTGTTTAAACATTTGGTTTTATATTGAGTTTCGGTTTTCATTCGTCTATGCCTTGTTGTAAGATCCATTTGTTGTTGCTACTTTGAGGGTTGGGACCCATTGTGCGGTCCTAACCCGTAACGCTTCGAGTTCCCAAAACTTGAGGTGTTACAACGTCTGTATGGAGTAACAAATAAGTTGACATGAACCTAAACATGATAAATAAGTTGAAATAGACATACTCACATTTGCATACATGATCTTCCTTAACTACAACTCAGAAGTCAACTCCTTTCGTACAATCAAATAATCATCTTTTGAATAACCGACACTACAACGAAGGATATCTATATATCCTCAATGACCATCCCTCAAGACATTCATAACCAAAATTATATATGGTGCCATGAACTTATGGGTCTCACCTACAAGAAACCAAATGACGTATAAGATCATAATATCTTGTATTATATACAGTGACATGAAAAATGGATCTAATATGCACAAAACCGAAACACCTTTTGGCATCCATGACATGAGCTTGGTTTTTTTCTTCACATGGTAAATTGTACGGAGTTAGTTTCTCACACCATCTCACCGATCCTCCTTAACGTCGAACTTCACCTTCAATTCATCATTTAGATGGCCTTGTCGACTCCGACCTAAATCCGAATCATGCTCGAATGAGCTTGACAATCTCTTTGTTGAACAAGAACTAGAAACTCTTACTTTTGTTCTTACAACTGAAGGTTTTGTTGTCATCGTTGTATTCTCAGGGTGTATAATGTCATCATATTGCTAGATATGAAAATGATTTGATTGTAAATCCCTTATATTTCCCCTACCTAAGGGTCTCAACTCTCAAGTTGACATTTGATCAAGGTGACTTATCACTTGATGATCTTGAGAAGTATAGAAAATTAGTTGGATAATCTTATGTTCCTTAACATGACCAAATATAATTTACCTTAGAGGGTGTTTGGTAAAGCTTTTGATGGCGCTTTTTGTGTTGTTTTGAAAAAATTGAAAGCTATTTAGTGCTTGATGATGTTAGATTATTAAGTAAATTAGAGTTTTGGTAGATTATTGGGGAGTTTTTTTTGTACTCTATTTCATTTAGCTTTTTTGATAGCTTTTCAAAATTTTTGGTTAATTTATCCTCAAATAAATTTACATATTTTTATTATTATTTTTAACACTTGTCCTTTTTTATAAATTCAATATACAAATCTACCGATATATCTCCACTTACCAAACACTTTTTAGTTTTTTTTTTTAATAGATTTTCATGTTTTATAAAACTACTCAATACTATATCAAAAAACTACCAAAAAAGCTTAACGGCCCGTTTAATTGTAGATTGGTTTATTTTTGAGTTTGTAAACTAAACGAGTTTATATAGGTTTATAGTTTATTTTCGAGTTTATTGCTCAAAAAGTTTATACAAATAAACCAAATAAGGTTGTTCACTTGGAGTTTATTTTTGGGTTTATTTTACTTCAAAAGACACTCATGCCCCTAATAAATTCGAACAATAACGTTGAATAACTAGGGATGAACAAATAATACCGGGGTGGAAAAACACAACGCCAAAATCGAGTTTTAAACAAAAATAAACCCTTCCAAGCAAAAATAATCTTGGTCTGAAAAGTTTATTTTGAGTGGTTTATAAACCATAATAAACTTGTAGAGAAATAAACCAATACCCAAGTAAACACCTACAAAAATAACTCAGAACTTAACACAAATAAACTACAAGCAAACAAACCCTAAATAACAAAAAAACTTAAGCTATCAAATAATCTTGTTCAACATTTCAATTAGTGCACGAGCTCTCATTGTTTGCCTTATTGGCAAGTTGCTCAACATGTGCTCAGGTATCTCAAAGATACTCATTATTTAGGCCTCTATTTTCCAACAAATCTCTTATAGAATTTTGTGATGTAGATTGGGACAAATGTGTGTCCACTGTTCGATCCCTTTTGGGTATTGTGTATTTCTTTGTACATCTCTTGTATCATGAAGAACAAAGAAACAACTCGCGGTTTCTAAATCTTTTGTTGAATATAAGTATAGATGATCATCTAAAGCAAGAATGAATTAGTATGGATAAAGAGCTTGACTTTTGATCTCCATTGCATAATATCTACCACTTCTTCTTATGTGATAACAATTTATATTGTCGAGAATCCATTTTTTCATGAAGTTTGATTGTCATTATGTTTGTAAGAAGTTGAAAGAATGGTTTGTTCTTCCATCTTATGTTTTGTCTTAAATTTAGATCGTTGATTTGAGCAAACCTCTTGGTGAAGATCAGAACAAGTACACAACTATTAAGTTGGGCCTTGTTGCTTCATCACCAACAAGTCCATCTTGGGAGGGATATAGAATATAGTATAATATAAGGGTAGGATTATCATAAATTATGCATAATCATTTATGAGATGATACGAACTAGTACGTAGTTTTCATATTGTCTTCTTTGTATGAAGAACTCTATCAGATCTTGATCCATTTCTAGTTTCTTCACAGTTTTCATTATGCATAACCATTTATGAAGCGAAACCAACTGGGGCTAGTTTTTGTTTAGTATGAGATGATACGAATTAGTACATAGTTTTCATTATGCATAATCATTTATGAGTAACTAGTCTTGTTATTCTTTTATTCAAAACCAACTGGGGCTAGTTTTTGTTTAGTATGAGGAAGTCATCGGAGGAAGTGTGCCTTGATTCCAACTCTTGATCATCTCTAGCGCAACCTTCGGTTGATCCATAGGAACCATGTTCCCCGCATCATAAACCTATAGTTTTATAGCATACGACATAATCAAGGTCACCTCAACTAATAAGCATGTCAAACACACCCAAAAGTTAGACATGGGTCCGGTTTAGGCTAAACCGCCAAACCAACGATTTAGGTCTGTCGGTTTTGTGAGATTATGATAAATTCCCCTTAGGGTTTCCATTGACTGAATGGTCATATAAATAACCAACGTATTTACAGTAATTACAAAGGCAGCCCTCTATTATATTCTATTTACATAAGATTGCTATCATACCCCCGCAATCGAAACTGGAGGAGGCATTACAGTAAGACTGGATCTAAAATCGAGAAACAATTGTCGTGGAAGGCCCTTTGTAAAAATGTCTGCATACTGGAAAGCCGATGGAACGTGGAGGACTCGAACTTGACCGCGGGCAACTTGATCACGGACGAAATGAATGTCAATTTCGATGTGCTTGGTTCGTTGATGTTGAACCGGGTTGCTGGCAAGGTGCGTTGCTGAGATGTTATCAGTGTAGACCACAGAAGCTTTGGTAAGGGGGCAATGAAGTTCAAGTAATAAATTGCGCAGCCAAGAGCATTCTGACACTACATTGGCAACTCCTCTGTATTCGGCATCTGCGCTAGAACGGGAAACAACAGATTGTCGTTTAGCAGCCCAAGAGATTAAAGTGTCGTTGAAGAAGACACAATAACCAGAGGTCGATCGGCGGGTATCAGGACATCCAGCCCAGTCTGCATCTGTATATGCAATAAGATCTGACTTTGGAGATGGAGAAATGGTGATACCTAAGGATGATGTGCCAGAAATGTAGCGGATGATACGCTTGAGAGCAGCAAAATGAGCTTCTCGGGGATCGTGCATGAATAGACAAACTTGTTGTACTGCATAACTTATGTCAGGGCGGGTGAAGGTCAAGTATTGAAGTGCTCCAGCTAAGCTTCTGTACAGGGTCGGATCACTGATTGCTGGACCAGATGAGGCACTGAGTTTCACAGATGGTTCAGCTGGTGTAGCAGAAGGTTTGCAATTAGTCATTTTTGCACGCTCAACAATCTCCCTGGCGTATTTATCTTGAGATAAAAATAATCCAAAGGAACTTCGACGAACGGAGATGCCCAGAAAATAGGATAGAATTCCGAGATCTTTAAGTGCAAACTCGTTTCCCAAGAGCATGATCAAATGAGTCCGCAATTTATCAGAAGATGCAGTAAGGATGATATCATCAACATAGAGAAGCAGGTAGGCAATATGAGAGCCATGTCTGTAAATGAATAGATATGAGTCACTCTTATTGCCAATGAAGCCAATTTGGAGTAAGAAGCCTGCAAAACGCTGAAACCAAGCCCGAGGTGCCTGTTTAAGACCATATAGGGATTTCTGCAGTAAACAAACATGATTAGGTCTCGAGGAATCATGGAATCCAGGAGGTTGGAACATATAAACCGTCTCATTCAAATGCCCATGTAGGAAGGCATTTTGAACGTCAAGTTGATGAATGGACCATGACCGGGATACTGCAATGCTGAGAACTGTTCTGATAGTTGCTGGTTTGACAACTGGGCTGAAAGTTTCATCGCAATCAATACCGACCTGTTGGGAACAACCATTAGCGACAAGACGAGCCTTATAGCGTTCAAGAGAGCCATCAGACCTGTACTTATGACGAAAAATCCACATACATCGCACAATGTTAGCCTGAGGAGGACGAGGAACCAGAACCCAAGTCTTATTTCGCATAAGGGCTCGATATTCGTCGATCATGGCAGCGTTCCAGTGCGGGTCTTGGAGGGCTACATTGTGGGATTTGGGTATGGGAGATATGGTGGTGGTAGAGACGGAAAGGTCAAAGACCGGTTTAGGTTTGGTTATGCCGGATTGACTTCGGGTGTGTGGTCGTGGTTGAGGTAGTTGAGTATCTGAGGTGGATTCAGCTTCAACAGGTTGGTGAGCTACGGAATGTGGGATGGTAGATCGTAGTGAAACTGGTTGGGTTGAGCTGGTTGGGCTAATAGGGCCAGGCTGGAGGTGGTCCAAAACAACGGGTGGGCTGATGGGGTTAGCTGGGCCAGAGGGAAGAGGTGGGGAGTGTGTCACTGCAGCTGGGCCGGAGAAAGATGGGCCAGGTGAAATATGCGTGGAGGGCAGGATGGGACGCGCTGGACAGGTTGGGCCGGGTAGGAAATTGGGCCCAGAATGCGGCTGAGGAGCAGAAGACTGCACTGTTGGGCTTAAATCCGATGGGCCTGACTACGAGGAAAGCTGGGCACGAGAACCACGGGCCTGAGATGCCATTTCAGAATGGTACGGGGATGGATTCACATCATCCGGAAAAATCGAGGTGGGAGATTTACGGGATGAAGTGGCAAAAGGAAAAATGGACTCGTCAAAAGTGACATGGCGAGATATAATAATTTTATTTGTGGTTTCTCCAATACCTGTAGAAGGAATACGCATGCCATTTCCAACAATTATCGAATTTGAGGGACCATTATACGAAATAGACGAGAGTATACCTGGAGTATGAGTCATGTGCGATGTGGCACCCGTGTCCATGTACCAATTATTGTCTGCCGGATTCAAAGACATAGTGGCAAAGGAGTGATCTAGAGCAGTGGGCTGATATGATGTAGCCAGATGGGCTTGAGGAAACGAACTGCCAAGGCCCGGCCCAAGAATGCCATCCTGTTGTTGCTGGGGAAAAGGACAGGGCGGCCTGTACTGCTGCATTGGGCCAGACTGGGTCCAATTGAAGGCAGGGGAGGCAGGTGAACCGCTGGGAAACTGGGCCGGACTGGATTGGGCCAGAGGCAGCCAACCACGCGCAGGATGCCAACCGAATCTGCCCTGTGGAACCGAGTTGCCGTTGTTGCTGCGTTGCTTGCCTCGGCGACTCCGTCCTCGGCGCTGTTGGTTCCGATCGGAGGTTGCCGGAGATGAGTCGGCAGAGGGTGGCGCCGGCGAGCCTGGAGGTGGAGCGCGAGAGTCGGCTGTTAGGGCAGTGCTATTTGAACCGGCTGATTTTTGGGAAGCCATGCGAGTTTCTTCGAGTTGCAACTGAGAGCGGGCCTTGGTGAAAGACGGGAGCGGATCAGTTTGTTGAATAAAACTGGCCGCCGCATTATATTCAGCACGTAATCCCGAAATAAGTTGAAGCATAAGTCGAGTGTCAGGAACGGGTGATCCGACGCCTTTGAGTTGATCTGCTAGAGACTTAAGTTGCAAACAGTAAGCGTTAATGGAGGAAAATCCAGATAACTTACAATTCGAGAACTCGTGTTCAAGATAGACAGCCCGAGTGTTTTTATTATCTTGAAAGATATCTTTGACTCGATTCCATGCCTGAAGTGCAGTATCATCTGAGTCGAGGATTTGCAATAGGATGTCCTGGGAGACCGTACTGTAAATCCATTGAAGGACCACTGCGTCGACTTGAAGCCATAATGAATCATCAATATCCGTAGGTTTGGGAATCTTCTCATCAATGTGGTCGAGGACGTTGTGAGCTTTCGCAGTGACGCGAAAAGAGTAACCCAAGATGCATACGGAGTGTCGTGGTCAAGGACGAGGGTAATATTGTTCTTGATGTTGGAGATTCCAAGAGCGGAATGGAACGAAGGTTTCCGTTCGGTAGTCATCGAAGAACGTTTGGAAAAGGGGAGGGACGGCAGAAATGAAAAACGGCCGTTAGGGTTAGAAAGAGCGGAAGAAGGTTTGAGGAACGAGAATCTCTGATACCATGTGAGATTATGATAAATTCCCCTTAGGGTTTCCATTGACTGAATGGTCATATAAATAATCAACGTATTTACAGTAATTACAAAGGCAGCCCTCTATTATATTCTATTTACATAAGATTGCTATCAGGTTTAATAGGAATTAAACAGTCGATTAAACTTCCTTTCCACACCGCTGGTTTGGTCCGATTTTCCTTTCTTTTTTTTTTAACAAACCGTTGATATACCGACAAACCGGCGCCGGTTTAAGTTTACGACCCATATCTATCAAAAGCAATTCCGAGTATACTTATTATTTATATAAATCATTTTGATGTTTTCCTTTTCTAATAGGACCGACCTTTAAGAAAGAGAGAGGGTCGTAGCTTTTGAAGTTTCCTGCTTGGGCACCGTCAACAACAAAGGGAACATTTGGAGCCGTTATGAAGAACTTCTTGACCACTCCATTCCATTTCATGCACCCATCTTCAATTACCTACATATTGAAAAAAACAAATTGTTACCGTATTAATCTATTTTCATGATGAACAAATAGTTATATATATACCAAGCCAGTTCATGAAGAAATCATGCTCCCCGGCGTAGACGAGCACCTTCATCCCTTCCTCGAGAAGATCCGGAATCATTGGTTCTACATTTCTCATTCGATCCACAGGCATTGCGTAATCCAACGTAATATTAGATTTCGAAGTTCAGGCCTTTAGCTCCAATGGCGGACTTGACTGTATCTTGGTTCAAGAATCTCACCATGTTTGAGTACTCGTAGTAAAGGATCCCTTGCTCGCATCTCTTCCTTATGTCGTGGTACTATGGACATATACCCTTCAGTTCATCCATCCCTAGACTAACCTAATATATAACAAAGGATGATATATTGATAATGTATCTTACATTGACATTCTCAGCAATATTCATGACACCGTAGAATATTGTATTTATGATGGGCTACAAGATAAGGTTTCAACAGGATCTGTGCAAAATTCAAGATTAGTTAGAAGCAAATATGATTTTTCCGGTGGCCAGAGAAGAAAAAGGTGAAGTACCAGTACCACATTAATTGTTGAGTTGCCATCTCGCAAGCAGGAAGAACCCTATTGATACGAAGATAGTCACTCTTTTCGATCATTCCATAGGCCAATGCATAATCAGTGTAAGATTTGTACTGAATTGCCGGATTAACTAGTCCATTGCCAATTGCGAAGCTCTGTAGTTAAATCCCAAAGACCTTTCATTCTAACCTAAATTCAAAATAAGGGTATCAAGATATGGGTATCATAGTATATCTATTTTCAAAATCCTAGATATTTCGAGGATGAACCACCAGCGGTTCCGGTAACTACAGCAGGTCGGAGGTGGCCGGTAGAGGGACCAATGGAGGCGGCTGAGCAGGGCAGCAACAACATGAGGCACTGGCGGCTTCGCGCAAAGAGGACAACGACGGTGGCGGCTGCTTGGTGGGCATTCAATTCGTCGAAGGCCATGGTATATGCTTGTATCCTCTCAATGAAATACATGTTTCATTCATCCACTATGGAGGATGATGATGTGTCCATCCGATCGGTAGAAGAGGTAAAGGTGAATCTTCCAAGAGACACACCTACAAGGTCGGGTATACCGCAATGGAAGAGTTAGTAAACAAGGGAATAATAAAACTAAGTTTCGATTAGATTGTAACTCACTAGTACAAAATGTGTTTCCCCCAATCAAGACTATCGTACAAGTTCATGTCGGTGGTCTTTCGTTCTCAACAATGGCGGTCATCGGTAAGCAAGTCTTCAACATCCTCCCATGGCAAACAACAATGCATCGATAATATCTTGACGTTGCGAAACCGACAGTAGGGGTCTTCATCCAATGTTGTGGCAGAAACGTGTTCAATATACGCTATTAATAATCATCTCAATTGGTTTGAATAAGACGTGTGTGCGGAGTAACAAATAAGTTGACGTGAACCTAGACATAATAAAAAGTTGAAATAGACATACTCACATTTGCATACAAGATCTTCCTTAATTACAACTCAAAAGTCAACTCCTTTCTTACGATCAAATAATCATCTTCTGAATAACCGACACTACAACGAGGGATATTTATATATCCACAATGACCTTCCCTCAAGACATTCATAGCCGAAATTATATATATGGTGCCATGAACTTATGGATCTCACCTACAAGAAACCAAATGATGTATAAGATCACAATGTATTGTATTTTATATGGTGAGGTGTAATGTGCACAAAACCGAAACACCTTTCGATATCCACAACCTGGGCTTGGTTTTTTTTTTCTTCATGTGATTTACTGCACGGAGTTAGTTTCTCATAACATCTCCCCGATCCTCCTTAACGTCAAACTTCACCTTCAATTCATCATTTAGATGACCTTGTCGACTCCGACCTAAACCCAGAGTATGCTCGAATGAGCTTGACAATCTCTTCGTTGAACAAGAACTAGAAACTCATACTTTCGTTCTTACAACTAAAGATTTTGTCATCGTTGTATTCTCACGGTAGATAATGTCATCATATTGCAAGATATGAAAATGATTTGATCGTAAGTCCCTTGTATTCCCCTACCTAAGGGTCTCAAGTTGACATTTGATCAAGGTGACTTATCACTTGATGTTCTTGAGAAGTATAAAAAATTAGTTGGATTAACATATGTTCCTTTAACATGACCAAATATGATTTATCTTAGAGGGTGTTTGGTAGAGCTTTTGATGACTCTTTTTGTGTAGTTTTGAAAAAATTGAAAGCTATTTAGTGCTTGATGATGTTAGATTATTCGGTAGATTAGAGTTTTGGTAGATTATTGGGGAGTTTTTTTTAATCTATTTCAATTAGCTTTTGGATAGCTTTTCATAATTTTGGGTTAATTTATCCTCAAACCAATTTACTTTTTTTATTATTATATTTAACACTTGTCCTTTTTGATAAATTCACTATGCAGATCTACCCATATATCTCCACTTACCAAATGTTTTTTAGTTTTTTTTAATAGATTTTCATGTTTTATAAAACTACTCAATACTATACCAAAAAACTACCAAAAAAATTTAAATTATCCAAAAAGGTTAAGTTATCGAATAATCTTGTTCAACATTTTAGTTAGTCCACGAGCTCTCATTGTATGCCTTATCGGCAAGTTGCTCAACATGTGCTCAAGTATCTCAAAGATATTATTTAGACCTCTATTTTTCAACAAATCTCTTATAGGATTTTGTGATGTAGATTGGGACAAATGTGTGTTCACTGCTGGATCCCTTTTGGGTATTTTGTATTTCTTGATACACCTCTTGTATCATGAAGGAGAAATAAACAACTTGCGGTGTCTAAATCTTTTGTTGAATATAAATATAGATAATTATCTAAAGCAACAATGAATTAGTATGGATAGAGAGCTTGACTTATGATCTCCATTGCCTCGTATCAATGTGATTAGAAATATGCAATTTATATTGTTGAGAATCCGTTTTTTGACGAGCACACAAAACATATCAAGTTTGATTGTCATTATGTTCGTGGGGAGTTGCAATAAGTGTTTGTTCTTCCATCTTATGTGTCGTCTAAAGCCTCCTTCCCTTCTATGTTCAGACGACACAATTTCATGGCCTTCTAAAGCCTCTTTATCCTCCTCCTCTATCGTTCCAGATGTACCAACCTCATTTATAGAGGCCTCTAAACACAGTAAGTGGCATCATGCCATGAACCTTGAATTTCAAGCCCTCCTACAAACCAAAACTTGGACGTTGGTTCCTCCATCATCCTCCACCAATACCTTGGGAGTTAAATGGGTCTATAAGATAAAACGCCATTCCTCTGGCTAGATTGAATGCCATAAAGTCATGTTGGATGCAAAAGGCTTCAACTAACTCCATGGCATTGACTTTGATGAAACCTTCAGTTCAGTTGCCAAACCCTCCACAATACGTCTTTTCATTTCCCTTGATGCCCTACACAGCTGGTATGTGACGCAATTGGACATACAAAATGCCTTCTTGCACGGGGATCTCGAAGAGGACGTCTACATCCAACAACCACAAGGCTCCATTCATCCTCATTTCCCTCACCATATATGTAAGCTCCATAAATCTCTTTATGGGTTGAAAAAAGCTCACAAAGCTTGGTTTTAAAAACTCACTTCTGCCTTCCTTTCCATGGGTTTCTCTGCCACCACTTCAGATAATTCTCTCTTCTATTTTCACCAAAAATCCCACTGCTTATTTGTCCTAATTTATGTTGATGATCTCCTTGTTGTGAGCTCTTCCCCTTCTCTTTCACAAACTTTATACAATTCCCTCTCAAAGCAATTACTTGTCAAACAACTGGGTGATCTCAATTTCTTTCTTGGCATCTTAGTTACCCGTAACAAAGATGGCTTCTATCTCTCTCAATCTCATTACATTCGCGACCTCCTTACAAGGACGAACATGCTCCAATCCAAACCCATTACCACCCTCATGGCTTCAAACTTTCTCTCTTTACCCTTTGACTCTCCACTCTTCACCGATCCTCTCCTTTACCGCAACATAGTCGTGAGCCTGCAATACTTGTCGTTCACAAGACCAGATATCTCCTTTGCGGTGAATAAAGTTTGTCAATATATACACACACATCTGCTCATTCATTGGCAAGGAGTTAAGCGCATCTTACGCTATCTCAATGCCACCCTGGACCTGCAATTCCAAATATCCTCCAAGACCATCAAGACATTGTCAACATTCTGTGATGCTGAATGGGCCGGTGATCCCTCCGCCAAACGTTCCACAAGCGCCTATTGTATCTACCATGGAAACAATCTAATCTCTTGGTCGTCCAAGAAACAAAACATTGTCGACAAATCATCCATTGAGGCGGAGTATCGATCATTGGCACTAGCGACCTGTGAGACACTTTGGATATCTTTAAATTTCGTGATTAAACAAATGATCCCTTATAAAGACCATTCTCAATGAGCCCCAAACGCTCTGTTCTATCATTTTTAAGAGTCTACTATCTATGTCAACGTGGTTTTTTTTTAAAATGGAAAGCGGTTCGAAACCATTAGACGACATGTCGTCTAGTGGGTCGAAAGGCCGAAAACGGTAGACGGTCTACCGTCATGAAGGACCACAAAAAAGAAGAAAAGAAATACACAAAAATACACAAAAATACATCAAAATGAAACCGAAAGCAAAAAAGTCTTCAAGGGAAAGTAGGATGATCCGGACAACAGGATGCAACGAGCATAAATGTTCATCTTCGAAGGAAGTACACAAGGGAAGTCTGGGGAACAACTATGGACACCTCAAATTTGGACTAAAACAGAGCCGTCGGGAGTCTATCACATATCCATGCCTCCTTCTCGACAAACACACGAAACCGCCAGCAAATTATTGCATCAAACCTCAGAATACGAGATTGCAGAACACGGGTATTTTGATGAATAAAGGTGTAGCACTTGATGGATAAAAGAAAGATGGTTTGTAGGGAGAAGATTGTTCATAGAGGGTTGATTTATGTTGTCGGAAGTGATTGTTTTGGGCTTTGTATGCATTAGGGTTTAAAATAAAAAGGAAATTTTGTTTTGTTGTTAAAGCTTTAAGCCCCTAAAGCTTAGTTAATTTTTTTTGGAATGTAAAAGTATTAGCCGGGCCATCTATTATGGTGGTTTAATAGAGAAGTGATCTTGTTTTGATTGCTCAGAATAAATTCGATTATGATTTAAAAGATCTTTATTGACAAGGGCAATAAAGATTTGAGGCAAATCACAATCGAACTTAATTATCAATTTTGTTAGTCAATTTTGGTGAAAATGGTGCCTTTAGGCCGGAATCGGGCAACCACAATCAAACTTAATTACCAATTTTGTTAGTCAATTTGGTGATAATGGTACCTTTAATCTGGAATCAATGCCGTTAGGCTACAAAATTGGTGACCTAAGGACGATATTAACCTCCATATTCTACGAATATCATCTCAAATAAGGAGAATTGAATAATCTAAAATTGTTTGTTTTTTTTTTCCGGTTTAAAGAACAAGTGAAAGCGTTTATATAGATGTTTTTTTTCGCGGTTTAACGAACAAGTGAAAGTGTTTATGTAGATGTGGTTGATGGTGGGATTTTCCGACGAGATTGGTGGCGGGATTTTCCTACAAGATTGTTGTTTTTATTTATTTTGTTTATTTTTCCTTTTCCAAAATGCAAGTTTTAATTGGGAAACTTAGGATCGGTCGAACAATTTCCGTACCTTGTGTAAGCTTTGGGGGGGAGTGGTTTGGTCTCGTGGATGGAGAGACGTCCATGAGGGCTTTCCGGCCACCTGGGACCTTTTACAGAACGGGATTTGAGGGTTTTGAGCATTAGGGTGGAACTCAATCATGAAAGATGGAGCTTCTGTTAGAATATTTGCGATTCCGTTTCGAAATCAAACCCTATAATGGATAGACTTAAACATGAATCAACCGATTTATCCGTATATGAATCGAAGACTAACCTTTATCCGTGGGAGTCTTCATCACAAATCAAACGAGTCCGAACCGATCGTAAGCGTAAGCGAGTAATCTTCTTCTCCTTCCTTAATCCTTCACTTTGATTAATCTCTAATGGATGAGATTAGTACTAATTAATCCTCTGCTTCTAATTACTTTTGTTAACATCGATCACTTTTCATTGCGCAGTAATGCAGTACACATAGTCTTCAGTTTTTTATGTGAAAACTTCTCTGTGTACATTTGAAGAATGAAAAACTGCTTTCATTCAAAACTGCTGCATGTCCTTTTTACCGGCAATTACTATATATATATATAATTTAATGAGAAGAGGTGTGTTTTATTTATCGGATAAGGAAAGAGGGATTATATTAATCCCGTAATTTTAACGTCTTTAACCGATACCGATCCATTACGGTTTCGACATTATATTAAAACTATAAACTATAAATTGGACTTAACTTTATATATTAAACCTAGACACATTTGCCACATAGAATATATATATATATATATATATATATATATATATATATATATATATATATATATAGAGAGAGAGAGAGAGAGAGAGAGAGAGTATAGATCCTATGAGAACACCCCCTAACGTGAGAACATGAGAACAGATTCATAATTATTATTAGTTTTGTTACGAATGTGTCATATCGTTTAATGTATTATTCGTAGTTATTGTTGGTTGAGTGAATTATTCGTAGTTATTGTTGGTTGAGTGAATTATTCGTAGTTATTGTTGGATTCCTAATTATTATTATTCGTAGTTATTATTATTTTTGATATCTACTTTAAATCTCAACCGTTAATACTCACATCCAACGGTGTACGATTGTTCTCATGTTCTCACGTTAGGGGTGTTCTCATGCAGTCAGGATCCTCTATGGCCTTCTATGTAGCCTCCTCTGTTGCCTTAGTGTGATTGGTCAAATTATAAATTAATTTATTTTACTTAAATATAGATGAAGAAAAATAACAAAATAAATTATATATTTTACACTAAATAAAACATATCAATCTTTCCTTCTCTCTTCCTTCCTCACGTGATTCTTCTTCTTCCGGTTATGGTTCTTCCCCTCTTTATTTCCATCTTCCCCAGTTCGTTCATCGCCAATACCTTCCGACTTCCACTAGAGACGATACCTTGCTCCACCGTAGACGAAATCATGGAGCCATTGCTGAACATGCCTTTACCTCTTCACCCCTTCTCGACTTTGGATACCATAGGTTAGAAACATCGAAGCCTAATTTCTGAATCTATTGATTCCGAATTTTAATGGAGATTGAGTTGATGTTCTGATTCATTAACAATGTATGGCCTTCAAATTAAAAAAACGTGTCTTTAGTAACAAATAATGTATTTTTGAATTGTAATTTGCAGTTTTATATGACCTTACTTATTGAAGGATATAAAACATTTTTAATCTAAATTTGTAAATTTAGGTTCGATTATGCCTCCATGGAATTTTTATGTCAATCCAGATTGAGAACGTCATTGTGTTGAGCATGCATCCATGGAAATAAAGAGTGGAAGAACGATAACTGGAAGAATAAGAATAATAACGTGAGGAAGGAAGAGTGAGGGAAAGATTCTTCTATTTACTGTAAAATATATATTTATTTTCTTATTTTCCTTCATCTATATTTTAAGTAAAATAAATTAATTTATAATTTGACCAATCACACAAAGGCAACCGAGGAGGCCACATAGAAGGCCATAGAGGATCTGACTGCTCTCACGGAAACAACACCCTCTCTCTCTCTCTCTCTCTCTCTATATATATATATATATATATATATATATATATATATATATATATATATATATATATAGGGTGTGGTTCCCATGAGAACACCCTGAGAACATGAGAACAATTGTACACCGTTGGATGTGAGTATTAAGGGTTGAGATTTAGAGTAGATATCAAAAATAGTAATAACTACGAATAATAATAATTAGGAATCCAACAGTAACTACGAATAATCCACTCAACCAACAATAACTACGAATAATACATTAAACGATATGGCACATTCACAACAAAACTAATAATAATTACGAATCTGTTCTCATGTTCTCACGTTAGGGAGTGTTCTCATAGGATCTATACTCTATATATATATATATATATATATATATATATATATATATATATATATATAGCTTCACCAAAGGGTTGGCGGGTTGTGGATCCGCTATTTACGTCAATGTGGCTATTGGTTAACTTGGAAACTTCCTATCTTGATTTTTTTTTGTTTTTGTGGGGGCCTATCTTCATCTTGAAAGGTCATCTTGTACATACTGCCACCCATTTCAACTCTTCTTTTAAAAGACTCGTAGTCAAACTAATACTTCAAAGATTGCTGCTAAGAAATGATTTTAGATGTTTCAACTGGACTTTTATAT
Source organism: Fagopyrum esculentum (assembly GCA_033239045.1). NCBI lineage: Eukaryota > Viridiplantae > Streptophyta > Magnoliopsida > Caryophyllales > Polygonaceae > Fagopyrum > Fagopyrum esculentum. The sequence goes on along the minus strand of BSUD01000006.1, from coordinate 16,838,935 downwards.
TTAGGATATGTATACGAAAACATCAGAAATATCAAACAATTACGTACAAAAATGAAAATTTATGGAAACAGAGCTTTTCATATGCTAATATCATAAGCAACTAAACAGAACAAAACTTATCAGATTATATATACAGAAGAGAAAAGAGTAGCACCTAATATCCTAAGCCATGAAAGCTCATAACCCAAGCACATATTTGTATCATCACTAATGTCTATTATCAAATCATGTGACATCCAACAACAAACACCAAAAAACAATCCAAAAAAAATGAAAAAATAGCAAGCTATATGTACCAGCAATCAAAAACCTTCAACGCTAGCTCTTCTGATCGTTGTTGAAGACGCTGATCTCCTCCTCTCCCTGTCGAGCTCATCCAAGACAAGAAGCGACGAGCAGCCCTTCAGAGGAAGCGACATGGGTAACATGACTAGATGCCGTGTTGGGGATTGCCCTCTCAAAGGCATAGAATGAGAGACACTACTCCGAGCAGGGTGAGGATTTACGATAATGCCATTGAGACTCGAAGATTTTGTCATTTGTTTCCCCACTACACTCCCTGGCTCTTGCAAGGGGAACCTGCAAGAGTATTTGATCTCTTGAATGGTCTTGAGTTGCTCCGCCACGATTCTCATTGTGGGACGTTCGGATGGATCTTTTTGGAGACATTTTTGTGCTACATCAGCTACTGTTCTTGCTGCTTTCATTGGGAAACGGCCTTTGAGTTGAGGATCCATTATTAAGGAAAGACGGCATTCGTCTGCAAGAAATGCCCGGCTCCATTTTACAAGATTCCTCTCTTCTTTTGGACGGCGATTATCCATGTTCTTTCTCCCGGTTAGAAGCTCCAGTAGGACAATACCAAAGCTGTACACGTTGCTTTTCGGAGTTAGCACTCCCCTTTCCATTGTCTCAACTGATAGATTTCCTGATGCCTGAATAGATTGGATAGGACACCACAATTTCAAAATGTTGTTCCAGATGTCTTAAACTCGAATTATTTTGTTTACAGCTATAATGTATGTTTTGAGATGTTTACTTACAGCTAAAGCGTTGGAGAAGTCGGCTTCTGGCAGCAGAGCAACACATCCATATCCGGAAAGCTTCGCACTGAAGTCTTTATCAATCTGTAGATTTGCAGTTGAAAATTGATTGTACATTGCCTGCACGTAACAGTAACAGGAAGTTCTTAATCAGAGGAATGTTTTCTTAAAATAAATTATTGATTAAGATGTCTTTTTAAGTAATATTGAAATTGGATTGATAAGATCAAGTACCTGGAAAGGACCTTCTTCATGTAGGAAAGTAAGACCTTGTGCAGCACAAAAAGCTACTTTCATTCTTGCACTCCAGTCAATTGCAGGGCCATCAGATTTCCCAAAGAGAAGATGATCTAAACTTCCATGGTGAAGCCTCTCATAGATCAAGATCCTCTGTTCCGAGTCCTCACATGCATGGTAGCCAAGCAATTTACACAGATTTGGATGCTGAAGGGTTGCTAGAATATTCACCTCATTCACAAACTCTTTCGATCCCTGAACAATTATATTCCACCCGTCACAAGAAACTCAATTGAAAGCAATATTACGGCTATACTCGAGAATAATGTGTTTGTTTGTCTAAAAATGACTGATAAATGCTCTTGCTCATAACTATTGTGTTTCTCCAAAAAAGAAACCAATTTTCTAAGGTAACACTAGTGTGTCCTAAATGCTGCAACTGAAACAAGGGAACAGGAAGGCCACTGCCTTCCAAATGAAGTCATATACAAACAAATTCTTGGCTGAATGTAATGAGCAGAAAAAAGGATTAACAGAACACATAGAATCGTCAACAAAATCATTTACCTGTGTTGAAGGATAAAAGCGAGTAACTGTGGCCTCCAATTTTCTCGAGCTAAATGCAGCATCGCTAATAGAAGCCTTGTATACCGAAGATGAAAGACTTTCTGATGTGCAATGATCAGGAGAGAAGTTGTGGCAGGCAGAAGCAATCTCTTCATAAGTGAAGCTCCTAAATGATCTGGATGGAGGCAAAGGGAGTGGCCCGGAAGAATTCAGGGGCCCACTGCCATTTGCCGGCTTGAAACTCTTCATAGATTTAAGCCTGGGAGCATTCTGTGGAGAAGGAAGGGGAAGAGGCTGTGGAGTGGGGGATCTTGGCTCATCATATTCAGCAGATGATGCCATGGCCTCACGGTGGGCACCATGGATGCTTGAAGGCGCGGATAATGCACGCATCCTACTGCTAGTCATGTCACTAGAGTGTTGAACTGTTTTAGTTCTTGTACAAAAACTTGGAGGAGCAGATTGTAATGCATGACTCCTTATTAGCGGCTCAGGGAGAGTAGTCGGTGTCTGATCTTGAGGCGAAACTCTTTTGGTATGGACACTATGGTCAGTTTTCTTCTTTTTACCCTTAAGAACCGCAAAGCAGCCCATCTTAGGCTTGCAAGTTATAGAATGCAAGTATTAAGACACAATCCTGTCGAATGGAAACAAGAAGAAATTTTAGTGTAAGAAGACATTCAGCCATAAAGGTTTTGCTGAACAGTTTAAACAGGAACCAAGCAAGAGCTTGTTCTATGAAACACCTTGATTACAGCTTGAATGCCAAAAAGAACACATGATGTTTACAGAACAAGACACAAAGCAACATATAAGATTTTTCACACTTGACCCAATGCAGTTTCTATCAAAAGTGGGTAAAAGGAGTTCAAAATTTTCTCTAAAGCATTACTCAATGACTTTTTTAGTTGACTCCATCAATCCTCCTACCCCCACTATGACCTTATACTGTATTTCTTGGACCACAGTCTGAACTGTCTCACAAGCTTTACCAAACAATCTACAGATGCTCTACTTTCATCGTCCCCCACCAGCTAAACACAATTAGACCATTTCCCAGGCAAGCAAAGATGAATAGTACATTGTGATTGCAGGTTCCTTTACAAGCTTTTCCTCTCTTTTTTTTACTCCCGTTATGATTTCCTTGTGTACAACAAGGATGCACAGTTGGCTTCAATGTTTAAGACAAATTCGAAGTCTACAGAAAATATCATCTCCAAGTCTCCAAGAGATCACATAACCAGAAGTATATCCCTTGGAAATTCAGTAACAAGGAAATCACGTAATACAAGATAATAGATCATTGCCGATTCTACATTAACTGTTTTCTAAGTCCATAGAATTTATATTGTGTTATGAAATCATCGTCTCGGTTACAACAAACAAGAGCCATCTAAAATCAAGTTTAACATTGAAGAATCTAAACTTTCAGGGTTCATCAGATTCAAAATCTGAGTTAAATATAGGTTCATCTATGGTGATAATCATCGAATTTGAAGCTCCGAAGAAAACCTAACGAGTTGAGAGGAGCTAAAATCACCTCAAGCAGGAAAAAATACAAGCACACAAAAGAAAACCCAATTCATTAATGCAGCAATTCAAGCAAAAAAAAAAAAGAAATATCCCAGATCCAATTCAATCACTGACTTAATCCAGGTATAACCATTGAATTTCAATGGATTCAGAAGACAAACCTAGCAATCAATACCAAAAGAGATGAACAAGAAAAAGCATCCCCTAATCCAACCCGTGTAAGGGAGTGGAAAACTGAGGAAGAAACTCCCAATAATTATCAAAAAAAAAAAAAGAAGCTAAAATTCATACCTGGAAGCAAGCACCATCAACCTTTTCTCTGATCTTTGGAGTTACCCCTATTATACAAATGGTGAAACTAGAAGAATAAGAGATGAAGGTTTAAAAAGGCAAAAGAAGACACCCTAAAAGCAGGTCAAAATAAGCGGAATGGAAGGATGAGTAAAGGTGATAAAGAGATTTCTTCAAAGAACACAAGAGGGGGAAACGAAATGAAGATAGAGAGATTAGGAGAATGAGCAATGAGATTAAGGGGGAATTTTAAACAAATTGAAGAAGTTTCAAACTAAGATAACCGAGCTCCTCGTTGGCCCCATGGAAGAGCAGTAGTCAAACCTACCATAATTTATCACTGGAATTTTCCTTTTTCTTTCATTTCCTCCAAGGAAATTAAAGAGTATCAATTCATGATTTTTTGGTCTAAAAAACAATGTTTAGTATTTTCATAATTAATATGTTACTGTTAAGTCTGGCAGTGCTAATAATGATGAAGAGAAAAATGGCCTTTTACGTGTCTCCCATTTTTATTTGGACAAATTTGCCCACGAACCCTTCTGATGTCTGAACTTAGCACTGTTACCAGGTTTTCTCACATGATTTTCTAATAAATATGTTTAATTTTGTCCTATTATTTATATTAAAAATTACTATGATTTATTATTTAATTAAATATTTATTTACACCTTGCTATTTTATTTACTATATATATAATTTAATTAATCTTTTATATATATATTAGGAGTAGCACCTATTACCACGTGTCAATCCAAAAAACTACTAACTGTCACGTGTCATTTCAGCATTTAACAACAGCTCAAAAATCTTAATTAAGTTATTAAATTTTAAAAATAATTTGTAAAAAAATATTATAATAATCATATTTGCACATATCCACAAATAAGAATTTGTAATCTGATTTTAAAAAATTTAAAATCATGAAACCAAAATAAAAATTTGTAAAAAAAATATTTATCAAACAATTTAATTTTATACGGAATTCTTTTTGTCAATTTATCTACAAATTTTAATTTAACATATTTTTAACTTTTAACATATTTTGTCAAATTTACACATATCCACATTTAGGCCATTGCATGATTTGCTAAAGATTTACATAATTTTAGTATAACATCATTTCCTTAATCTTTTACACAATTTTAGTATAGTATCATTCCCTTAGTCTTTTATGCAAATTTTAGTATAGTATCATTTACTTTTATTTTTTTGTCATCCATTACCAACAATCATATATCTTACCAATAATTTTTGTTTTAGTTTTTTTAAGGAGTAGTTTATATCTTTTTTTATTTTTACCAAATGGATTTAATTTATATTTGTTGTTGACCCCAATTTATTTCCTCAAATAAGTTTAAATTAGTCTATTTATATTTTTGTTCTAATCATTAATTAACTGATTTTACCATGGAGATAAATTTTGTTTAAAATTTATTTTTTAAAATTATTTGGGTAATTATAAGTGACTTTAGTCAAAATTTCAACAAATAGTAATAATATTTTTTTTTAACATAATGTTTTACATTTTTAAAACTCAATCCGGCACAATGTGCGGGTTATGCACTAGTTATAATTATTTAGATACCAAAACATACAAAATAAATATAAAAATAAATAACTGATAATACAAATTTACAATAAACACTTCATTAAAAAATATTTAAAATATATTAAAAATGCACATTAAGTTAATTATTTATTTTAAATATATTTTATATGCTTTTCAAATGTGACGTATTAATTTTGTTTGTCAAAATAATTATTATATTTGTAATAAATATTATCATCATTGAATAAATTTGTATAGTTATATTTTATATCAATCCTGTTTTATAAAACAATTACCTTATAACCTCATATTTTTCTCTGATTTAATAATAATTAAATTTTTGTTCAAATCAACATCCCAAATTTCATTCCAATTCTCAATAATTCTTATACACCAACACAAGGTTAAGAAAATCCCAAATTAAAAAAATTTACTCGGCTCAACTTAAAAGATATACGTCCAATGAGCGATACATAAATTAACGTACATCATCTTAAAATCGAACAACATTTTAAGATTGTATTAACATTACCAACAAATTGTCCACAATTAAACCTGAACAGATATAGGATGATACAATGAAAATAAAATTATATTTTAGGTACTATTATTATTATTATGAATTGTGTTTAATATGCGAAACATTCAACCAATGATACATCATGGATGCATTATGATAATCCTAATGGTACACGTAGGAATATTCTTTACTGATTATCCCCCAGTCAAAATTCAGATTAAATTTCGTGCAATGTCATATCACCTAGATACGCATAATTAAAATAGTGATTTAATTAACCATTACCATAATAATAATAATAACAAAATTTATATGTTATGAAAAAACAGTATTAATAATGAGCCTGCAAATCGCAAATTAAAGGTGTTACATCGAACAGAAGAGGCAACCATTTTGTTCAAGTTTGACCCATTTTTGCTCTCTTATTTTTATAAGTACCAAAGGTTGTAAATACTTCCACGTATACGTGTCTATCCTCTTAATTTCAAACATAATTTTCTTAGTCAAATTTTATTTTCCTAGATATACTTCAATAATAGAAGTAAGAATGTTGAGGTTTCAAAATTGTATATTATATATACTTCTAAATAATAAAAAAATTTATACAAATTTCATGAGTGTAAGAGTTGTACAAGAGGTGTGGCGAGCCAATGGTACCACAATTGTTAACCTTTTTTTCGGTTCATAAATAATTACTGGTTGGGTTGATGTTCACGTCGTCTTTCTTAACAATAAAAAAAAAATTAAAAAATTTTATAAGAAGGTTCAGAGCGCGTTTGGAATGGGTGATTTATGAGACTTATCGGGATGTAATAGCGAAGAATTATGAAAAAAATTTCTTCAACTCGTTCTAATAGAATATAAGAATTACGGCCCGATTTGACGAGATTGGATAAAATTATATAAAATCCTTAATTTTCCCGCAATAAAGTACCATTTTATAAAATAACTCATAAATGGTGGTTATACGATAGGAATTCTAATTTCAGGGTGATTCTGTATAATTTTATAAAAAATGGGATGAAAAATCTGGTAATTTAAGGGTAATATAGTCATGAAAAATGGCAGAGATGTAAATTAGGAGTATTATAAGGAGTATTTAAGTAAATGAGGAGCATGCACCAACTTTCAAAGAAAAGCACCTCGAGTGAGGTGACAGCCCAGTCAAAGTTATAGAAAAATTTCAAACTTTTAATTAATATTATATATTTAACAGGAGGGGTTGGCATTCAAAAAAAGCATGTTTCCGGTGTGGTCAAAGGCTCATAATGTGAGGTTCTTGACTTTTATCTTCATCCGTCCGATCATTGCCTTGATTGCGACCAACGGCTAAGATAAACCCCTAAAGAAGGAAAAAGCGGGCCCCACTGACATCACTATTTTGTCCTCCGAGATAGGGTGGGTGGCACCGTGCGGCAACCACGCGCGGGTGCGCTTGCTTAAAGCCGTTTCGCTAGTAGGCCCGGCCCGATAAAAATCAGGACCCGGGCCTATTCCAAACACGGGCCCACATGTTTCATACTCTATATTTATATCCTATTACAATAAATCATACCCTATTAATAAATTAATATTTCTTAAGTTTATACTAAAATTATGTTATTTATCCATATTTTAATCTGTAAATGAAAATTTTAAAAAGGAAAATTAAGAGAAACAAAAAAAAAAGGCTATACGGTGATGAAATTTTTTGACATAAATTTTAATTTTTTACAATGATGGTATTACAACGAGTAATGTTTTATTAAACGAAAATGAACCGCCGTCTGATATCCTTGCTAAAGATTGTAAAATAGCCGGGTGAAAATATGGGAGATTTTGTTTACTTGACATGTTTTGTATCTCATAATATTAGTTGAGCTTCACAATACTAGAAGTTGTGTGTTGCATAGTCTGCATGATTTCCCAACACAAAATTACATTTGCTACCTTGTGTTTATAGTGGATACGAAAAAACATGAAAGTTGATATGAATACCAAAAGAAAATTGATAGTTAATGTACCAGAGTTATGTACTCCTCATCCCTCTCAAAATATAAAAATATCTTTCGATGTTTGAAAATCCTAAGAATTGTATATTTATGTAGACCATAAATTAGAAAAATATAGATTAAAAAATATTTAAAATTAACTTTAAATAGAAAAAAAATGGATTGGCAGTGGATACATTATATAAAGAAGAAGAGGAAAGAAGAGAAGGAAAACTGGTTACAAAGATGGGTTGGAAGGGAAAGTGATTTTCCTTGGTGTGAGTACTCCCTATCTCACTGTAAACGAGCAATTTGTTTGTGACTTAAGGAGTTTTATTTATTTGTTGGATAAAACTCTAACCGGGTTCTTGATGAGTTTGTCACCGGAACAACCCTTGTTGCCCGCATCAAATTCGTCATTGGTCATTGGAGCGACTCTCCTATTTCAAAGATCTTGAAGAAGGCACAATCTCGGAGAATGTTCATCATCTCGGACCGAGATATGCCTGATGTGCCGACAAAGAAATAAGGGAAAAATGAAGAAAGAAGAGAAGGAAAAAACCATAGAATTTTCTCTACAATAACATATCGAAAGAAGATAGAGTAAGGGTGATTTTTAGCTGTAGTTCTTACTTATCATATCGTCATTACATACTTCTTCCATAGACGAATGTCTTGGTCTAAATAGTCATCTTGACAACTTGGAAATATGCATTGACATAGCTTTGAACCAAAGAGGGTGCCTCCGTGACAAAAGACTCCTCTCTACACAAACCAACCACGTGAAACATGTTTTGGCTCTTCAAAAACAAACTCAAGTGTACTCTGAACTTGGTTTATACCCACTTCACTTCTAAATTTGATATTGGGAATAAGAACTTCTATTTGCTAAGAGATTGGAGACTTCCTCCGCCTACCTTCTTTATGATAGGTGAAATTTGAATATGGTTTTGTCAGTTTTTTTTCCTTTTGAAATGGATGTATCAACCCTACCTATTTTGGATAAGAACTATGCATACTAAATTTAATATGGGTTTTACTAACCCATCTGAACAAGGACATGGAACTAGTATTAAACCTTTGACCCTTCTCTGTTACAATTGTTGATATACAAGCACTTTTGTCGATCCAAAATCTCTTACTCCACCTTTGATTACGGAAAAAAAATTATCTTATCATGATTTTATGTTTTAAACAACCTCTAATACTCGCCAATAATACCCACACGATTTACACAGTCAATTTGCTTTCAATTGGTTTGACTTTCTTGATTCTCACCAAATCACGTTGATGATTCAATCAAAATTAATATTATACCCTAAGAATGAATATCATCTTCTTTCAATTTTTTTTTTACAAATTTCTCCAAAAAGTTTACAAATCAAGAAAATTATGATCACCAAGATGGTTTGCTTGTCTAATTTTTTGCTTCATTACCCGTTTTAAATGATAGCAAGTTGTTGGAACATTAGAAGGATGGACCGAAGTACTCTCTAGATAAACCTCAATGTGGTATGTAAAATCTACAAGATCAACATCATTGTCTTAACAGAAACAAAATCTGAAAATTCTCCGGATAATCGTTTATGGAGATCGATAGGGTTTGATAACATGATTTACTGCCATGCCGTTTGGCGGGTTGGATGTTTATGTCTTCAATGGAAAGCGTATCAGCTAAGAAACCAAACAATCAATTTTTAAAATAAAAAATGACATATTCATTTGTGTTGAATTTGCTTGTAACAACTTGAACCATAAGATGAATATTATCTTTGCTTATGCACCTCCACAAGAAGCTTCAAAAAATAACTTATGAGATTCCCTATGCAAATTCATACATGATTTTATACTACTAGTAATTATCGTGGGTGACCTTAACGAAATTCAACAACATTGTGAAAAACAAGGAGAAACCCCTATTAACACCAATAGGTTCAATAGACTAATAAACTTCAAGAACATTTGCAACCTTGAGTACATCCAAACTTCAAGGAATTTTTTTACACGGAGGAAAAAACGCGACAACCCGATAATGTTTTTGAGAAACTTGACCGTGTGTTGGTTCACAACCAAATATTCCAATGGTACCCAAATTTAAAAACAAAAACCATGCATTCACTATATCAGATTACCAAATTTCTTTGGAAATTTTGATGACAAATTATTATACTCCACAACCGTCAAATTCGAAATAATGTGGACTAAACGAAAATACTTTGAGAACATTGTAAAACAAACATGATGCTCCAACTTTAGTAAAAATGTAGTGTATAAACTCATAAAAAAAGCTCAACTACTTAAAATAAAGGAAAAAAGAAAAGAGTAAAACAAATTTCGGTGATATTTTCAAACATCTTAAAGAGGTGGAATTACAACTATAGGAAATTCAAGGCACAAGACCCAACAACTTAAACCAAATAGAGGAAACCATTCAAAAGAGCCTCCTAACTAAACAAAACCATTTGCTCTCATTCCACCAAAGATGTTGGAGACAAAGAACGAAAAATAAACACCTGAAAAACATGGACTCAAACTCAAAATATTTTCATTGCATTGCTACTGGAAGAAGAAATAAAAAAATATTTAAAGGAACTAATAACCAAAAATGGCACTGCTCTCTCTTCTGACACCAAAATCAGGTTGGATGATAAAACCGAATTCATGAGAAAATACTCTAGATCTAACTAGCTCAAGCTTTATTGGAGGACAAACTCCAGTTCATTAAAAATAAAGTTAGTAACGAAGATAATATTTACTTAACAAAACACTCGACTAATAAAGAATTAAAAATACCATTTTCGATATCGAGTGTGATAAATCTCCAAGACTAGATGGTATGCCAGCTGATTTTTATAAAAAATACTGGTACATTGTGGGAGCTGACGTTTTGAAAGTTGTGAAAGTATTTTTCAAAAGCAAGAAAATGAGTAAACAAATTAACCACACTTTTATAACCCTGATTCCGAAAACGGATAATCCTACAACAATTAACAACTTAAGACCCATAAGCCTTTGCTCAACAATATACAAAATCATTGCAAAAACAATCACAAACTAAATGAAAACCATCATGCTAAAACTTTTTCACCCTCTATAAGACGTCTCTGTAGATCAATTCACGACAATATTCTCATTGCACACAAATGTTTTTACTCTTTTCGGTAAAAAAAAAGGAAGGATGGACGACTATCAAACTAGATATGAAAAAAGCATACGACCAAATCAATTGTGACTACATCATTAACATCCTTAAAAATTGGTTTTAACAATAAATTTGTGGGATGGATTGAAGAATATATAACTACAGTCTCTTTCTCCGTTCTTGTAAACAACGGACCAACTGAGCAATTCTTTCTTGAAAAAGGACGTAGACACAAAATCCACTATCCCCTATTTGTTCATTCTAGGGGTTGAAATCTTAACACAAATGCTACAAGAAGATTGTTATAACTATGACAACCATATAAGTTTCTCCGCATGTAGACAAGCAACACCGATTTCGTTCCTATTTTTCGTTGATGATATGATCATTTTTACTAAAGCAAATGTAGCTTCTTGTCAAAGAACTAAGCAAATCTTGGAAATGTATTGCTCTATATCGGGACAAAAAATTAACTTCCAAAAGTCTGATTTCCAAACTACAAAGACACCAATGATAAGGTCATTGCCCATTTAAAAATTATTCTAGCTATGCGTCATACCACAACCCCCAACAAATATATGAGATGCCCAATAATAAATGGAAGAGTGACAAAAGAAACATTTGATAACATCAACCTTAAAACAAAACAACAACTTTTGAAATGGAAAGCTAACTTCTTATCACAAGAAGTAATACTCTCAATCTGGCGGCTAAACCAACCTTTGCTATGCAAAGTTTTATGCTCCCGAGTTATAATCTAGAAGAATTAGATAAATCTTATCAAAAAAATTTTTGGAACAAAGGGGGCCGACACAAACCTATTATCATTTGAGATGTAATTTGTAAATAAAATAAGAATAACGGGCGTGGGCTAAGCAAATCCTGTATCATAGATAAAGTCTTACAAATGAAGCTCTTATGAAAAATTATGGCTGAACCAAATAGTATTTGGGTTAAATTTGTCAACAAAAAATACCTACAAAACCACAAGATTCTACATAACCAAAAAAATTATGAAAAAATGAGGGAAATAGGGCCCCTAAAATTTTACTTTTGCAAAGTGGACTCCTAGTATAATTTAGGCCTGCAAAAAAATTAATAGCTGTATTTGTGGGCCTCCCAAGAAAAGATGGATGGATGTATGGGCTGTCAAAAAATTGAATATTAAATGAATGTTGGTATTATTTGTAGAGAAGAAAGAGAAAACATTCATTCTCTTTGTAAAGAGAGAGAAAACAGATCTAGAAAGGAACGAAAGAGAAAAAAGGAGAAATAGAGGATGAAACGGAGATCCGCCGGAGTTTCAACGATAGGGAACACTGTTTCGCCGCCAGGACATTTGGCCACCAAGCCGACACCGAATGGTGAGCGAGAGATCTAGGGTTTCCTTCGAGCGGGAGAAGGGCAAGCGAGAGATCTAGGGTTTCGCCGTCAAGGTTGACACAAGGAGGGGCTACGCCACTGGTACCACAAAGTCGGCGCCCACTTCTCCTTTCTTTACCCTCTCCCTCCGGTGAAGCCGGCGCACTTCTTCTGAAGCCGGCGCACTCCTTCTTCGTCCGCTAAAGGCGGCGCCCACTTCCCCTTCATTTGCGCCCTATTCTTCAACCTTACCCAAACCGCGCCCACTTCTCCTTTCTTTGCCCTCTTCTTCCTCCCCTGAAACCGCTTGGGAACGTTGTTTTAATGGCGGATCTCCCTTCTTTTTCTGCTCAGATTCCGGCGTCCTCTTACAGTCTAGGGTTTACGCAGGCTGTTATTGAAGCAGAGGAGCGTAAGATGGCCGGCGAGACTTCGATGGCGGATGAAGCTAGGGTTTCCGCTGATACTAGGGATACCCAATTGTATGCATACGTAGTTACTTTTTGGGTATGATAATGTTCACTTATTTAGATTATATGAATATCTGTTGGAGTATATGATACGTGCTTACCCAAAAAATGCTTACCCAATTCCAATTATTTAGATTATATGGATATGGATATGTGTATATTAGTGTTGGAGTATATGTATATGTGCTTACCCAATTGTATGCTTACCCAATTGTATGTTTACCCAAGTTCAGTTATTTAGATTATATAGATATGTGTATATTAGTGTTGGAGTATATGGATACCCAAGAAGTTTGACATTACCCAGGAAGATGAGAAGTTTCAGATTATCCCGAAATACATTACCCAGGAATTTTAAGATTACCCAGAAATAGATTACTCAAAAAGTTTGACTAGTTTAGATTACCCGAAATACATTACCCATGAAGATGAGAAGTTTCAGGCTTTCAGCTTACCCCGAAATACATTACCCAAGAAGATGACAAGTTGGAGATTATCCATGAATACAAACAAACACTGTTTGCCCACAAATAGAAAATGTAAACAAGCACTGCTTACCCACAAATAGAACAGGAAGTTTCAGTGTTTTAGATTCACAAAAACAAAAGATGAGAAGTTTCAGATTACCCACAAATACATTACCCAGAAATAGGAACAAACACTGCTTACCTAGAAATAGAAGCTCAACAAGCAGTCCAGATTCCTGCGTTTCAATTGGAAGAAGAAAAGAGCTGCATATGGATACCCAAATATAAATTTACGTTTGAAAGGAGGGAAGAAGAAGGGACAATGGAGGGAAGAAGATGGGCTGACTGAATTGATTGGTCTATTTTCTGATTTTTTCTACATGTCACCCATCAAATCAGTCTAAATACCTATATCCCTTACTTTTCTGATTTTTTCTACAATAGGAGCCCATTTTTTAAATGAAATTATGAGAGACCCAAAATCCAAACTCTACATTGTAAAAGGCCTACATTGCAAATTCAGCCAAAAATTATCAACGTCTTGACAATGAAATAACCTTATGAAGCTCAAATGAGAGTTAAAAATGGTATTATATGGCAGGTTGGAAATAGAAAAACCATCAACTTTTGACATGATAATTGAGTAACACATACATCGCTTATAAAAATGGGCCACAACACATATCAAATTGACACAAATATCAAAGTTAGTCACTTCATAAACTCTAGACAATGAGATATCACCAAAATTGAAAACGAGTTACAAAACTTTATCAACCAGAACATAAGGAAAAAAAAATGAAGGAAACAATTCTATCAAAAACTAAAATTCACGATAGATTACACAAGAGATGTAAAAATGATTGGTTCACTACAAAATCGGCGTCAGAGATGCTTGAGGAGGACTTGTGCCCTACCGAACAATACGTGTGATTGAATCTGGAAACATAACACCCAACCTAAAGCTTAAAATTTTCATTTGGAAAATTTCATAAAACGGGATTCCAACAAAAGCTAACCTAGATGAAAGAAGAATAGCCGTTACAAGGCATTGTGAACTATGCAACCACCATCTCGAGGACTTGTCAACTATGATAGAAATAAATAACATTATCCTTGATGATAAAAAAGCTTACGATACCCACAAGAAATAAAAAAAAATAAAATTGGACTTAACAAGATCGCAAGCCTGACACCTATATGGTGGAGTATCTGGTTCTTTAGGAACAAAATAATTCTGAGAAGATTAAGCTACTAAGATAACTTATTTTTGTAGAATACAAACAAGGCCCCAAGTATTTTACATGTTTTAAGAAAAGATAAATTAATAAGTAAATCTTTAATAGGCAGTTAATGGAAGATATTTATTATGTAAAATATATTAATTAACCGGAAAATAAGGAAACAAGGTAACCGTGCTGAGATTTCCAATACCGAATATCCACAATTTTTGCAATTCAACACGTAACCAAAAGCAAACCAAAAACCGACTCCTTGGAGACGAAAGAAACCTTTTACCATATCAGTCCTCTCGAGCTCTCGTCTAAACCTATTCTTCATCCTCAACATTCTCATTGAATCGCAGATTAAACGGTCGTCTTCAACAGGTATAAGTTACCAATTGATTCAAAGGATAATCCAAATCTCGAATCGAATAACTTCAGTTTCGCCATAGTCAGTGCTCTCGAAGTCTCGTCTTCATCACATTCTTCATCCTCAACATTCTCCTTCAATCGCCTATTAAATGGTCGTCTTTAACAAGTATAAGTTACCAATTTCTTTAAAGGATTATCGAAATCTCGAATCGACTAACTTCAGTCGCCATAGCCAGGTATGTATTCGACGATTATATTCTGGTTTTTCAAGAAAACCACTCTTTTTGTACCCATACATATTCAAAAATGTTACTGACTAACTATATACATACCAAATTTGTAGTTTGTGTACATTTGATATTTGGGTTGTGTTGAAATACATACTTCTATTGTGTTCGTATGTATCAAATATGCAAGTTGTGTACATTTGGATAGGGGTTTGATGATACACAACATATTGTGTGTACATATAACATGCTGTCGATTAGAATATGTACAGTAGAACAAAATATGTTGTTACATGCATGTACACATGTTTGTAGTCTCTGGTGATTATGTACATATGTTGTTGCGAAAATGTTACTCACTAACTATATATGTACATATGCTTGCAGTCTCTGACGATTATGTACATATGTTACAGCAAAAATCTTACTAGAATTGATTCAATATCGTCGTCATGGATGAACGCAAGTTGGATTAACAACTGTCTTGTTGTGAAAAATCTGGAGAGGACGAACAGAAGGAAGATATTCTGATTCCATTAATAGATGGGGAGATAAAAATATTTATTTTCCCGTTTTGTAATAATTAGTTGCTTAATAAATGGAGAGAGAAATATATTCTAATTTCATTTATATCCTCTTTTTATTTAATAAATCTTTTTTATATAATCTGAAGGGGACTACTTTATACACATTATTAACTTGAGGCCCTTTATATGCTCATGGTTACAAAACCTACTTACTTCTCTATTTTACCCAATAATATTTGGCAATGAACCTATTGGTCCTACTAACAAGATCATAGTTTTCATTTAAAACCAAATCCATATGTGAAAAACTAACATAGTTGATGAGGACGATTACATTTTTAAACAATAAATAAAAGAACACTAATTATACCAAAAGGAAAAAAAAATGTAATGTTAATTGAGATATACCAAAACCTGGATTCTATAAACTTAATTTTGATGGATCAAAACTCGATTCGTGAATAATATCCATTGGATTTGTAATTTGGAACCACAATGAAGAGATTGTTAGCCTCGATGAAAAAAAAACAACTTTAACTCGGTGTTAAAAGCGGAAACCTTTGCTCTTAAAGCTTGATTACAAGAAGCTATAAGATTAAAAAGAAAAAAGATCGAAACTGAAGGTGATAATATTTGTGTTATTAAGGCAATTCAAGGTCTTTGGAGTTGCCTAGGAGAGATCGACATGATTATATCCGACTCCGGGTTGGATCTCCGTTTTTTCGACGAAGTCCAGATCAGACATATTTTCAGAAAAATAGACCAAGCTAACCGCTTTTCTGATGACCCCAAACTTCGTGTTTTCGTCCACAAAGATGTTTTAGGGTGAACTATTGGAAATAGACCAAGCTAACCGCTTTCCGTATTTCAATTTAAAAAAAAATAAAAAATTCAAGCAATCAAAACTATGACATTTCAAATTTTGGTTTGGGCCAGAATTTTAGACCAAAAAATTGTTATTGGACCAAACTCAAAAATTCAGGCCCGGATCGATTTTCTCCATTTGTAAAGGTTTACTTTTGGGCCCAATCGATCCGGATCTGAACCGGATATTAGGTCCGATAAAATAACAAAATTTAGGTCCTGTCCAGGTCAGATGAACCGTTATTCAAAACGGTGGAAATTTGGAAAAGAAATGAAGTTTCGTCGATTGCATTTGCAGAATGTATGAATACCTATTAACAATTCGACAAACATTCATTTCTACAATTGATGACGCAATCTCATAAACTACGATTGCATTTAGCATAGTGGGAAGACAAACCAATAAGTTAGTGGAAGAAATCACTTGAATTACACAAGTTACAGACTTACACAGTTACAAGCCTTCTAGTCGAGGCATCAAGGAAAATATTCCATGGCACATTGAAGAAACTTGGTAGCATCAAATCCAAATGCAGAAACCACCAACGCTATACCTGTTGCAACGATAGAGAAAGCTCCACATTTCAACAACCGTTTCTTGTCTACGTGGAATTTTGCCGATTTCGCAACAGGAGCAGTCCGTCCCTTGATCCGAAATTTCTGGAAGATCCGGACGAATTTCGATTTAATAGAGGCAGTTCTTGTAACTGAAGATCCGCAATCAGATTGGATTCGGAGCCGCCATCGTCGGAGCTTGAAGAGGAGAGAAAATCGATGGGACTTGAGATTAGGGAGAAGTTCCGGGGTCGCATTTAACCGAAGCTTTAAACAGAAATTGAAAGCAAAGTGCTTTGCCTGAGCTTTGATATACAGATTCCACGGCAAATTCTCTGCTTTTGCTTGTACCAAGCAGGCCATCACTGAAGAGTGAAGTGTTCGGTACGACGACGGCGTTGGCCGAAGAAGTCAAGAGTTCTCGCACTAGAGCGTAGGGGTTGGTTGTGTTTGTGGCCTTTGGGCCCTTGAGATTCAATTATGGGCTGACCTAAAATGGCCCAGCCCACAATAGGCCCAGCCCACAATATGCAGTGAGTGTGTTCCTAAATATCCGTTTCTGAGGGGTATTATGTAAATGACGATGGAATTCACAATCGCATGCATATTCGGAACCCATAGTAGTCATGGTTATGGTTTCCTAAACCGTTAATTTTTTGTCTGACAATTATATGGGTCCGGGTTCCGGATCCGTGAAAGTGTCAGATTTATTTATTTTTGGTTAGAATTCACAAAGAAAATCATCATGGATCCGAAACCTATAATCGTGACGGAAGAAAATCATCACGTATCCGAAACCCATAACCGTTATGGTTACGAATTTCGGATCTGTGATGATTTTCTTTACTTTATTTATTTATTTTTGGTTAGAACCAACATAAAGAAAATCATCACGGATCCGGACGATTACGGGTTACGGATCCGTAAAAAATCTGTCACGGTATCGGAACTCGTAACTGTGACGATTGCGATTTCGGGATCCGTTGTGCGTTTGAATAATGTAGTTTTCAACTACTTCCGGATCTTTTCAACTATCGTACCGTTTCCTGTAGTTTTCAACATGAGAGAAGCCTTTGAATATTGTACATAAAAGGAAGCATTTCCCAGGGACACGTAAGATGAAACTCTTATTTGAAAAGATTGAGCCGTGGCGAAAATTAATTTGCGGTTACATTTTTTCTGTAAGTAGCAATGCGATAATGCGAATGGTCTACTCAGACGCACCAAGTGTTTACTGGGCCTGAAGCTGTGAATTGATTGCGATTGACCAACTACCCAACACCACCGTAATAAATGCAAATTTACGGTAGGTCCCACCGGTTGAGGCATCTCTGAGAGATGTTAGTTTCTGGATCCTTCCCTGCCAAAATTTTGAAATCACTACACCATTATTTGCACATGCATCTCTGTCAGAGTGGGCTGCCTTCATTTTTTGTTTTCTTCTCTCATCTTATATATCACTTTCCTTTTATCACCGCCCACCTGCAGGCAGCACGTCACTACCCTTCAATGCACCGCATTAATACCACTATTTTTAAATTTATAAAATTTGAGAATTATTTTGAAATTTTTTCAACCAAAATAACAAAAAATATTATATTAATTTGAATTATGTACTTAAAATAATCTCACCTTACATCAAACCAACCAAAATTTACAAAACACAAAAATTATTAGATTAGATCTATTTTAGGGGTGCATTGTTGTATGGAAAGAAAATGTTTATATAAGTTCGAGCAAGACTTACTCGGTTCATTGGAAATGTAACTTTTACATCATTGATCCGAGATAGACGTAAAAATACGGGGATTGTGGTGCTAGACTCCTTACTCCACTACAAAATAAAGAAAAAATTTACCAATATTAAGTTGGTCTAGTGATTGTGGTGTTAGACTCCTTAAATGTTAGTTCAAGGAGGGTATCCTATTCGATGATCCACTGCTTGGCCAAGGATAGCTACTGAGGGATTTGTGTGATCACGTGATACTGACACGTATGGCCGACTTTTAGAATTACTTGGATGGATTTGCTTATATTGTATTTACTTAGTCAACCTTTGTAATGCATATTAAGAATATAATTTTAGCCTCGAGCGAATCTAGAAGAGAAAGTAGTAGTACAATTGGTATATTAGGCCGATTATTAAATACGAGGCGGTTGGTAGTTGAATTTCAAATTAATCTCATAGATTTTATCTTAACAATTACTTAGGTCTTGTATTATTGGACCACCTTTCTAGTGACTTGCACTCTTCATTTATAGTTTGGTGTCTACGTGTAATGTAACGTTATATGTTCGGATTGAGTATGGTACAAAGTTGTATGATAAATATTTTTTTTTATTAGAGAGCAACCGTAGAGGATTACAATAGAAATGTCGGGATACAAAGAAGAAAACATATAGGACGAACGTCGGACTCGCTAAGGTGGAGTCGTAACGCTGAGGACTCTCTTTATTTCTCCAAAGCTGCCTAGTACCGTAGTACGTACTCATCATATTAAAGTAACAAAACGTGACCATAAAATTAACTATCCCCATCCTCCATCATGCTCTCTAATCTGTCTCCTCCTTATCCTGCTTAGTGAACCCTGCATGAACAACGATCGATCAATCACCATCCAATACAACAAACGAATATATATAGAGAGAGAGAGAGCAGGAAGTGTTTATATTACTTGGAGCAGTCGGTGCTGGGGCTAATGGGGTAGGGAACACTGACACCGCACTTGCCGGGAAGAGCGGCGGCATTACGCAAGTTAAGGCCGGAGATGGCGCCGGCGGAGGTCTTGAGACAGCCGCAAGCTTTCTGGCGGTCGGCAGAGGTCTGGGCCATTGAAGCAAGAGTCCTGACGCCACCGCAGCAACCGGGGAGGGGGCCAGGACCGCCTTTAAGGTAATTGAGGCACTGGACGAGGTTTTTGGTGACGGCGCCGCATTCGAACCCTTCAACAGCTGCGGGAACAGCGATGGCGAAGCAGACGATCAAGATGCAGGCGAGCTTGTAGGAGAATGCCATTTTTAGTAGAGAGTGTGTGGTTTTGGTTTAGTTTGAAGGGAAGTGGATGATTTTGATGGGGCTGTGGACGTCGGTATTTATAGAATGGGAGAAGGAAGAGAGAGGTGTGAAAGAGGAGAAAAAATGCAACGTAGATGATTAACATAATCAAGAAAACAAATATTTTTTTTCTTGTTTTGTTTCTTCTTGCATGGGTTTTGTCATTTGTGTAATGCACCCATGTTACAGGATTAATAATAATAATATACGTTGAGATGTGTGCATCTTTTTTGTACGTATAGTAATTTAAAAAAAATTATTATATGAAGCAAAAATTATACCACCATACACATCGTATCCTTGGGTTTTCTTAATATAAAAATTATACTGTAGTTTTTTTAAATAAATAAAAAATATAGATCCAACTTTCAATTTGTTCAATGTAAGTTCTGGCACAGCTATTCGAGTTTGAAACAACTCAAAATTAAAACTGAGGATAAGAATAAAGAGAAGAAGTTCGATAACACCTTCAGTAGAGATTTTTTCAAAATTAAAGTTTCTGAACTTTTATAAAATCGATCGAGAAAAAGTCCAGCCTTATCCTTTTATCTTCTTATCTTTCAATGGATAACCAAATACAAATCAATAAACAATTTAACCAAACTCAAACAATTAAACTTCAAATATAGTGAAATTTCTACGGGTTAATGTAAAAAGACTAGTCCACAATATTATATTATAAGTTCCTTACGGGTTTATTTATTATGACAATTTTTTAAAATCTTTGTCCGCCCCCAAAATAAAAAACGGATCTAAAATAATCAATAAGAGGAATAGGAGCAAGATCGTGTTCATCAGATGCACGATTGTGCTTCTTTGTTTGATAGGAGGTCGTGATCAAAAGATCAAGTGAACTTCTACTAGCTAGGAGCACTATGACACCCAAGTTCCAGGAACTCCGGATGCTAGGGGTTAGGATTTCACAATAAGTTTTGACCCTTAACTTAACAACAATCTCACCGGATCTTGCAACAAGGCACAAATAAATGAAAACCAAAATCGATAAAATGTAAAAAGGTACAACGAAAGTAAAAGCGAATGACTCTCAACCGAGTTCAACAACAAACTGCAAAGACACCAAACCCAAATGCCATCCTATAATGTACGGGAACCCCGGCTGACCACTCCGTCCGGATCCCTCAACAATATCTCTAACGTGCAGGGCATCTACAACGACGGTATAAACCGTTAGCTAACATTCTAGATATCTGAAAAACAGTTAAGACACAAACACATATAAAATATAGACTCATAGCATGCTCACACACAACCGGTTATTATAATTCGGTAAGTTATCCATATTACTAATTCAACTTCTTTTGTGACATGAGAATCTCCCGAAGCTCGCCCTTGTCCCCTTTACAGACAGGAATAGATCATATGCATCTATCTGTTACATGTGGGTCTGGTCGCAAGAGCACCTCCCAGTCTCCTGTAGAATTGAACAAGTGGTCACCGCCCGGTTATAATACACTTGAGCCAAAATATTGTATAAGGTCATCCTAGTCCGGTTTTCCGTTATAACAATAAATAAACAAACAACACCATCACAGTCAAACCAATACACGGAATGCAGCTACGTAAGTCCGAGAGACTTACCTGAATTAAAGGTAATCTCAATCAGCTAAAACACCTAACTTCCCGCAGGAAAAGATCTATGCCTGGTCGAACAAGACATCCTAAATCAGAAACTAACCCAAATACTAGAAGTCTTCACTTCTAGTCTCATTCACCTCTACAAGGTCTTCAACAACGTGCTAGAAGGTTCTTACTTCTAGTCTCAATAATCTCTGCCAGATCTCCAACATTATAGGAAGCACTACTCCTAGTCTCAAGATCCTCATGGATCAACATCAACATAACAAGCTCAAGGGGTCCCAAAACCATAACCATCACTTATGAATCCACAAACCACTAACTGACACTCTCCCTAGTTCATCTAGGTCCAACCTAGCATGATCTAAATCCAAAAAAGGATAAGGAAGCAAGGAGGGAAGCGACTTACCAAAAGATGGCACTCACTGGATGTAAGGCGCAACCTCGGAGAAGAGAGGCACATATGCGACGACAAGCGTCTGATGCCGCGATCGCGGCGACGAGGGGGCGCAGGGCGGCGGCTAAGGCAAAACCGTGGGGCGGGTCTGTGCAGCCGCGGGGGCAGTAATGCACTAGAGGGGGGCGTCGAGGCTTCTTCGATAACATCAACTTCTCTTTGACGACTTTGCTCTCCTCTGTGTTTCTCACACAACAACAATCAACCACTAGATCTTGGATTCACACACAACAATGAAGCAACCGCCACAACTCGAATCAAGACTCGATCTTGATTTTGCTAAGAAAAGAAAAGAGAAAGGAAACGAAGAGAGGAGGCAGTATAAGGGATGCATAAGAGAACTAAGAACAAGAGTAGGGAAGACTTACCATATCTGTAGTGTAACCACAAAGAAGGGGGCTTGGATGAAGGGAGAACAAGTGAAAGAAGAGAAGCAAGGGAAATGAACGTGGGAGGAAAAGAAAGAAAGAAAGGAGGCAACCTGCTAGGGTTTAGAAGACAGAGAAGGACGGCCCAAAAGATGAAAAAGATCGGATAATCCAAAAAAAACCCCGGTTAAAACAGATCGCGCAAGATCTGGGGGTCAGCCGCACCCTCGGCTAGACTACGTTGCAACCACGACAAGAACACTTGACTGCGACCGCGGGCCACTGTCACCGCGGGGCGGTGACTCGGAAAAACATGATGTTACGAGCAAGATTTAGAGTTTCGAACCTTGGTTAATAAGTCATATATCTTTCTCTCCCTATCACCAACTAATTGGATCTCATTAAATTTCATTCAACACATCAAATATAATTGTTCAATGCGATTTTCTATGTTATTTGAATCCGACGGATCAAATAAGTTCTAATGTTTTAATTTTCGCAACATATTATGGTTATACATCAAATAAGGAAAATATATAAGATTGGTACCCTATTTTGCCGGTCTTAAGTGTTGGGTAGGCCGATCTTAAATGTTGACCTAAAGTATCAATGTCAATAGCTAAATGCCGGTCTGAAGTAGCATTCCTATCCCGGAAAAGGTAAAATTGTACAAGATATTACCATGACTATAAGAGTCATAAGTTGAGTGCATATCATCATCCTATCCTACCACAAGGTTGATTACCATTCCATCTCTTGCAACAAAACACTAATGACTTGTGAATTGTTGTTGTGCATTAATGAAATCTGGACTACATATATTGGAACTTGATTTACCCAACTCATTTGCATAGGCCAAATTTGGAGGTCTTCCACCAACAATTTTTTTTGTGAAAATATAGAGTACATATGACAAAGTAAGATGGATAATAATGAATAAGTTCTTGACAATTATCAAATGAAGCTACAACATGAAAGGGACTTTGGAGGGTAAAAGCTTCGCAAAATGAGAAGCTAGGACTTAGAGCTCAAGCAATGAAATCTAAATATACATAATTATACTGAGATAAATAACATAACTAAAAATGCCACATCACATATAATGAAAACATAGTAACAATGGAAAAAATTTGAGCAACTTTCCTGACATACTGAAATAGTCAAAACAATTTTATAAATCAATTCAATAAGACTAAATTTTATCAAACAAAACACTATAAATAAATTAGAAGAAGAGTTCAATTTATAGAGTTGATCTAGCCCATTGATGTAGATATTCATCGTTCTCAATATGCCCTAACTGAAGTTGTTCGTCAAGGATGTAGTAAATATTTAGAATGTGAAAGCTTAAGTTTTTGCCAGCAGTTTAAGGTACTTATCCAATTTACCCTACATAAAAAATGAATCAAAGAAAACTTACAAAAATCAAGAAAATAATTGATAGTCAATAAAGACATTAATAATTATTTACATGATTCTATTAGCCGACGGAAAACAGTTCTATTTGTTTTGCTATGCTATTCGAAGATGTCCAAAGTGTACTACATCCCACTAGACCAACTGAGTATTGATCCCGTCATAGTTAATTACATACATAACTAATGCTTTCATAGTGAGAAATGTTGATTAAGAAGGATCCTTACCCCTGTAGAGTTTGCTAGGAACTCTGTCAAAAAACTGTAATTAAAAGAAAGTTGATCATCAACTCAATTTGAGATAAATATTGATGGCAAACAATATCAAAGTCAACAAAGTGAGAATAAATCGAACTAAAAAAAAAGCAACCAAGTAAGCACAAATTTATAGCAAACATAAAAATCTTTTTAAAGAACTAGAATTGTACCTTTCAAGAAGCTTATATATGGGTTTCTTTCGGTGTTATTGACAAATTTGTCCTTGGTTTTAACATCTGCAAGCTTAGATCTTGGTTGATTGAATCCGTTTGCAATTGTACATGAAATGTGTTCAGGCGTCTCTAATCCAGATGTTGGTGATGTTGAAAGTTGAAGTGGGACTACATATGAAATTTTTCATGAGACAAAATTAAACGAAATAAAAGACAAGCCAATTATAAATGTATAGTGCCTTTTTAAGTTCTTTCGTTGGCGGAGGTCTCTCATAGTAAAAACTAGAAACTGACTTAATCTTGTACATCATGTACTTCCTAAGCGGCTTCATAGCCGCATGTTCCTCTTCCTCGGCATTCATAATTTTAAAAAGGTAAAGAAACTCAAATAGATGATAACAAAAGGTATCTATTAGTAATAACCAAGAAAGCTTATTATTCCAACTATCCAAGCATATTGTTTACCTTGTTCCTTTCTTCATATTTGCATTTCTCTTCTTCCTCCAATGCCTTGTGTTTCTCTTTCAATTTTCAAAAAAAAAAGGATATGGAAATTATAAGGCCTACAAGTTGACTAATCCATCTTAGATTGACAATATATGTGACTATCAAATGATTACTTCTTAAGGGAGATCAATAAACGCGCGGCTATATTGTAACTTGAAACTTTTCTAGAGACGATAAAGACTGTGAGCTCACCATCCTTGATAGTTGACTTAGTTATAATATTGTTTGAAACTGATAGGTTTCTTCTCTTTTTTTTTTATGAGAACTTATAGATTTCTTTTCTATACACTTGGGAACAAAAACTTCACTCCATTTCTCAAGGCATACATCGGTAAATTAGTGCTAACATCCTACATTGAAGAAAAAAGGCCACCAAATTATCAAACAAACAATGCTATGAGTAGACAAATTCTCCAATAACACTATTTCGTTTTACACTCTCTAAGATGGGTTAAAAACACCCCATCAATGATAGAAATTAACGTCCAAAAATCGCAGGAAAAGAAGAATGTCATAGACAAACAAAATCATCAATTAGCAAAGACATGTGTTCGCTCCAAACGGTGTGTGCAAGCTTTAAATTTATAACCCTAGACTTAAGCTTAAAACAAGGATGCGAACCCGCAGTGTACGGGTCAATCGTAGTAAAAGCAAGAAAATTCCAGGGGTCGATCACAGGGACTTGGTGAAACAAAGTCCAGTACAGTATGCTAATGTCAATGCTAACCACAAGAGCAAGTAACACAATCAAGGATGAATAAGATGTCAAATAAAGCAAACATGCAATTCTAGGGATTAAAGCATCTAGTTGTGGTTCCAACTCAAGATCTATAGATAAGCGGACAGAGCTGAGATTTTTGCGTGGGGAAGGCGTTTCTAAAGTGGAGTAGATCACCGGGTAAGTCTCACTACACACTAATCCTAAACCGTAACTCCTATTACCGGGTAAGTCTCAAGGAATCAAGATAAAGAACTATAACCTCAAACTAACACACCATCTAAGGGAATAGAATCAACCTTTACCGGGTAGGTCTCAGGCTAACTCACAAAGATGGGATGGAAGCACACTCGAACCCCAATAAAGGACAAACCTTTATTACCTACACTTATGATCGTTTGTACACAAACTAAGGAATTACCGGGTAAGTCTCATCCTAAGCTTGCTTTGAACCAGAAAGGTGTAATAAGAATAGGATTTGGCAAACTCTAACACTTAACTCTCAGTTTAGGGTCGGATAAGTCACCTCGGTCAGAAGAATTCCACCCCGGCCGAGATGTTCATCAACCGAACGAGGTGCTTAGGGTTAAGGTTAAAGACTCGAGCTTTCAGGATCCTACTGGAATCTAAGATTATTCTATCATTGTTTTTCCCACAACCTTCAGCCAATCACCCTAGAATCACACAAGGAAATTAGCCACTCATCATCATAATGAAAGTATTAAATATATGGAAGAAGGTGAATAATTGAACAAAGAAGAATTTAATGAAAACACTTCAATAACTGAATCAAATATCACACAAAATCGTTCCTTGGATAATAATCCAACAAGACAAGACAACAAGTAAGGGAATTGAAGACAATCTTACAAAACCCTCCAAAAAGCTATAAAGCTATAGTCTTCAATCTTCCTTCAACCTTCAAAAAGGTTCTTCAAAACTCCCAAATTGGAGTATGCTGCGGCTGCTGCGCGTGTATGCGAGGTTTCCAGCTGTAAGCGGATGTCGGAATTATGGGAAATCCGACCCTTTTTATAGGAAAATAAACCTCCAAAGATAATAAATCTTAAGAAGATATATTCCCATAAAAATAGGTAAAAATATATGATTCTGCATATCTCCTTCCTTCTAGAAGCTCAGCCCAAAAATATAAGATCACTTTCCAAAATTAAAATATTCTCGCCGCGTCCTAGGTGTTCGCCTCGGTCGAGTCGGCGTCTCTGGATCGCCTCGGTCGAGATGAATCTCTGGTCAACCGAGGTGACTCATAACTGAATGTAGAATCTCTCAAAACTGGTCCAAAGTAAATCTTTAATCCATGGTTGTGCTTCCTGAATGTAGCTCCAAATGACTCTTGACTCCTTTTGCTCCTTTTTGATGCAATACGTACCATATTACCTGCAATTACAACGAAACTAGGTGTAGACCTCGATTCTCGCAAAGGTAGATGAAATGGTAGTAAAATCACATAATGTACATACAAACATGCAGATTATGAAAGATAA
>BSUD01000006.1:16796131-16811951 GCA_033239045.1 Fagopyrum esculentum | reverse complement strand
TGAAAAGTCTTTCAAAAACATTTTATGGTGTGAAACTATCATAGATCACTCTAAGAGAATACTTCCTGGAAATTAAAAACTCAATATGATCAAAACATTTTATAAATATAAGAAAGTTGTTCATCTTTGCATAAAATCATAGAATGCATAATAAGTCATAATTATCAAAATTAATCATGTATAATCCAGTTTAAACCGCTAAGTCAATCAACAAGCTCAAGGTCTCAAGGGCTTCCCAAAAGAAAAGGTCAAGAAACGTGAAGGGTAGGGATGTATGTAAGGTAATGTGGTGCTAGAATCCGGGAAAAGGATGAACTTCACTTCCACTTTGACTTTCAACATCTTCCATCAATAAGCTTTGCTTATTTCACACTTTTTCTTTTACTTTACTTTTTGGGATGCATGGATAGAGGTGCACAATAACCGAAGCCTAGGAAATCCGCAATCATCAATTTCTTGAGATGCATCAAACCCTTGATGCACATACCATGACCCGTTAGGAATATCGCTCAATCCGAGTTTGGCAAGACACAAACACCCGGCTATGTGAATGGTGCCGAGTTACTCATCTTCATGATTGACTTCCCCAAACCTATTATTGCTTTCTAACACTTCACTTCCAGCCCACTCTTCAACTTTAACTTGCTTTCACCACTTCGCTTGCTTCCAAATTCCCGGATAGGTAAAGGGAGGCAAAATGTATATGAGGGGCTAAGCATGATCAAGAAGAAGAAGAAGAAGAGAATGAATTGCCTTGGTCTTTCCAAGATGGATGTGAGAGAACTTATGCTGCGGTGTCAACCTTCAAATCCAACATAATTTGGATAAAAACAAAGTATTAAACATGCCAATAATTTCAAACAAAGCATTTAGCAACTTAAACATATTATAAAACATTTCAAACATATAAAGAATTTAAAACCAGTCAATAAACAAGATCTTCACTGAGATCATATCCAGATAAGTAACACAAAAATCGTTTTCGAAAACTCTCAGTTAACCCACCTCGGTCGAGATGTTCTTGGTTCAACCGAGGTGAAACACCTCGTTTTGCCAGAACTGTCCCGGTCGAGGTCGAAAATTTTTTTTTTAAAGCCATTTTTTTTTTCGGTTTCGACATTTTTCTCAATCAAATAACCTGTAAGTATGCATGCAATCTCAGATAAACATATAAATGCGGAATGAAGCATAAATATGAAAATATCCGAAATAATAAAATACATCATAAGTCAAATAATACATCGAATAGTCAGATAAGTCAAGTAATACATCAACTACCCCATACTTGAGACACACTGTCCCAGTGGGTATAATAAAAGTCTGAATAAAAGAGGACTCACCGGATAAAGAGCCGAACTGCATAAAAATAAATAAATAAAGCCTGCAGCTCCTCAGAAGTCCTGATCCGGTGGTGGTGGTGGAATGTAGGGGAACTGAGCAGGATCATAGGGATAGCCCATGACATGCTGGAACTGTAGCTGAGCCATCATGTGCCGATGATGCTGCCGCTCCTGCATCTCCCGGATATCTAATGAAAGTGCAGCATAAGTGTCGATAACCTGATCCGTCAGGTCATCAATCCGTCTGTGTGCTGCTCTGTCCCTAACTCTCTGCCTCCTGCGCCTAGCGGGCCTGACTGGAGAAGTCTCAGCTGGCGCTGGCTCAGTATCCTCCTCATCCTCATCAAGATCAATAATGGGAGGCGCGCTCGTCCCAGCAGTATCTGTCCCTGTGTCCATCGGGACGCCGCCTCCTCTCTCATCGACAGTCTCGTCGTCGTCATCCTCATCGACCTCCTCAGCCTCCTCTGCAGCTGCAGCAGCAGCAGCTGCTCCCTCTCTATAGTCCTCCATCAGCGGGACCCATGCTGCCTGCCAGAAATGCGGGTCGGCAACAGAGAACTGTGCAGACCATCTGATACCCTGAGGCGCTGTCCGCTCCCAAGGCATGGCAACGTACGGAGTGGTCAATCCACGGGGAACCAGAATCCGCCGCGTAATCATCTCCTGTAGTCCCAGCGGCTTCGGAGCCGCCGCTAACGTGCAAACACTGAGGTCCATCCCGTGGTATGTGGCGATGTGGGTGACTAGACCTCCACAGCAAATATCCCCCTTTGACTTGGCCTTGATCCTGTGCAGATCCTCTGCCAGGAGCAAGCCAAAGTCGGGGTAACCTCCTGTGACCATGCAGTATAAAGAGAAGAGCTCCCCCTGTCTGATCTTCTGGGGCGTCTCAGTACGCGCCAGAAGCATCTCACTGAATATCCGGTGGGCGAGTCTAAAGGCTGGGTGAAAGATGACTTTCTCCCTGGAATCTCCAGGGCGCCATCTGTCTGCGTGAGTAGTGATGTGGGCTATCTGTCCCCAAAACTCCCTAGCTACTGATCGGGAGGGAAAGTCTACAGCGGTAGGGGCAGGAAAGCTAAAGATCTCTCTCCATATCTCTAATGGAACTATGAAGTTCCGGCTCATCAGCCGGTACTTCACAGATCCCTCTGTGGGTAGGTAGGAGAAGGAGCTGACAAACTCGAGTGTCGGCTCTATGTAGGCTGGGGCTCGGATCTCAGAAAACTGATCCAGCCCGACTGTGGCGATCATCCTCCTAAGGTCAGCCTCTAACCCTAGGCAGTCAAAAGCGGATACCTCCAGAAATCGTGGTGCGATAACTGGACGGCCCGCTATCCTCTCATAGTCTACCCGGCATCTCTCGTGG
The DNA here is from genome assembly GCA_033239045.1 of Fagopyrum esculentum. NCBI lineage: Eukaryota > Viridiplantae > Streptophyta > Magnoliopsida > Caryophyllales > Polygonaceae > Fagopyrum > Fagopyrum esculentum. The sequence continues at coordinate 16,809,239 of BSUD01000006.1, read as the reverse complement.
ATGACCGGGCGGTAGGGACGGGAAGAAGAAGGGGAAGGGGAAGGTGAGGATCTATCTCTAAGGGCCAGTAATCTGTCTGAACTCATCTTCGCAAAACACTCTGTCAGATCACCTCGGTTGACTGACAACCCTCAGAAATCACCTCGGTCGAGGTGCAGGCCGACTGGACCGAGGCGTAACAGTTCGAATTCCAATTCTCAGAATTTCAGTTCTTTTCCCCCTAAAATCACTACAATTGCTTCCTAAGGGGTACTTATGGGTTTCCTCAGCAGAAACAAGGGCAACCAAAGCCCAATAAGCAGCAAACGAGGAGTTAGGGTTTTCGAACGGTGGTTACCTCGTTTCGGTCGAAAATACTCAGATTCTTTGCAGATCTGTAGTTGCAATCGACTCTTCTACCCTTTAATCGCGTTTTGGAAGGAGAAATTGTCGAAAACGAGCGAGAAACGGAGGAGAACGAGATGCCTCTGTCGCCGCGGTCGAAGTGGGTGAAAAATAAAAAGTGAAAAGTAATTTTCCCTTTTTATACCGTCGCGAGATCTGCTGTCACCTCGGTCGAGATGGTCTCGACTGGACCGAGGTGGTACGGACCGAGGCGGTTCTGCAGAAACCCTAGTCGCCTCGGTTGCTTCAAGAATCAACTCGGTCGAGGTGTTCTGACAGTGACCGAGGTGCCTCTTTCTTCTCAGAATCTCGAACTTCTCTCTTTCCAGGAGTGTTCCTTCCTGTTGTCTGTCCAGAAAGCCAAAAACAAAGCAAAGCAAAGCAAAAACAAAAAAAAACTATCTAAACTAGACTAGAAAACGGGAAAGAAAGCAATACCTTGGGTTGCCTCCCAAGAAGCGCTTGATTTAAGGTCGCTAGCTGGACCATGATGCGTCTCAAAGGAGGTAGATCGGCGCGACCTCCTCAACCGGCGTTTCCGGTTGATACTTCTTAAGTCTATGACCGTTGACCTTGAAGCTTCCGCTAGTTTCGCCCCATATCTCAACTGCACCATGAGGGAAAACATGTTTCACAACGTAAGGTCCGGTCCATCTAGACTTCAACTTACCTGGAAAAAGACGGAGGCGGGAGTTGAAGAGTAGAACTAAATCTCCTTCGTTAAGCTCCTTTGGAACGATACGCTTGTCATGCCATCTCTTCGTCCTTTCCTTGTAGATTTTGGCATTCTCATAGGCGTTCAAACGCAGCTCCTCCAGCTCGTTAAGTTCCAATAGTCGCTTCTCGCCAGCATCTTTAATGTCAAAGTTCAACCATTTGATAGCCCAATATGCTTTGTGCTCCAACTCGACGGGCAAGTGGCAAGATTTCCCATACACCAAATTATAAGGGGTGGTGCCTATGGGAGTCTTGAATGCGGTCCTGTACGCCCAAAGAGCATCGTCTAATTTCATGGACCAATCCTTCCTTGTTCTAGAGACGGTCTTCTCCAAAATCGCCTTGATTTCCCTGTTCGAGATCTCGACCTGTCCACTAGTTTGAGGGTGATAAGCGGTTGATACCTTGTGGGTTACCCCATACTTCGATAGAAGTGCTTTAAACTTCCGGTTGATGAAATGCGTTCCTCCATCGCTGATGATGATGCGTGGAGTTCCAAATCGTGGAAAGATAGTTCTATTCAAGAACTTCACAACCACCTTGGCGTCGTTAGTGGGAGAAGCAATGGCTTCGACCCATCTAGAGACGTAATCTACTGCAAGGAGAATGTAGAGGTTTCCTCCGGAGGATGGAAAAGGTCCCATGAAGTCAATCCCCCACACATCAAAGATTTCCACTTCTTGGATGTTGTTAAGTGGCATTTCGTTCCTCCTTGATAGGTTCCCTGTTCTTTGGCATGCATCACAAGAAACAACAAAAGATTGCACATCCTTAAATAATGTAGGCCAAAAGAAACCGGAACGTAATACCTTAGCGCATGTTTTATCGGTGCTAGCATGCCCTCCGCAAGGAAGTGAATGGCAATGCCGTATGACGCTATTGACTTCATCTTCCGGAATGCACCTTCGAAGCATCCCATCCGGCCCGCGCTTGAACAGCAGCGGTTCATCCCAGTAGTAATGTCGTACGTCCTTGAAGAATTTCTTCTTTTGAGAGTACGTCAATCCGGGTGGTATTTCCTGGCACACAAGATAATTCACAATATCAGCATACCAAGGACCTTTATTATCAGAGAGTTGGTGAATGTCAGAGAAGGGAGTAGAAAAATTGTTATTCTCTGTAATCTCAGTCCGAATTGTCTCGCTGTCGACCTCGGTCGAGGCGCAAAGGCGTTGACCGAGGTGTTCTTCAGACGCCTCGCTCAGTCCAGAAAGTGCCTCGGTCGAGGTACTGCTACTGGATCCGAGGCTGGAAATCTTCGTTTCCTGGATCAGCTTCTCAGTTTTAGCTCCTGGATCCTCTTCCAGTGCCTTTAAGCTCCGTATATCTGCATCACAAGAAGCATCTATACCTTCCTCCATTAAACTGAAGCTAATAACTCTTTCGAGTGGATCATTAATAAGGATAGAGCTCACCAATTCTCTTGATTCTTCTTCATCGTAGATGTTGAAGATATCATCAGTTAGTTGCTCCCCTTTCATGGCTGCAAGTAATGCGAACTCCACCTCATCGCCGCCAACGTTGAATTTCAACTTGGCGTTCTTGCAATCCACGTTGCAACCCGAAGTTGCTAGAAATGGCCTCCCGAGAATGATAGGAACAGGATAATCTGCGGGAATGTCAAGTACGACAAAATCTATAGGTAGATAGAAGTTACCTAACTTGACCGGAACATCCTCCAAAATGCCCACGGGATGGGTGATGGAGCGATCCGCCATGTAGAGTCGGAACTTGACCGGTTTGGGCTCTCCAAGACCGATCTTAATGCATAGCTCCAGCGGGATGATGCTCACGCTGGCTCCTAGATCACAAAGGGCTTCACAAGTGACATCCCCAACTTGAATGGGAATGCAAAATGAGCCGGGATCTCTCAATTTAGGTGGCATCTTCTCCTTCATGATCTTTATGAGTTCCGAAGACTTAGATGTCATCCTAACTTCACCAACATCCTCCAGCTTCCTCTTCCTTGATAGGATCTCCTTTAAGAACTTCCCATAGGCGGGCATACCTAGAATAGCATCAAGGAAAGGAATATTAATATGGAGCTTATTCATCAAGTCAAGGAACTTACCAAAGTGCTTGTCAAGATGTGCTCTGGCTCTGGACTGGGGGAATGGCAGTGGTGGTTTATATGCAGGAGGTGGAACATAAACTTCTGTCGTTCCTCCTACTTTCTGTTGTACCGCCTCGGTTGGCATCTCGGTCGAGGTGTTCTTCGACTGGATCTGGACCGAGGTGGTCTGCGTCGAGCGAGGTACTGGATCTGCAGTTTTGAGTCCACTCCTCGTCGTGATGGCCATGCACTGGCCCTTAGGGTTAGTTTCCGTCTTTGCTGGAAGCTTCCCTGGATCTCTTGGCGCTTCATTCGCCCTATTAGCAAGTTGTTGTTCGAAGGACTTTTGAGCCCTCGAAAATGAAGTCATAGAATTCTCCATAGCATTAAGCTTGATCAAGATTGCCTCCAGGACTGCGTCCTTCTTTTCCGGCTGAGACGAACTTGATCCTTGCCCTTGGCTCTTCAATGGAGTAGAAGAAGAAGAAGGAGAAGAGAGGAAAGGGTTAGAGGAATCATTAGAGTTGGAGTTTGAATGATTGTTACCGTTGTTTTGGTTATTCGCCCTCCAATTGTTGCTATTGGATCCTCTATTGTTGTTGTAGTTGTTGTTTCGGGGTCCGTTGTTGTTGTTACGGTACCCGTTATTGTTGTTGTTGTTGTTCCTTTGCCCTTGCTCTTCCTTCTTAGTTTGAGCCATCAATAGCTCCTTCAACTGCTTCACGTCGTTCTTCAAGGACGTGAGTTGGTTGTTGTTGGGTTGAGTCTCTTGAAAGTTGACTCTTTTAACTCCACCTTCAGCTCCTTGGTGGGTATACTTCTCCATGTGCAAGGCTTGCTTCTCAATGAAGTCCCAAGCCTCATCAACCGCCATATCCATGAATGTACCGGCGGAGAGTAGTTGGAGATTGAACTGGGTGTTTCCGTCCAGCCCCTTGAAGTAGATCTCCAACAACTCGATCTTTGGAATCCCATGATGTGGGCAATCCAAAAGGATATCCTTGAACCGCTCCCATGATTTGGACAAGCTCTCCTTGTCCTTCATGATGAAAGCATTGATCTTCCCTCTCATTTCAGCAGTCTTTGAGGGGGGAAAGAATTTGGTCAAGAATTCCGTAGTCATCTCTTACCATGTGCTGATCTTTCCTGCAGGAAGAGATTGATACCAAGTAAGAGCTCTATCTTTAAGAGAAAAGTAGAAAGGTCTTAGCTTGTAGTTGTTATTTTCAATTCTGGGAGGTCGCAAGGTCTCCATCAAGATCTCGTAGTTTTGAAGATGTTGATGCGGCGACTCCTTCTCTAGCCCTCCGAATTGACATTGGCGAATCATGGCTAGAACTTGCGGTCGAAGTTCGTAGTCATGATCCGCTGGATCTCCTAGGTTCACTCCTGGACGCCTCAGCTGTTGATTAGGGTCCATCCTTTGACCTAGGGTTTGTGGAATTCCTGCAAGAAGAACATCTCGGACTGGCATCCGAAGCGGATGTACATCGGCCGGGGCGTCAGGTACTGGATTCTGCCTCGGTCGAGGATCAACTACTGGATCCTGCATCGGTCGAGGTTGAATCTGGTTCCGAATTGCTGCAATCTCAGCTTCGATTGCTGCAGTCCTGGCCTGATTCTCCTCTTTCTCTTGCCTTAGCTCTTCTTTACTGAGACGTAGAAGCTCCTGCGTCTCTCTCAACTGGGCCGCAAGATCGTGATCGTCTTGTTGGGCCATCTTCGCTTCTCTTAAGCGTCTCTTGTATGTCTTTTCTGGTTCGGGATCGTAAGGAACGATTTCCTTCCCAGTGCGGGTTCTTCGCATATACCTAAGAAAGAACCTGCGAAAGTCACTCAAGTAGAGTGGTTAGACAAAAAGGGGGCAAATGCCCCAAGAGCAAACCGTACCGGCTTGGTCTAGACCAAGTCCCCGACAACGGCGCCAAAAACTTGTTCGCTCCAAACGGTGTGTGCAAGCTTTAAATTTATAACCCTAGACTTAAGCTTAAAACAAGGATGCGAACCCGCAGTGTACGGGTCAATCGTAGTAAAAGCAAGAAAATTCCAGGGGTCGATCACAGGGACTTGGTGAAACAAAGTCCAGTACAGTATGCTAATGTCAATGCTAACCACAAGAGCAAGTAACACAATCAAGGATGAATAAGATGTCAAATAAAGCAAACATGCAATTCTAGGGATTAAAGCATCTAGTTGTGGTTCCAACTCAAGATCTATAGATAAGCGGACAGAGCTGAGATTTTTGCGTGGGGAAGGCGTTTCTAAAGTGGAGTAGATCACCGGGTAAGTCTCACTACACACTAATCCTAAACCGTAACTCCTATTACCGGGTAAGTCTCAAGGAATCAAGATAAAGAACTATAACCTCAAACTAACACACCATCTAAGGGAATAGAATCAACCTTTACCGGGTAGGTCTCAGGCTAACTCACAAAGATGGGATGGAAGCACACTCGAACCCCAATAAAGGACAAACCTTTATTACCTACACTTATGATCGTTTGTACACAAACTAAGGAATTACCGGGTAAGTCTCATCCTAAGCTTGCTTTGAACCAGAAAGGTGTAATAAGAATAGGATTTGGCAAACTCTAACACTTAACTCTCAGTTTAGGGTCGGATAAGTCACCTCGGTCAGAAGAATTCCACCCCGGCCGAGATGTTCATCAACCGAACGAGGTGCTTAGGGTTAAGGTTAAAGACTCGAGCTTTCAGGATCCTACTGGAATCTAAGATTATTCTATCATTGTTTTTCCCACAACCTTCAGCCAATCACCCTAGAATCACACAAGGAAATTAGCCACTCATCATCATAATGAAAGTATTAAATATATGGAAGAAGGTGAATAATTGAACAAAGAAGAATTTAATGAAAACACTTCAATAACTGAATCAAATATCACACAAAATCGTTCCCTGGATAATAATCCAACAAGACAAGACAATCAAGGAAAGGAATTGAAGACAATCTTACAAAACCCTCCAAAAAGCTATAAAGCTATAGTCTTCAATCTTCCTTCAACCTTCAAAAAGGTTCTTCAACAACTCCCAAATTGGAGTAGGATGCGGCTGCTGCGTTTGTATGCGAGATGCAATCGATGTATGCATCCTTCTTTTCGGTGTAAGCGGGGTTTTCGAATTGTGGAAATCCAACCCTTTTTATAGGAAAAATAAACCTCCAAAGATAATAAATCTTAAGAAGATATCATCCCATAAATATAGGTAAAAATATATGATTCTGCATATCTCCTTCCTTCTAGAAGCTCAGCCCAAAAATATAAGATCACTTTCCAATTTTAAAAGATCTCAGCCAAGAATAAAATATTCTCGCCGCGTCCTAGGTGTTCGCCTCGGTCGAGTCGGCGTCTCTGGATCGCCTCGGTCGAGATGAATCTCTGGTCAACCGAGGTGATCATAACTGAGTGTAGAATCTCTCAAAACTGGTCCAAAGTAAATCTTTAATCCATGGTTGTGCTTCCTGAATGTAGCTCCAAATGACTCTTGACTCCTTTTGCTCCTTTTTGATGCAATACGTACCATATTACCTGCAATTACAACGAAACTAGGTGTAGACCTCGATTCTCGCAAAGGTAGATGAAATGGTAGTAAAATCACATAATGTACATACAAACATGCAGATTATGAAAGATAAAACGTCCAAACAAACCCCAAAATATAGACTATAATTCATGCTATCAAAATACCCCATACTTAGCCCTTGCTTGTCCCTAAGCAAGTTCCTCATATAGAAATCAAGATAGAATGGATTATAAGTCAAGAAAATCAATGAAAAGTCTTTCAAAAACATTTTATGGTGTGAAACTATCATAGATCACTCTAAGAGAGTACTTCCTGGAATTTAAAAACTCAATATGCTCAAAACATTTTATAAATATAGGAAAGTTGTTCATCTTTGCATAAAATCATAGAATGCATAATAAGTCATAATTATCAAAATTAATCATGTACAATCCGATTTAAACCGCTAAGTCAATCAACAAGCTCAAGGTCTCAAGGGCTTCCCAAAAGAAAAGGTCAAGAAACGTGTAGGGTAGGGATGTATGTAAGGTAATGTGGTGCTAGAATCCGGGAAAAGGATGAACTTCACTTTCACTTTTGACTTGCAACATCTTCCACCAATAAGCTTTGCTTATTTCACACTTTTTTTTCTTTTACTTTACTTTTTGGAATGCATGGACAGAGGTGCACAATAACCGAAGCCTAGGAAATCCGCAATCATCAATTTCTCGAGATGCGTCAAACCCTTGATGCACATACCATGACCCGTTAGGAATATCGCTCAATCCGACTTTGGCAAGACACAAACACCCGGCTATGTGAATGGTGCCGAGTTACTCATCTTCATGATTGACTTCCCCAAACCTATTATTGCTTTCTAACACTTTCACTTTCAGCCATCTTCAACTTTAGCTTGCTTTCACCACTTCGTTTGCTTCCAAATTCCCGGATAGGTGAAGGGAGGCAAAATGTATATGAGGGGCTAAGCATGATCAAGAAGAAGAAGAAGAAGAATGAATTGCCTTGGTCTTTCCAAGAAGAACGTGAGAGAACTTATGCTGCGGTGTCAATCTTCAAATTCAACATAATTTGGATAAAACAAAGTATTAAACATGCCAATAATTTCAAACAAAGCATTCAGCAACTTAATCATATTATAAAACATTTCAAACATATAAAGAATTTAAAACCAGTCAGTAAACAAGATCTTCACTGAGATCAATTCCAGATAAGTAACACAAAAAATCGTTTTCGAAAACTCTCAGTTAACCCACCTCGGTCGAGATGTTCTTGGTTCAACCGAGGTGAAACACCTCGTTTTGCCAGAACTGTCCCGGTCGAGGTTGAAAAAATTTTTTTAAAAACCATTTATTTTCGGTTTCGACGTTTTTCTCAATCAAATAACCTGTAAGTATGCATGCAATCTCAGATAAACATATAAATGCAGAATGAAGCATAAATATGAAAATATCCGGTCAATAAAATACATCAAAGGTCAAATAATACATCATAAGTCAAATAAGTCAAATAATACATCAACTAAATACCCCATACTTGAGACACACTGTCCCAGTGGGTGTAATAAAAGTCTGAAAGAAAGGAGGACTCACCGGATAAAGAGCCGAACTGCATAAAAATAAAATAAATAAAACCCTGCAGCTCCTCAGAAGTCCTGATCCGGTGGTGGTGGTGGAATGTAGGGGAACAGAGTAGGGTCATAGGGATAGCCCATGACATGCTGGAACTGTAGCTGAGCCATCATGTGCTGATGATGCTGCCGCTCCTGCATCTCCCGGATATCCAAAGAAAGTGCAGCATAAGTGTCGATAACCTGATCTGTCAGGTCATCAATCCGTCGGTGTGCTGCTCTGTCTCTAACCCTCTGCCTCCTGCGCCTAGCGGGCCTGACTGGAGAAGTCTTAGCTGGCGCCGGCTCAGTGTCCTCCTCATCCTCATCAAGGTCAATAATGGGAGGCGCGCTCGTCCCAGCAGTATCTGTCCCTGTGTCCATCGGGACGCCGCCTCCTCTCTCATCGACAGTCTCATCGTCGTCATCCTCATCGACCTCCTCAGCCTCCTCTGCAGCTGCAGCAGCAGCAGCTGCTCCCTCTCTATAGTCCTCCATCAGCGGGACCCATGCTGCCTGCCAGAAATGCGGGTCGGCAACAGAGAACTGTGCAGACCATCTGATACCCTGAGGCGCTGTCCGCTCCCAAGGCATGGCAACGTACGGAGTGGTCAATCCACGGGGAACCAGAATCCGCCGCGTAATCATCTCCTGCAGTCCCAGCGGCTTCGGAGCCGCTGCTAATGTGCAAACACTGAGGTCCATCCCGTGGTATGTGGCGATGTGGGTGACTAGACCTCCACAGCAAATATCACCCTTCCCTTTGGCCTTGATCCTGTGCAGATCCTCTGCCAGCATCAAGCCAAAGTCAGGGTATCCTCCCGTGACCATGCAGTATAACGAAAAGAGCTCCCCCTGTCTGATCTTCTGGGGCGTCTCAGTACGCGCCAGAAGCATCTCACTGAATATCCGGTGGGCGAGTCTAAAGGCTGGGTGAAAGATGACTTTCTCCCTGGAATCTCCAGGGCGCCATCTGTCTGCATGAGTGGTAATGTGGGCTATCTGTCCCCAAAACTCCCTAGCTACTGATCGGGAGGGAAAGTCTACAGCGGTAGGGGCAGGAAAGCTAAAGATCTCTCTCCATATCTCTAATGGAACTATGAAGTTCCGGCTCATCAGCCGGTACTTCACAGATCCCTCTGTGGGTAGGTAGGAGAAGGAGCTGACAAACTCGAGTGTCGGCTCTATGTAGGCTGGGGCTCGGATCTCAGAAAACTGATCCAGCCCGACTGTGGCGATCATCCTCCTAAGGTCAGCCTCTAACCCTAGGCAGTCAAAAGCGGATACCTCCAGAAATCGTGGTGCGATAACTGGACGGCCCGCTATCCTCTCATAGTCTACCCGGCATCTCTCGTGGATGACCGGGCGGTAGGGACGGGAAGAAGAAGGGGAAGGGGAAGGTGAGGATCTATCTCTAAGGGCCAGTAATCTGTCTGAACTCATCTTCGCAAAACACTCTGTCAGATCACCTCGGTTGACTGACAACCCTCAGAAATCACCTCGGTCGAGGTGCAGGCCGACTGGACCGAGGCGTAACAGTTCGAATTCCAATTCTCAGAATTTCAGTTCTTTTCCCCCTAAAATCACTACAATTGCTTCCTAAGGGGTACTTATGGGTTTCCTCAGCAGAAACAAGGGCAACCAAAGCCCAATAAGCAGCAAACGAGGAGTTAGGGTTTTCGAACGGTGGTTACCTCGTTTCGGTCGAAAATACTCAGATTCTTTGCAGATCTGTAGTTGCAATCGACTCTTCTACCCTTTAATCGCGTTTTGGAAGGAGAAATTGTCGAAAACGAGCGAGAAACGGAGGAGAACGAGATGCCTCTGTCGCCGCGGTCGAAGTGGGTGAAAAATAAAAAGTGAAAAGTAATTTTCCCTTTTTATACCGTCGCGAGATCTGCTGTCACCTCGGTCGAGATGGTCTCGACTGGACCGAGGTGGTACGGACCGAGGCGGTTCTGCAGAAACCCTAGTCGCCTCGGTTGCTTCAAGAATCAACTCGGTCGAGGTGTTCTGACAGTGACCGAGGTGCCTCTTTCTTCTCAGAATCTCGAACTTCTCTCTTTCCAGGAGTGTTCCTTCCTGTTGTCTGTCCAGAAAGCCAAAAACAAAGCAAAGCAAAGCAAAAACAAAAAAAACTATCTAAACTAGACTAGAAAACGGGAAAGAAAGCAATACCTTGGGTTGCCTCCCAAGAAGCGCTTGATTTAAGGTCGCTAGCTGGACCATGATGCGTCTCAAAGGAGGTAGATCGGCGCGACCTCCTCAACCGGCGTTTCCGGTTGATACTTCTTAAGTCTATGACCGTTGACCTTGAAGCTTCCGCTAGTTTCGCCCCATATCTCAACTGCACCATGAGGGAAAACATGTTTCACAACGTAAGGTCCGGTCCATCTAGACTTCAACTTACCTGGAAAAAGACGGAGGCGGGAGTTGAAGAGTAGAACTAAATCTCCTTCGTTAAGCTCCTTTGGAACGATACGCTTGTCATGCCATCTCTTCGTCCTTTCCTTGTAGATTTTGGCATTCTCATAGGCGTTCAAACGCAGCTCCTCCAGCTCGTTAAGTTCCAATAGTCGCTTCTCGCCAGCATCTTTAATGTCAAAGTTCAACCATTTGATAGCCCAATATGCTTTGTGCTCCAACTCGACGGGCAAGTGGCAAGATTTCCCATACACCAAATTATAAGGGGTGGTGCCTATGGGAGTCTTGAATGCGGTCCTGTACGCCCAAAGAGCATCGTCTAATTTCATGGACCAATCCTTCCTTGTTCTAGAGACGGTCTTCTCCAAAATCGCCTTGATTTCCCTGTTCGAGATCTCGACCTGTCCACTAGTTTGAGGGTGATAAGCGGTTGATACCTTGTGGGTTACCCCATACTTCGATAGAAGTGCTTTAAACTTCCGGTTGATGAAATGCGTTCCTCCATCGCTGATGATGATGCGTGGAGTTCCAAATCGTGGAAAGATAGTTCTATTCAAGAACTTCACAACCACCTTGGCGTCGTTAGTGGGAGAAGCAATGGCTTCGACCCATCTAGAGACGTAATCTACTGCAAGGAGAATGTAGAGGTTTCCTCCGGAGGATGGAAAAGGTCCCATGAAGTCAATCCCCCACACATCAAAGATTTCCACTTCTTGGATGTTGTTAAGTGGCATTTCGTTCCTCCTTGATAGGTTCCCTGTTCTTTGGCATGCATCACAAGAAACAACAAAAGATTGCACATCCTTAAATAATGTAGGCCAAAAGAAACCGGAACGTAATACCTTAGCGCATGTTTTATCGGTGCTAGCATGCCCTCCGCAAGGAAGTGAATGGCAATGCCGTATGACGCTATTGACTTCATCTTCCGGAATGCACCTTCGAAGCATCCCATCCGGCCCGCGCTTGAACAGCAGCGGTTCATCCCAGTAGTAATGTCGTACGTCCTTGAAGAATTTCTTCTTTTGAGAGTACGTCAATCCGGGTGGTATTTCCTGGCACACAAGATAATTCACAATATCAGCATACCAAGGACCTTTATTATCAGAGAGTTGGTGAATGTCAGAGAAGGGAGTAGAAAAATTGTTATTCTCTGTAATCTCAGTCCGAATTGTCTCGCTGTCGACCTCGGTCGAGGCGCAAAGGCGTTGACCGAGGTGTTCTTCAGACGCCTCGCTCTGTCCAGAAAGTGCCTCGGTCGAGGTACTGCTACTGGATCCGAGGCTGGAAATCTTCGTTTCTTGAACTAGCTTCTCAGTTTTAGCTCCTGGATCCTCTTCCAGTGCTTTTAAGCTCCGTATATCTGCATCACAAGAAGCGTCTATACCTTCCTCCATTAAACTGAAGCTAATAACTCTTTCGAGCGGATCATTAATAAGGATAGAGCTCACCAATTCTCTTGATTCTTCTTCATCGTAGATGTTGAAGATATCATCAGTTAGTTGCTCCCCTTTCATGGCTGCAAGTAATGCGAACTCAACCTCATCGCCGCCAACGTTGAATTTCAACTTGGCGTTCTTGCAATCCACGTTGCAACCCGAAGTTGCTAGAAATGGCCTCCCGAGAATGATAGGAACAGGATAATCTGCGGGAATGTCAAGTACGACAAAATCTATAGGTAGATAGAAGTTACCTAACTTGACCGGAACATCCTCCAAAATGCCCACGGGATGGGTGATGGAGCGATCCGCCATGTAGAGTCGGAACTTGACCGGTTTGGGCTCTCCAAGACCGATCTTAATGCATAGCTCCAGCGGGATGATGCTCACGCTGGCTCCTAGATCACAAAGGGCTTCACAAGTGACATCCCCAACTTGAATGGGAATGCAAAATGAGCCGGGATCTCTCAATTTAGGTGGCATCTTCTCCTTCATGATCTTTATGAGTTCCGAAGATTTAGATGTCATCCTAACTTCACCAACATCCTCCAGCTTCCTCTTCCTTGATAGGATCTCCTTTAAGAACTTCCCATAGGCGGGCATACCTAGAATAGCATCAAGGAAAGGAATATTAATATGGAGCTTATTCATCAAGTCAAGGAACTTACCAAAGTGCTTGTCAAGATGTGCTCTGGCTCTGGACTGGGGGAATGGCAGTGGTGGTTTATATGCAGGAGGTGGAACATAAACTTCTGTCGTTCCTCCTACTTTCTGTTGTACCGCCTCGGTTGGCATCTCGGTCGAGGTGTTCTTCGACTGGATCTGGACCGAGGTGGTCTGCGTCGAGCGAGGTACTGGATCTGCAGTTTTGAGTCCACTCCTCGTCGTGATGGCCATGCACTGGCCCTTAGGGTTAGTTTCCGTCTTTGCTGGAAGCTTCCCTGGATC
>BSUD01000006.1:16759422-16796121 GCA_033239045.1 Fagopyrum esculentum | reverse complement strand
TATTGTTGTTGTAGTTGTTGTTTCGGGGTCCGTTGTTGTTGTTACGGTACCCGTTATTGTTGTTGTTGTTGTTCCTTTGCCCTTGCTCTTCCTTCTTAGTTTGAGCCATCAATAGCTCCTTCAACTGCTTCACGTCGTTCTTCAAGGACGTGAGTTGGTTGTTGTTGGTTTGAGTCTCTTGAAAGTTGACTCTTTTAACTCCACCTTCAGCTCCTTGGTGGGTGTACTTCTCCATGTGCAAGGCTTGCTTCTCAATGAAGTCCCAAGCCTCGTCAACCGCCATATCCATGAATGTACCGGCGGAGAGTAGTTGGAGATTGAACTGGGTGTTTCCGTCCAGCCCTTTGAAGTAGATCTCCAACAACTCGATCTTTGGAATCCCATGATGTGGGCAATCCAAAAGGATATCCTTGAACCGCTCCCATGATTTGGACAAGCTCTCCTTGTCCTTCATGATGAAAGCATTGATCTTCCCTCTCATTTCAGCAGTCTTTGAGGGGGGAAAGAATTTGGTCAAGAATTCCGTAGTCATCTCTTCCCATGTGCTGATCTTTCCTGCAGGAAGAGATTGATACCAAGTAAGAGCTCTATCTTTAAGAGAAAAGTAGAAAGGTCTTAGCTTGTAGTTGTTATTTTCAATTCTGGGAGGTCGCAAGGTCTCCATCAAGATCTCGTAGTTTTGAAGATGTTGATGCGGCGACTCCTTCTCTAGCCCTCCGAATTGACATTGGCGAATCATGGCTAGAACTTGCGGTCGAAGTTCGTAGTCATGATCCGCTGGATCTCCTAGGTTCACTCCTGGACGCCTCAGCTGTTGATTAGGGTCCATCCTTTGACCTAGGGTTTGTGGAATTCCTGCAAGAAGAACATCTCGGACTGGCATCCGAAGCGGATGTACATCGGCCGGGGCGTCAGGTACTGGATTCTGCCTCGGTCGAGGATCAACTACTGGATCCTGCATCGGTCGAGGTTGAATCTGGTTCCGAATTGCTGCAATCTCAGCTTCGATTGCTGCAGTCCTGGCCTGATTCTCCTCTTTCTCTTGCCTTAGCTCTTCTTTACTGAGACGTAGAAGCTCCTGCGTCTCTCTCAACTGGGCCGCAAGATCGTGATCGTCTTGTTGGGCCATCTTCGCTTCTCTTAAGCGTCGTTTGTATGTCTTTTCTGGTTCGGGATCGTAAGGAACGATTTCCTTCCCAGTGCGGGTTCTTCGCATATACCTAAGAAAGAACCTGCGAAAGTCACTCAAGTAGAGTGGTTAGACAAAAGGGGGCAAATGCCCCAAGAGCAAACCGTACCGGCTTGGTCTAGACCAAGTCCCCGACAACGGCGCCAAAAACTTGTTCGCTCCAAACGGTGTGTGCAAGCTTTAAATTTATAACCCTAGACTTAAGCTTAAAACAAGGATGCGAACCCGCAGTGTACGGGTCAATCGTAGTAAAAGCAAGAAAATTCCAGGGGTCGATCACAGGGACTTGGTGAAACAAAGTCCAGTACAGTATGCTAATGTCAATGCTAACCACAAGAGCAAGTAATACAATCAAAGATGAATAAGATGTCAAATAAAGCAAACATGCAATTCTAGGGATTAAAGCATCTAGTTGTGGTTCCAACTCAAGATCTATAGATAAGCGGACAAAGCTGAGATTTTTGCGTGGGGAAGGCGTTTCTAAAGTGGAGTAGATCACCGGGTAAGTCTCACTACACACTAATCCTAAACCATAACTCCTATTACCGGGTAAGTCTCAAGGAATTAAGATAAAGAACTATAACCTCAAACTAACACACCATCTAAGGGAATAGAATCAACCTTTACCGGGTAAGTCTCAGGCTAACTCACAAAGATGGGATGGAAGCACACTCAAACCCCAATAAAGGACAAGCCTTTATTACCTATACTTATGATCGTTAATACACAAACTAAGGAATTACCGGGTAAGTCTCATCCTAAGCTTGCATTGAACCAGGAAGGTGTAATAAGAATAGGATTTGGCAAACTCTAACACTTAACTCTCAGTTTAGGGTCGGATAAGTCACCTCGGTCAGAAGAATTCCACCCCGGCCGAGATGTTCATCAACCGAACGAGGTGCTTAGGGTTAAGGTTAAAGACTCGAGCTTTCAGGATCCTACTGGAATCTAAGATTATTCTATCATTGTTTTTCCCACAACCTTCAGCCAATCACCCTAGAATCACACAAGGAAATTAGCCACTCATCATCATAATGAAAGTATTAAATATATGGAAGAAGGTGAATATTTGAACAAAGAAGAATTTAATGAAAACACTTCAATAACTGAATCAAATATCACACAAAATCGTTCCTTGGATAATAATCCAACAAGACAAGACAACAAGGAAAGGAATTGAAGACAATCTTACAAAACCCTCCAAAAAGCTATAAAAGCTATGGTCTTCAATCTTCCTTTGACCTTCAAAAAGGTTCTTCAACTCTCTCCCAAATTGGAGTAGAATGTGGCTGCTGCGTTGTATGCGACTTCTTCAGCTGTAAGCGGGATCTAAGCAGATGTCGGATTTGTGGAAAATCCAACCCTTTTTATAGGAAAAATAACCCTCCAAAGATAAGAAATCTTAAGAAGATATTATCCCATAAATATAGGTAAAATATATGATTCTGCATATCTCCTTCCTTCTAGAAGCTCAGCCCAAAAATATAAGATCACTTTCCAATTTTAAAAGATCTCAGCCAAGAATAAAATATTCTCGCCGCGTCCTAGGTGTTCGCCTCGGTCGAGTCGGTGTCTCTGGATCGCCTCGGTCGAGATGAATCTCTGGGCAACCGAGGTGATTCATAACTGAGTGTAGAATCTCTCAAAACTGGTCCAAAGTAAATCTTTAATCCATGGCTGTGCTTCCTGAATGTAGCTCCAAATGACTCTTGACTCCTTTTGCTCCTTTTTGATGCAATATGTACCATATTACCTGCAATTACAACGAAACTAGGTGTAGACCTCGATTCTCGCAAAGGTAGATGAAATGGTAGTAAAATCACATAATGCACATACAAACATGCAGATTATGAAAGATAAAACGTCTAAACAAACCCCAAAATATAGACTATAATTCATGCTATCAAAATACCCCATACTTAGCCCTTGCTTGTCCCTAAGCAAGTTCCTCATATAGAAATCAAGATAGAATGGATTATAAGTCATGAAAATCAATGAGAAGTCCTTCAAAAATATTTTTATGGTGTGCAATCATCATAGATCACTCTAAGAGAGTACTTCCTGGAAATTAAAAACTCAATATGATCAAAACATTTTATAAATATAGGAAAGTTGTTCATCTTTGTATAAAATCATAGAATGCATAATAAATCATAATTATCAAAATTAATCATGTATAATCCGATTTAAACCGCTAAGTCAATCAACAAGCTCAAGGTCTCAAGGGCTTCCCAAAAGAAAGGTCAAGAAACGTGTAGGGTAGGGATGTATGTAAGGTAATGTGGTGCTAGAATCCGGGAAAAGGATGAACTTCACTTTTACTTTGACTTGCAACATCTTCCACCAATAAGCTTTGCTTATTTCACACTTTTTCTTTTTACTTTACTTTTTGGGATGCATGGACAGAGGTGCACAATAACCGAAGCCTAGGAAATCCGCAATCATCAATTTCTCGAGATGCGTCAAACCCTTGATGCACATACCATGACCCGTTAGGAATATCGCTCAATCCGACTTTGGCAAGACACAAACACCCGGCTATGTGAATGGTGCCGAGTTACTCATCTTCATGATTGACTTCCCCAAACCTATTATTGCTTTCTAACACTTTCACTTCCAGCCACTTCTCAACTTTTGACTTGCTTTCACCACTTCGCTTGCTTCCAAATTCCCGGATAGGTAAAGGGAGGCAATATGTATATGAGGGGCTAAGCATGATCAAGAAGAAGAAGAAGAAGAAGAATGAATTGCCTTGGTCTTTCCAAGAAGAACGTGAGAGAACTTATGCTGCGGTGTCAACCTTCAAATTCAACATAATTTGGATAAAAATAAAGTATTAAACATGCCAATAATTTTAAACAAAGCATTTAGCAACTTAAACATATCATAAAACATTTCAAACATATAAAGAATTTAAATCCAGTCGGTAAACAAAATCTTCACTGAGATCATATCCAGATAAGTAACACAAAAATCGTTTTCGAAAACTCTCTGTTACGCCCACCTCGGTCGAGGTGTTCTTGGTTCAACCGAGGTGAAACACCTCGTTTTGCCAGAACTGTCCCGGTCGAGGTCAAAAATTTTTTTAAAACCATTTTGTTTTTTTTTCGGTTTCGACGTTTTTCTCAGTCAAATAACCTGTAAGTATTTAGCAACTTAAACAAAGCATTTAGCAACTTAAACATATCAGAACTGTCCCCGACAACGGCGCCAAAAACTTGTTCGCTCCAAACGGTGTGTGCAAGCTTTAAATTTATAACCCTAGACTTAAGCTTAAAACAAGGATGCGAACCCGCAGTGTACGGGTCAATCGTAGTAAAAGCAAGAAAATTCCAGGGGTCGATCACAGGGACTTGGTGAAACAAAGTCCAGTACAGTATGCTAATGTCAATGCTAACCACAAGAGCAAGTAACACAATCAAGGATGAATAAGATGTCAAATAAAGCAAACATGCAATTCTAGGGATTAAAGCATCTAGTTGTGGTTCCAACTCAAGATCTATAGATAAGCGGACAGAGCTGAGATTTTTGCGTGGGGAAGGCGTTTCTAAAGTGGAGTAGATCACCGGGTAAGTCTCACTACACACTAATCCTAAACCGTAACTCCTATTACCGGGTAAGTCTCAAGGAATCAAGATAAAGAACTATAACCTCAAACTAACACACCATCTAAGGGAATAGAATCAACCTTTACCGGGTAGGTCTCAGGCTAACTCACAAAGATGGGATGGAAGCACACTCGAACCCCAATAAAGGACAAACCTTTATTACCTACACTTATGATCGTTTGTACACAAACTAAGGAATTACCGGGTAAGTCTCATCCTAAGCTTGCTTTGAACCAGAAAGGTGTAATAAGAATAGGATTTGGCAAACTCTAACACTTAACTCTCAGTTTAGGGTCGGATAAGTCACCTCGGTCAGAAGAATTCCACCCCGGCCGAGATGTTCATCAACCGAACGAGGTGCTTAGGGTTAAGGTTAAAGACTCGAGCTTTCAGGATCCTACTGGAATCTAAGATTATTCTATCATTGTTTTTCCCACAACCTTCAGCCAATCACCCTAGAATCACACAAGGAAATTAGCCACTCATCATCATAATGAAAGTATTAAATATATGGAAGAAGGTGAATAATTGAACAAAGAAGAATTTAATGAAAACACTTCAATAACTGAATCAAATATCACACAAAATCGTTCCCTGGATAATAATCCAACAAGACAAGACAATCAAGGAAAGGAATTGAAGACAATCTTACAAAACCCTCCAAAAAGCTATAAAGCTATAGTCTTCAATCTTCCTTCAACCTTCAAAAAGGTTCTTCAACATCTCCCAAATTGGAGTAGGATGCGGCTGCTGCGTTTGTATGCGAGATGCAATCGATGTATGCATCCTTCTTTTCGGTGTAAGCGGGGTTTTCGAATTGTGGAAATCCAACCCTTTTTATAGGAAAAATAAACCTCCAAAGATAATAAATCTTAAGAAGATATCATCCCATAAATATAGGTAAAAATATATGATTCTGCATATCTCCTTCCTTCTAGAAGCTCAGCCCAAAAATATAAGATCACTTTCCAATTTTAAAAGATCTCAGCCAAGAATAAAATATTCTCGCCGCGTCCTAGGTGTTCGCCTCGGTCGAGTCGGCGTCTCTGGATCGCCTCGGTCGAGATGAATCTCTGGTCAACCGAGGTGACTCATAACTGAATGTAGAATCTCTCAAAACTGGTCCAAAGTAAATCTTTAATCCATGGTTGTGCTTCCTGAATGTAGCTCCAAATGACTCTTGACTCCTTTTGCTCCTTTTTGATGCAATACGTACCATATTACCTGCAATTACAACGAAACTAGGTGTAGACCTCGATTCTCGCAAAGGTAGATGAAATGGTAGTAAAATCACATAATGTACATACAAACATGCAGATTATGAAAGATAAAACGTTCAAACAAACCCCAAAATATAGACTATAATTCATGCTATCAACATGCATGGTTGGATCTCTTAAATCTAAGAATAGAAAGATAATGAAAGACTGAAAACAAACTTTGAAAAGCTACGACACGAAAGTGAAGAAGAGAAATTGTGTGGAAGATGAACTTTAAGATCGAGGAGAAGGCGGTTAAAGGAAGAAGAAGGAAACTCACCGGAAATGAAATAGAATAAAGCACGGAGATTAGGGTGTGGAATTGGACCTTTCTTACTGGCTCTATTGTTGGTGCCTTAGATTTATTTGAAGCTTCATATTCTTGCCTCTACCAAAGGCCGAAGCAGATGACAATTGATGAGTAGAAAGTACGAGCTCGAATCACCAATAAATCCAGAAAGAAAAAGAAAGGAATTAGATTATATAAAGGAACTAACTAGGAGGAGGCTGGAAATCGGAAGGGAGCCCCAACGTCTGAAACTCTATCGTAGCCACTCTGGCACCTGCTTTCTATTCCCGAATAAAGCCTTCTGATAGACACATATTTTGAGAGAAGAAGGAGAAGGCGACGTGTATTAACAACGTAAGAAGAGGACATATATGTATGGTTCAATGTATTCTCGTATTTAATTGATACATTAAAAAAACCTAGTTACTACTATAGTTTTTAAAAAAGGCTTAGTTACCAAAATTGCCCATTAATAAAAAGGGATATATATATATATACACACGTTAGTATTTACGTTCGAACCGGAATGAATATGATTTATGCTCGTAAGACAAGTAATTTTCTTTATTAATTAGAGAGTTAGAGAGAAGAAGCATGCAAGAGTAGAGTACAATGGACATGGAGAGATACACAATGGAAACCATAAGAAAACAATAAGTAACCAGAAAATCATCCCCAAACTCCATCTCGCTCGATCTCTAATTTGATTCTTCCTTGTTCTAATCTTGATTAATGGACCCTGCAATAACATCATTAAAACAAACCCATTTAAGATCGATTAGCATCCAATGCATGCAACAAATTAAACTACATATATCTAGAGACAAAATGTTTATATTACTTGGAGCAGTCGGTGTTAGGGCTAATGGGGTAGTGAAAAACGAAGCCACACTTGCCAGGGAGGACGGCGGCGTTGTTCAAATTTAAGCCAGTGATTTCGCCGGCGGTCTGCTTGAGGCAACCGCAAGTCTTTCGTTTGTCGGCAAGGGTCCAAGCCGATCCAACAAGAGTCGACAGGGAAATACAACAACCGGGGCTGGGGCCAGGCCCGCCCATAAGGAAACCGACGCACGGGTCGACCCTCTTGGCGATGTCGGCGCAAGTTAAGCCTTCCACAGCTGCCGGAACAACCACGGCCAAGCACACGATCAAAACGGAGGCGAGCTTGGTGTAGGAGAATGCCATACTTTGGAAGTGGAGAGCTGAGATCGAAGTGTAATTGCTGATGTTGATATTTATAGAGAGGAGGGTGTGAAAGTGAAGAAATATGTAATGTGTATGTACAAGTGATATGATCAAAACAAATCAATAAAATGAAATGGTAGAAAATCATATTTTTGATTTATGTCTTTATAAGAAGATAATGAATTCTACATATACTTTTATTTTATTTTATTTTAATTAGAATTGTGTTATTTTATGATTCTACTTTTAAATTCTTTAGAGTCCGTTATATATGCAAATTTTGTGCGTAGGTTAACTAATCATCTTAAAAACTATTTTGTCGTTTGAATATCTATTTTGCTATTTGTTCATATATTATATCCCATAATATGTTAAAATAAGTTAATGTCAAGTGATTATATCCCTTTTCATTTATTTTGTCCTTTTTCATAAGTGATAAGTATATGAACTTTCAATTTCTAAAATACTATTAATGTTTTTATTCTTTCAGGCTACGAAATATTTCTTTCTTTATGTTTATGTTAATGAATATTATATTTTTATCGAATTGTTTTATTTTTATAAGAATTATAATTAGCTAAAATATAAATCTGGTATCAGTCTTCGCACACGGCCCTGCTTTTTACGTGCTATCGCTATTTCTTGAAAAGTTATTGCGCAAGGCAAATCATCTTACCTAAAATTTTAATTCTATATTTATTTTTAGTGAAATATGCAAATAAGGTGTTAGCATAATGCGACCCAAAAGTTAAGTGATGTGATAATTATGAACGAAATTGTAAGTGAAATTAAAACATGTTATATATATATATATAGATTTTAGTTCAAGTGAGGAGAGAGCTTGTAGATAGGAATTAGGAGGGATGTAAGTCATTGGATGGATTTAAATCAAGGGCTCCCACACGCTCATCATTAATGACATTTTTGTAAATTGACTAAAAATCTGAAAAAATACCCTTACGTTCAAAATAGTCATTGGTGTTCATACTTTTATATGTCATTGTTCATGTTTTTATACATCGGTGTTCATAGTATTTTTATTCATCAAAGTGTCATGTCCATTTATTTTTTTGTGTTCATTTTATAATGCACAGATGTTCATTTACATTATATAACCACAAAAAATAAAAAAAACTCATCACAAAACGTTAAAAGATTATCATAATATGTTATGTATGTGTCAAAGTTATAGATAAGTAATTGGTGTTCATACTTTTATACGTCATTGTTCATGTTTTTATTCATCAGTGTTCATACTTTTTATATCATTGTTCTTGTGAATATTATAAACTATTTTTCTATAAGACATTTTACCGAACAGTTGCGTGCACACTAAAAGGAACATATAGATTATTCAATTGGAGCTATTAGACCAACTCAACATATGTATATACATGTATTTTCTCAATCAAACTTATCAAACACAAAATGTTTCGAACAAATTTGATTTCGAAACATCAATCATAATGAAACCTAAACCTTAAGAATGAAAATCTAAACAGTGAGAGTAGAAATTCGAAGAAACAAAATCTGAATCGTCTTGTATTCTCTTTGATTTCACAATTTTTTATGTAATTGATCTTTGAATATTATAAACACGATTTTAAAGAAAAGTATAATTTTCAAAAAAAATGAACATCATATTATAAACACCATAACTGTACAAAAATGAATACATACTTGTAAAAAAATGACCATCATATTTTATTAACACGATTTGAAAGAATAGTATAATTTTAAAAAAAAATGTTTTACAAAAATACAAAAATAAACAATTAATGTTAAAAAACGAATAGTTAGGGTTGAGAAAAAATGAACATTTATTGATAAAATATGAACAATGACTCTTTTAAAAATGAACACATACTCATAAAAATATGAACACCAATTTTTATTTACAAAAAAGAAAAGCTGGAAGAAAAAAAAGGTGGCGTGGCATGCCACATGTCACCACCCCGGCTCTCCTCATTCCTATCTGCAAGGGTCCTCCTCACCGGAACTGGACCCTATATATATATATAGAGTATAGATCCTATGAGAACACTCCCTAACGTGAGAACATGAGAACATATTCATAATTATTATTAGTTTTGTTACGAATGTGCCATATCGTTTAATGTATTATTCGTAGTTATTGTTGGTTGAGTGGATTATTCGTAGTTATTGTTGGATTCCTAATTATTATTATTCGTAGTTATTATTATTTTTGATATCTACTCTAAATCTCAACCCTTAATACTCACATCCAACGGTGTACGATTGTTCTCATGTTCTCACGTTAGAGGGTGTTCTCATAGGAACCACACCCTATATCTATATATATATATATATATATTGAAAAGTTACGTGTATATATATAAAGAAGGATTTAAATGGGAAAACAGGAGATGGGAGATGAACCATGTTACAAACAACCAAAATCGAAAGCAGTAGAAAGCAAAGAATACAAAGAGGAGGAAGAATAGAGTTAGGGGAGTTAGAGGATATTTATGCCAAGATTACGAGCCCACATGACGGACTCAGGGGAGCGGTTATGCCACTTGTAGGAAGCTTGGAGTTTGACTGCGTTGATGATATAGTGAGCACAAGAAAGGGGAGTGGTGTAAGTATTGTTGAAGGCGATATCGTTCCGGGCTTTCCAAGTGTAATAGATGTAGACAGTGATGAAAGCAAGGCGGATGTTTGAGATGAGGTTATTTTTGTGGGCCTTTGAGGTTGCAATCCAATTCTAAATGTTATCGGTATACGGGTAGGGATGGTGAAGTCTAGTCCATCTCGATATGATATCGAGGACAAGACTGGTATAGCTGCACGCTTTCCATAGGTGAGGAATGGTTTCGGGATGGAGGCCACATAACTTGCAAGTATCATTAGAGATAAAGTTTCAACAACATAATTTAGAAAGGGTAGGAAACTTTTTATGGAAAGCAATCCACGAAATAAAGCTGCATTTGGGAAGATTCAGGCCATACCAGAGATGTTTGATGTTGGGGGTAGGGGTATGGGTTGTGGAGCTCTTGAAGAAGGTATATGCGAAGGATGTTTTGAAGGAGCCGTTGGGAAGAGAGATGATGAAGGAGGGGTTACCAGTGGGAGAAGCATCAATGATTTTAACTCTGATTTTCAAGATAGAGGTTCACGAGTGGCTATAGTAGTATATATCAACTGCATTCCAAATACAACGGTACTTGAGGAGGTTGCTACGAATCCAGTCTCCCCAAACGTTGGGGAAGTGCTGATCAATTTCATAGATTAACTAAGAGATACAAGCTTTATTCCAAGATAATAGTTCCTTGAATCCGAGTCCACCAGTGTCCAAGGGAGAGCATACGATATTCCAAGCAATGAGGGCACGGTTACTTTGTGAAGTACCAAACCAGAGGCAGGATCTTAGGAGACTTTTGATTTTGTTCAGAATAGTGGCAGGTATAAGGTAGACAACACACCAGTAATTCTGCATGGCAAATAGAACAGAGGAGATCACTTGCTTTCTTCCAGCGTAACAAAGATTCCGAGCATGCCACGAGTTTATTTTAGAGGTGATCTTGTGAATGAGCGGTTGATAGTCATGAATATTGAGGCGCTTGCTACCAATAGGAACACCGAGATACATGAAAGGGAGGGAGCCATGAGAGAGGCCAAAGTTAGCAGCGAAGATGGATCTGTCAGGCGAAGGAATGCCTCCCAGGAAAATGGAGGACTTGTCAATGTTCATCTTCAGTCCAGAGTAGGAGCCAAAAACGTCAAGGGTATTCTTAAGAATAGAAATGGAAGAGGTATCAACCCTACAAAAAAGAAGTAAATCATCAACGAAACAAAGGTGGGTTAGGCTGGGGTTGTTCCATTTCGAATTGGGTGGTGATTGAAGTCAGGGTTGATGGTAGCATCTTTGACCATGGAGGAGAGCACTTCGATAGCCATGACAAAGAGGTGGGGGTGAGGGGGGGTTGGGGGAAGGGGGCAACCCTGTCTGAGACCACAAGAGCCTTTAAAGAAGCCTTTCAAAGTGCCATTGACGTTGATAGAAAAGGTTGCAATGAAGATGCATTGCTTGACCAGATTGATGAATTGATGGGGGAAACCGAAAAAGGTCAAGCCATGACAAAGAGGTTGGGGGGGGGGAGAAAGGGGACAACCCTGCCTGAGACCACAAGAGCCTTTAAAGAAGCCTTTCAGAGTGCCATTGACGTTGATAAAAAAAGTTGTAGTGGAGATGCATTGCTTGACCAAATTGATGAACTGATGGGGGAAGCCGAAAAGGTCAAGACAGTGAAAGATGAAGCTGAGTTCGATCGTGTCGAAAGCTTTGGAGATGTCAATTTTTAGGGCACATCTAGAGGAAATCTGAGCTTGATTGCATTTCCTGAAGATCTCCTGGCAGACCAGGATGTTGTGTTGTATAGACCTACGTACCTTTCACAATGGTGCTTTGATAATTGCCAATGATGGAAGGCAAGATGGAATTTATCCTGGAAGCCAGCAACTTGGCGATTGTTTAGTAGGCAACATTGCAGCAGGCAATTGGGCGGAAATCAGAGGGGGGAAGTCGGATTAGGTTTCTTTGCAATGAGGGTTAGAGAGGTATCATTTAACTGCTTGAGGAGGTTGCCAGTGCGGAAGAAATCCAAGATGGCATTGGAGAGATCCAATCCAGTAACGGCCCAAGATGCCTTGAAGAAGAGGGCGTTAAACTATCGGGCCCAAGAGCCTTATTGTCGCCCATTTTGAATATGGTACTCTTGATATCATCCATGGTAAAAGATTTGTTGATAGCCGGAATATCGTCATCATTCAGTCTAGTGATATGGAAGGAAACGGGGAGCGTCGGCTGGGGTTTGTTGGGAGGGTTGAGAATGGAGGAGAAATAAGTCACAAGGGAGTTGGCAATGATGGTCGGGTCATGAGAGATAGTATTGGAAGGAGAGGAGATGGAGGTAGTGGTGTTGGCTCCCCTTCACATTTTGATGCTTTTGAAGAAGGAGGAGCATTGGTCGCCATACTTGAACAAATAGGCTTTAGAGATCTGTGCAAGGTCCGAATTGAGACAATCCTGGAGCGTAGAAAGATTGTGATGGTTGAACGCTCAGCGTTGATGAGATGCTGATAAAGGGGATGAGATTGAAGGTCATTCTGGATAGAGGTAAGGTTTGACCTAAGGTTGTCAATGGATGCATAGAGTTCTTTGATCTTTGGCACCCTCAAACTCCTCAATCCTTCTCCTTGGATATAGTATATTGTGGAAGAACATTATTTCACACTTCGCAATATAAAATCATTGGAATGTCATAGTCGGAAATCAAAAGATTGTGAAACGCGTGCGTAGGTTTAGATGGATTAAGTTATAACGATCATGATTAATAGTTTAATCTCAACATTCCATGAAACATACTTGATGGTTGAGATATATGGTTCCCATCATTTACAAACACGTTAAAGGACAAATGCGTTTAACATTGTACACTTTATATAAAGTACCAGTGGAAGATTAGAGGAATTGTGTTGTTTATCCTAAGCTATAATTACTTATTAAGTTATATGAATTTGATGATATTAGATGGTCATAGCGTTTTGCTATATAGCCAACTATTACTTATGTATTTTATATGATAAAATAAGTTGTTAGTATTATCGAATCCTTACAATTATTGGGTTGATAGACTAGATTATTTAATAATGAGATATACTATATTAGAGTATATCCTCGCCTGGACAAGGCAACATCATCCGCTTCATCTATGAACTAGCTTCTAATAACCCTAACCTATCATGCTCTTGGATTTCGAAGAACATTCTAAAAAACTGCACCATCTGGAATTGTTCTCCCAAAACCTCCTTCAACTACAACTGGAACATGATCATCAAGATTCAATGTTCAAGAATACGCCAGACGGAGACGGAATGGAGAGGCAATGTCTACCGTCTAGACGACCAAGACGTTTTATGCTTATTTTCAAGTATTTTGCCCTAAATTACATAAAAATAAGCTAGGTTACCCAACTCACAAGAGTCACAACACGTGAACATTCGAAATTTCAAAAATGAAAACTAATTTGTTTAGGGTTCAGTTTCAGAAATTAGGGTTTTGAACCGTCTAGACCATATTGAAACCGTCTACACCATTGATAACGTGATTTATGACGTTAATATAGGCATACATTTAGATAGTTTTCCCCATTATTCATGCACGGTTTGGCATTAGTTCACGACGTTTACACTCATTTCATGCATATTTCTAGAAAAGATGTCTACACGAGCTTTTGTCGGTTTTGAAGGTATTTCGGGGATCTTTTGGGCATTAATCGATATATTCGAGGGTCAAGCCTCATGGTGGTACATATCCAAGGCCTTGAAGGAACATAATTGGAGCAATGAAGGACACAAGGACCCTTATTGGTGCAAGCAATGGAGCAACTCATGGCTAGACGATTATAGCATGCCTCTGTTGAAGAAAATCGGACCATCACTCAGGAAAATCGGCCGATTTTCCTGACTGGGTCGATTTTTGGCCTTCAACAGCTTAAGCCACGTGTCCCACGATCTCTTTGTCCGGCCTTGCTCTTGGTGGAGAATATAAGTGGGCCTGCAAGCTGTTGCTGAAGATCTCTCTCTCCCACATTCTCTCACACACAACTCATTGGATTGGAGGCTAGACTTGGAGAAGAAGAAAAACTCTCTCAATTTGGAGGAGGAAGAAGAACACCAAACTTAGAGTGAAAGTGAGATTTTGAGTGATTTTTGGAGTTTTTGATTGAAGAACTATTGGAAGGATTGTTAGGAACGTTTTGGAACTTCATTTGAAGGGTTGTAAGTCTTGCTAAAACTTAGATTCAGCTGAGATTTATTGTTTTTATTTGCTTATCTTTCATCATTCATCTATGGAAACTATGTATGCTTGTGTGATGATTTTGGATCTTGATATGCATACTATTGGCTAGTTTATTGTGATTCTGGAGTGATGGATTGATGGTTATGGCGTGGGTGATGATAGAATGGACTTATATGTTAGTTTAGGATGATTTGTATGCACGAAACCTAACCCAGGAAGAAAAATCGGGCTGTTCATCAGCCAGATCGGCCGATTTATCCATGATCCATCCGATTTTTCTCTCTGTTGCTCTTTAATTGATGAATCGGTATGTTAGGATGTTAGGTTGTTGAAATCCTAGTATTTATTAAGCATAATTTAGCTTAGGATCACCTAATGCTAACAACCTAAGTGAGGGAAGAGATCTACCCGATGATTTCCGATCTTAAATCCCGAAGATGATGAACTCTAGGTAGTAGTGAGCCTCACAAGCCGCTATTGGATTGAGTGTGCTAGGATTATTGCTTGAGACTTCCCTTTTCCGAGACTTACCCGGTAAGGAGAGGGTAGCCCCTTTAGTAGAGTCCGGTTTGTGTGGAATTCCCTATTTTAACCCCTTGAGACCTACCCGATAATAGGAGTTTGATGCGGGATTAGTGAAGTGAGAGACCTACCCGGTAATTGCTTCCATTAGTGAAACACCCATTCCCAACACCGCAGCGTTATCCTTAGAATCTTTAGAAGCTTGAGTCCAATGCCATACACGGAAATCTTGACCTCTAGAATCCATTTTTCTCTCTTTGATCATATATTTTGAGTTTGTGCTACTTGCTTGTTTTGCTAGCTTGAGTTGTTAGTTTGATTTGTTATTTTGCATGAATTGTGATCTTTGATTTATCGCCCCAAAACCAAACCAAAAATATCATGATTTTTTATTTCTTTGTTCCCTTCTCTTTTCTTAGACTAGATTCACACTATCTATGACCATTTGTTTGACTTGATTTCACCTTAGTCTTCGTGTTCGACCTCGGAATACTATCCTTGCTACAAAACGTCCCATACACTGTGGGTTCGCTAGGAGTTAGGAAAAATATAACAAGTATAAATTTAAGGCTTATTGTGTGCATCACATTCTTAGCGTAACAACCATCTAAACTCGAATTTTCCCGTCTTGAAGAACCTGTCTTAAACCGTCTAGTGTTTGAACCATCCAAGAAGGGCCGCCTAGGGCAAGTCGGGACGGCTGGTGGCCATCCACCGTCTAGACGGACGTCTTTTAGAACTCTGTCAGGATTCATGACGAAATATTCTCTACCTTGACACCTGTTGTGTGTATGAACTCAATTACCAACCCCAATGGCTCCTTCTCCATAGCCATGTCCTACAACCTTTTCAAAACCCCAACCCAACCACTCCTCGGTGCACTATTTGGAATGAGCTAAAGGTACCCAAATGCAGCTTTATTTGTTGGCTTGCTGGTCACTAAAGAATCTCCACCCTCACAAAACTACACAACTAGCGCCTCATCCCTAGCAACATCAGCAAACTTTGCCTCTGTCACCGTGAAGATGAAAGCCACCTCTGGACAAACTGCTCTTTCACCTCTCTGGTTCTCGACATCATCTCAATATGGACCCGCCTCCCCTCACCATTCCCTATCAACATGATATTTGGATTTGGCTTAGCTCTTAAACAAGAAACCAACAAAGCTTCATAAAAAATGTTCGTGTCTGTAGCATTACCACCTTCATTTACTACAGTTGGAAGACGAGGAGCGATCTCATCTTCAACAACATCCCCGCCAATGCCATCACTCGTGCCAACAACATCATCCTCATGATCAAGAATTTCTCCTCTCAACTCTGGAATAATTGATCCTCTGACTCCATCTTCTGAGCTAAGGCTCTTGGGATCCATCTACACTGATTTCCCCTCTCCTACTCACTCTTGTTACCACCCTTTTTCTCTTGTTCAATGTCTCACATATGTGCACTCTAGTCCCAGGTAGACTTGTTGTATATCCTATCCTCTTTCTAATAATCATAATTTTTCTATATATAAAGGAGTATAAGTTATAATGTTATGTTTGATATGACATGGGAGTGTGTAGTTATTAGATAATAAAGTGTTATTTTTAATAAAGATTAATGTTAAAAGATAAGATTTGAAAGAATCGTATCCGAAAAGCATTATAAAAGACGAGTTTTAATTTTCTAGAGAAGATTTTAACCCTTCATTCACACGACTCTGGCCGAAGTATCAGAAACGTCTGGATATGATCTAGATCTCGCATTTGAGGCTCTCAAATATCTCTTCAAGGTAGCAATTCACGCATCAAAAGAATTCCCCCCCTAAACTTGTCTATTTGGTTATGCATGTGTTGCTCGTTGAGATAGTTACTTGTTTTCTGATATTCTGCTTTTACGCATCTAAAATCTCAACACTTTCGTATCAAAGTCAAATTCCTTCGATGCGTCGAAGTAGAGATGAATTTCGCGAGTCTCCCTTGTATTCGAACCCCAGAAAGTGTCAAAATCCTGGTGAGTAACGATCAGCACAAAGTCTTGCCAGCCATAGGTAAACTAAACATGGTTTTCTTTCTTTCTCAAATTCATTCTATTTTCTGCACTTTATGGTGCTCTAATCTACGAATTAATATGCCAACAATTTACTGACTGTTAACCAACCGTACGGCATTATTCATCGAATGTAAAGCAAATGTTGATTATTGTTCGAGTTCGATGTTCATTCGTCCGGTTTAAACATTTCCTATTCGTCCACTTTAAGACCAAACCCAAATGAGTATCATATAAACTCGTAGGATAAATAACTTTTTTTTATTAGAGAGAGATGCAGACCAGGAATACGCACAATGGAAATGGATACAAAATGAAAACCATAAGAAAACAAAATGTAACTTCAAAGATCATTGCCAAACTCCATCATGCATGCCCGATCTCTAATTTGTTCCTTCTTTTCTGATCATGTTTACTGAACCCTGCAATCACAATCTTAAGAAAGGTAAGTTAGTTTGAATATGCTATGAACCTATTTAATAGATCAATATTTGTAAAAGACTTATTTAATAAATTTGGCCCATTAGTTTTAGGATCGATTAGCATCCAATGCATGCAACAACTATGTAGAGCTAAATATATAGATAGATAGAATGTTTACTTGGAGCAGTCGGTGTCGGGACTAATGGGGAAGGAAACAGTGACACCACACTTTCCGGGGAGGGCGGCGGCATTGTTCCAGTTAAAGCCGGCCATGGCGCCAGCGGCCTGCTTGAGGCAGCCGCAAGCTTTTTGATGGTCGGCTGGGGTAGTAGCCATTCCAACAAGTGCCGTCACAGCACCGCAGCAATCGGGGGTGGGTCCAGGCCCGCCCACAAGGAAACCGGCGCACGGGAGGAGGTTCTTTGAGATGTCGTCGCAAGTGAACCCCTCCACAGCCACGGCCACGGCCAAGCACACGATCAAGATGGAGGCAAGCTTGGTGTAGGAAAATGCCATGTTCAACAAGTTTGGAAGTGGCCGAGTGTATGTGATTTCGATCTACGTATACTAAGGAGATTGTTGATGGGATCTATATTTATAATGTATTAATGTGGATGTATTCGCTAGATGATCAAAACAATCGATCATAGAAAAGAGTAGAAAATCATATTTTTTGATTTATGTCTTAATAAGAAGATAGTGAATTATATATATGATTTGATTCTATATAATTAAGATTATATTTTTATTGTTATACTTTTTTTAAAAAAATTCTAAGAGGTTTAATTTTCTTAGGACTATAATACTTTATATAAAAACATTTTATAGCTTAATTTACCGATCATGGGAATATTGATACAACCCGTGGCTGTGACTTGTAACGTAGTTAGTTGTGGGGGTAAACCGGTTAAATTTGTTAATTTTTTTAAAAATAAAGTTCATGCTTACGACGCAACGTTTAATGAATTGAAAGGTACCATAAGTCACATGCTAGCGAAGATTGGATCGGCTATAGGCTCGCCCATCCTTACTGACTCTTGCTCAGCCTTCCAAGAGAGGCTTGGTTATGCTCGCATACTGGTTGATATCCATGCAAATCGACCTCTCTTACGTGAAGTAATTCTCACTGGTCCTGATGGTGTATCTTTTAAACAAAAGATTACTTATGAATGGATCCCTACCCACTGCTCTACATGTCTCACCTTTGGACATAGCTGCCCAGGCCCCAATGCAAGATCTAAACCCATGGCTCCCAAGATGACCCGTCAACACAAGCCTTCTTTCAGGGTTATCCCTAACCCTAACCCTAATAAAGAACCCCTTCTACCTACACTTGATGATTCCAAAAAAATCTCTTCTAAACCACAAACCTCTCCGCACAACCAAGTCCAAATCTTAACCTCCTCCTTATCCCCCTCCGAGCCGATCCCAACTGTATCCCAAGAGAATCCCAACAACAATCATCCAGATGATGATCGCATCCTAACTGAACCTCCCAACTCTCCAATAACAACCACAATCACAACTCTCCCGCGTCCTACCACTATTGCATCACCGGCAACTCAAAGATGTGCACCACTTCTCCCAACCTCTTTGGATCCTTCTCCCGCCCCATGCATCTCAATAGAACCAACTCCTCCTACCTTACACTCAAACCACAACCTACCTTCTCTTCCTACTCTCTCTAAAAACCCAGCCAACAAGAGTTGCCCTGGTCCAATTGCATCTACTTTTCAATGAATATAAAAGCTTGCTCATGGAATATTAGGGGACTGAACAACCCTATTAAGCAGAAAGCTATTCAGAACCTTGTGAAGGAAAAGAAGATAGATCTTCTGGCCATCCTTGAGACTAGATTAAAGATCAATAAAGAGAAGCGTCTAGCCAAAAGTCTCTTTCCGACTTGGAGTCAAGTCTCAAATTCATCCCATTCCTACAATTGTAGGATTTGGATTTGGTGGAACCCATCCTTGCTCCACATTACCACTACTGTCATCACCGATCAAGCTATCCACTGCCAAATTTCCAAACCCCTACCTCATAATGATCCGACCGTTCAACTTGAACTCACGTTCATTTATGCCCATAACTCACCTAAAAACCGTTCAGACCTTTGGACTACAATCTCAACCCTAAGGCTTCTAAACACTTCCACCCCCTGGGGCTTACTTGGTGACTTCAATGTTACACTTTCACCAGATGAAAAATCATCCAATAACTCCATTAGCCTCTCTCAACCGTCTTTGGAACTTGTAAACTGTTTTGAGCAGAACAACATCACTGATCACGTATATTCTGGATGCAAATTTACATCGAACAATAAGCAGATTGGTACACGTACCTGGTGCAAACTCGATCGCATCCTAATCAATTCTACCTGGCAATCATCCTTCCCTCTCTCCACATGCACACTTTGATCTCCCTGATGTATCCGATCACTCTCCTGCTATCTTATGCATTGCTCCGATTGATGCCATATGCAAAGCCCCTTTTAGATTTAACAACGCATGGATACATCATGAAAACTTCCTCACAAGTGTTTCAAACGTCTGGGGCATGGAGATGGAAGGCAATCCAATGTACAAGATCACCAAAAAACTCAAAGCGCTCAAGTTTCATCTTAAAAAATTCCCAAGTCTCAAGCTTGAAGAGATCCACATCTCCATTCAGGCTAACAGAAGATCATTGCAATGTGTACAGGGGAACCTCCGAAGCAACCTCCATGATATCTCCTTGCAGCAAACGGAGAGAGCTGATACCATTTCCTTGAATGCTAGTCTCAACGTTTTGCACTCCACCTTGGCTCAATTGTCTAAAGCGAACTGGAGCAAGTACGGGGATCAATGTGATTCTTCCTTCTTCATAAGTATTAAAGCACGGAGGTGTGCTAGCCGTATAACTTCCATCAAGAGGTTGGGTGGCACCACTACCTCAAATCCCGATCTTATAGAAACCACCTTCATCCACCACTTCCAAAACATTCTCAACAATCCCTCTCCACCAAACAGCAGCACCTACCTGGACCTTCCCCTACCTACCCTCAGCCCCACTAACGTTGCTTTTCTCTCTATGCAGATCAATTCCGAGGAGATTAGAGATGCCCTTTTTAGCATTGGTGATAATAAGGCACCTGGGCCTGATGGCTATAGTGCTAAGTTTTTCAAGGCATCATGGAGTATAATCAAGGATGAATTCATTAATGCTATTGATGACTTCTTCTCAAAGGGTAGATTGCTCAAACAAGTCAATCACGCTTCCATCTCCCTTATTGTTAAGATTGACAATCCAACTTCACGTGCGGATTACAGACCAATCTCATGATGTAAAACCACCTATAAAACCATTGCCAAGATCATCTCGTCTCGCCTCAACGCCATCTTGCCAAGCATCATAGGAACCTACCAGAGTGCTTTTGTTAAGGATAGATCTATCAAACACAATGTCCTAATATGCCAAGAACTTCTCAATAAATACAATAGAAAACATATATCCCCCATAGCGGCTTTGAAGATTGATATCACCAAGGCCTTTGACACAATCAGCCATGAGTTCATTCTCTACTACTTATCTAGGATGGGCTTCCCTGGCCAATTCATACACTGGATCAAGGAGTGCATTACAACCGCAACCTATTCAATCAACATAAATGGCTCCTTAAAAGGCCATTTCAAAGGTCATAGAGGTCTTAGGCAAGGTTGTCCACTATCCCCTCCCCTCTTCACCATAGCTATCGAATACCTTTCCCGTATGATCCACCAAAGCACCACCAATACTAACTTCAATCACCACCCAAAATGCTTTTCACCACCCATCACCCACCTCTCCTTCGCAGATGATCTAATGCTTTTTTGTCGGGGTGATCTTACCTCTATCAACATTCTCAAGAGCATTGTTGATACATTTGGCATTTACTCTCACTACAAAAAAAAATTCAATTAGCGACGGCAATTTGCGACGGCTGAAAAGCCATTTGCCGTCGCCAATAATCAACGGCGACGGCTTCGCGACGGCAATACTGGGCGTAGCCAGAACAGGCGACGCAAAAGTTTTTTTTGCGATGGCCGTTTCCGTCGCTAATATTCGCGTCGCCTGTTGGCGACGGATAGTAGCCGTCGCAAAATATTCGCGTCGGCTACAGCCGTCGCCGTCCAACTGTGTCGCAAACTTTGGGATTTTGTTTTTTTGGGCTACGGTTCCTGTTTATTTGGTGAGAAATTTTTTATTTTTGGCAACGGTATAAATCCGTCGCAAATTTTTAAAATAGGTTTAAAATATTAATTTTTGGCAACGGCAACTTGCCGTGACAAATTGTAAATTTGATAGGAAAATTCTACTACATCTTGTAAAATTATACCACAACCTGTATTATTTGAAAACATCTAAATGATTGCATCAAGTTGCAACAACAATTTTCATAAACCAAAATAGTATTTAACATTCAAAACAATCAACATAACACGATTTGAAGTGTAAAGGAGTTCACAATCTAAAAGTACAAAACCTAGATATCCTTCGGTTTTAACAAAGTGGTAATGAAGTTCACAATCGCATGCTTCCACGATCTAAACATCTTCTACTTGGACAAATTCTTTATCAACTTCCTCATTTTCATATTCAGCAACTTCCTCATTTTCATATTCATCATATATGGCATTCAAGTCAAAGAAAGCCCATCCGTTTAAATCATCAAACGCACAGCAAGCGTTGCATGATTTAGGAATATTTACCTGCATAATAGTTGCATTAGTTCACATAGGAAATAACACAATAAATTTAGTTAAGTAATTAGCATGTGCATTGATGTAATCCACATGATGAGGTTGTAGTCCTGACTGCAGTAATTTGAGCATATCAATCTCAATTTTCACCATTCCTTTTTATTTTTCATTCTTCGAGAAAGAGTGTCTTGAACCCCTATGATACTTGGCAATTGGCAAAATTACCTGTCTTACCTGTCTTAAAGCATGCGACGTAGCCAAGATAGCACCTCTTCCATCACTATAAGGCTGAGAAAATTACCTGTCTTACCTGTCTTAAAGGCTGCCTTGACTGAAGTTACTGAAAAGCATCATACATATTTGCAATCTAGGCAACCATTTTTGGAAAGTAATCTAACCTCAATAAGATTAAGTAATGTGTAAAGGATGAGAAAAATTACAAGACTAACCAAAAACGTAAATACAAGAATATAATACATGGTACAACATTTTGAAATGAATGATTAAACTATTGCAAGAGAAGAGGTCCAAGCAATCCAATATGAATACATTTACGAAAGTCATAAGTTTCAAACATTAGGTAGGAAGGTATCAAATTATCACTCTGTTATCAAACAAAACAACCAATGAGTCAAATATATCAATTGGTTTTAAATGAAACTCCACGAGACTTACAAAAAAAAACCCGTCTTTTAGCATCCTCCCATAAAGGGTGCCAATCTTCACCTCACCTCTAGGAATGGAGTTGACATATATAAAGATGGGCCCCAACACCTTCTTCCATGGCTCCCCCTCTGCAAAATCTGCCATGAGTTCCGCTCCTGCATAGTGAGTACTCGGTAGAACCTAAACAATAAACGACATATGTTAGTGTACCCTAAGCTAAGTAATTTGGCCTTGAAATCATAATGTATATTATATGTAAGTAACTTAGAGAGAGAGAGGGGTAGGGCCAACATGGGAGGTGAGGAACTGCTTAGAAGGGCCAGAAGAGCGAAACTGGTTACTCGGAGTAATATGCCAAACTCCGGTGGGAGGATCTTTACACATCCATCCATGAACCTGGACGTCTTTAGTATCTCCCGAGTACTGATACTTATCATCCACCTCTCCTTTGAATCCAGGCTCAATGGGATCAGTTAGGAGAACACAAAATTACACATGCTATTACACAAACATATACACAACTAAACTAAAACACAAAATCCCACAACCACATTCAACCTAAACACAAAATCCCCAAAACCAAATTTAGGTTACAACAGGATCGAAAATCCCATCCAAATCAACCTTAATCACACAAAAGTACATATACAACTACACAATCAAACATAAATCACAAAACCCCTAAATCTAACAATGCAGATTCACTGGAGAACACAAATTCGTCCAAAAACAACTAACACCCCTCAAAATCCAAAATTAGGTTCACATACCGGAAATCTCACTCAACTCGATCCAATTGCACACACCAGGGAAGGGAGAGAATGGCCGGCGGTTCTAGAGTGGAGAGGGACGGACGGAGGTCGAATTGGGCGGTGTAAGGCGGCGGCGACCCGGTGTACAACGAAGACGAAGGAGCACCGGCGGCAACGACTCGGCGGCGAAAGTAGCAGTGAATAACTCCCAGACGGAGACTGTCGAGCCCTCAACGACGGCAATCTCCAGACGGCGTCCGCCGAGCCCTCAGCGAACTCGATCTAGGCGGCGACCTTCAAGCCCCTTTCGATTCGGCGGTCTCCGGGGTGCTTGCGAGGAAGGCTAGGGCACGGTGGCCGGACCGTTGAGGCGGACGACCATCCAGACTGTGAGGAAGAGAAGGCACAACCAAGGTGGAGTGGAGAGGAAAGGTTAAGGGGAAGAGAGTTAGGTTTAGGAAAGCTTACGGGAGAGAGTTAGGTTTAGGGCTCATTCGGGAATAGAAAAAATGAGGAAGAGAGAGATAAGGATTCAAGGTAAGCCCCAATTTAACTTTTTACGGATCCAAATTTTCCGTAAAATTCCGAACCATCCGAAGAATTTTTTTAAAAAAATCTTAACAAAACCCGAATTTCCGACTTTACACAAGCACTAGCACAACCCCTTTTCTTGTTCAGGCGAGGTGTGCAACACAGAAATCGTTGTAAATAGTTTTTGGAGAGAGAAAAGAAAGTCGGAAGAGAAAGGTTTAGATTGGGGAAAAAATTAGGGTCAAATAGGTGAGAATATAGTTTGGGTTCACGGGTTCATTCAGTTCCGTATTCTAAAATTATATTCCGTTTAAAAGTCGATATTTTGACAAAGCAAAAGAAAAAGAAAAAATAAAAAACATAAAAAAATCCATCTCTCAACAAAACAAAATAAAATCAAAGCAAATAAACGAAAAAAAATGCGAGGATCATACAAGTCAAGAAGAACAAGAGGCATCAATGCTAAAATGAATCAAACGGCTTAAAGAGATATTGATTCTCGACAGCATATCGGTGCTATTGTTTAAAGGAATTAAGGGATGCCGGACGGGAGATTCGGGTTGACGGAAACTCGCGCTAGGTTAGTTGATAAACAAAGATGAACCAAGCTTCCCGCGCGCGCTCTACTATTTGCACGGTCGATATATCAGTAGTCGATTTGAGGAGACGATAGAGAGATATAGCGGGGGATGTATAATAATTTAGGTTTTAAGTGCAGTTTTTGAGAATTAACTTCCGAGAATAACAAGTTACGATATTCGATTTAAGTTTTAACGAGATTTTTTCTAGGTGTCAAGTATAACCCCTGAGATTATACTTAAAAATTAAAAAATAGAAATAATACTATGTTCTTAGTATTTATATTAAAAACCACCCAAACACAGTTTACAAGGGTTTTTATTAACCCCTGAGAAATATCTCTAAGAGAACCTATTTATGTACTACTGAACCATGAAAGAAACGAAATCCACAGTCCTAAATCAGAAGAAGGAAAAGAAGTCCAAGTCGCGTCCGTGATATTGAGTCGCCTGTCATCGTCGTGCTACTTTGCTTGTTGGGAGAACAGGAGAAGGGAGAAGGCAGATACGAATTTAGCCTTATATTCTAAAACATTACTCTCTCACCCTCTCTTACTTTCTTTTTACTTTTTCAATATTAAAACGGTTCTATACAATTTAATAAGGTGTGAACCGGACCGGACCAAATTTTATTTAAAGGGTTATAACGATTTTATCATATTTTACCTAGTGGAAACTTTGAGTTTGAAATATTTTTACGAAAATTTATTTTTTTTATATTATTTTTTTATTTTTTTACCGCAATATTTTCATATGGCGCCAAATAATTTGGTTGTTGGCGTCGGTGACATAACCCGTCGTCAATGGTCCCTTCTATTAGCCACGGTAAAGATTAGCCGATGCCAATTACATGACTATTAGCGACGGCTCTATACCACCGACGCCAATAATTGTTTTTTTTGCCACGTTGATGTCGCCGTCGCTTTGCCGTCGCCAAATAAAGATCAATGGCGACGGAAGAGCCTTGCCGTCGCTAACATGCGTGGCTAATTGAATTATTTTTTGTAGTGTCTAGACTTCAGATCAACCTTGCTAAGTCCGCCATTTTCATGGGAGGTATGTCAAATACTTGTCAATCTCTTGCCTCTCAAGTCACCGGGTTTGCCCATGGATCCTTGCCCTTCCACTATCTCAGAGTTCTTGTTGGTAGCTGCAGACTCTCCTTGTCGGACTACCTCCCTCTGATTAACAAGCTCAACAAACGGATTCAGTCTTGGAGTGCAAAGCTCTTATCTTATGTTGGAAGGGCGCAACTAATAAAATCCATTCTCGTCCCAATAAATCAATACTGGTGCTCGATGTTTCTACTTCCGGACTTGATCTTAAACAAGATCCAATCCTTGATCAGGTCCTTCCTGTGGTCCGGGAAAGATTGTAGCAAACGTGCACTCATTGCTTGGTCTACTGTTTGTACTTCAAAGATGGACGGTGGCCTTGGATTCCCTGATCTAAAAGCAAGAAATAAGGTATCAATTTGCAGACTCATTTTTGACATTGATAGAGGAAGAGATAACCTGTGGAAGTCCTGGATTACCAAACATGTGCTCAAGCATCATAACATCTGGGAATGCCAAGCAAAGCCTCATCACAACTACTACTGGAAATGCATTCTCAAGATTAGGGATGAAATTCCTAACTCTCCTTCGAGATCCCGGACTTCCCTTCTTTCCAACATCAACGGGACCTTCTGTAAAAGAACAACCTACGCCATCTTCACTCCCCAGCCTTCCCTCCACAATTCTACTATCTGCAAAGTCATCTGGCATAACTACAACATCCCTAAGTGTAGTTATACAACCTGGATTGCTAATCACAAGCGCCTTCCTACCCTGGCTAGAATTAAGAAGTGGAACATCATCGATTGTGACCTTTGCAAGATGTGTAACAGTATGGTGGAAGATGGTGATCATCTTTGGAACTCATGTAGCTATTCGTCGCTTGTACTGGACATAATATCTAGATGGACTAGAGTGCCTTACCCCGCCCCTTACCTTAACAACATCTGGTCTTGGCTCAGCTCAAGACATAACCCTGGGCACAACCTCCTTGAATGCATTCGTAATGCATCTATACCTACCTTTGTGTACTTCACTTGGAAGGCCAGAAACAACATGGTGTACAATAACGTCTTCACAAGAGCCATTAACTGCGCAGGTGAAGCCATCAATGCAATCAAGCTCCACATCTCGTATAACTGGAAAGATCGATACAACAGCTCCTTAGCTACTACAAGAATGCTAGATATACACTTAAGCTAGTTCCCATTCTTGTTTTCTATGTGATAATGCATCTGAAACCATGTAATGCTCCATTTCGCCTCTATATCTTGTAAATCCTCTTCATCTTAATACAAGTAACATTTCAAAAAAAAAGGTACCATAAAATCGGTATATCAATAGACCGTCACAAAGACCTGGAACAAAACAACTCCAAGAAATACACAAAAATATAACAAGTAGACCCGGAAGTAGCTAGATTTTGAAGGGATTGGAGAGTGCGCTAGTTAGTCAAGAATGTGAGTACAACGTTTGTCGTTAATAGAGGTGGACGAAATGGCAGTCTGGAGAACAATGATGGACACCTTAGATTTGGACTTGAAGCAGAGTCTACACGAGTCGATCACAAATCCATGACCCCTCCAAGACAAACAACTCGAACTACCACCGATGAAACTAACCCAAAACTCATAAGAGTCTATTGCAAAACACGGAACACTTGACATGTACCAATGAATAACTCTGAAAAATAAGGTTGATGAGAAACACAAGGTATTCCAAAAATAGGAGCTTGTTTATAATCATATCTCCGGTGATTAACAAATATTAGTATCAAATTGTCGACTTGTTCATTTTATCAATAGACACTTTATTATTTGATTTGATTGCTTTGATCCTGATAAATATTTTGGGTTCTTTGTTTTTGTTTTCTAATTTAGAAACATAACAACAAGGCAATATATGTGGTTTCATTCCACCATGATATAATTCAATCTTATAGAAAAAAAAAAGAAAATTACTTAAACAATACCCAACTTTTAAGTTGACTAAACTTTAGTACCCCGTGGTTTAAACTATCAGAACGGTACCTCACATATTGAATCCGACCAAAGATTAGTATCTGGATTACTATTCACACGTTAAGTTAATAGATTGGTGTTAAATATCAGGGGCAAATTGTCCACCTACTGATAGGTGATGGAATCACTATCATTTAGGTTAGATTTTAGAGTCTTTTTATTATATTAGAGTCGGTTTATGCTACTAACTTCTTAATCCAGAAGAAGAAGCCTAAAAGAAGTTAATCAAGAAGTTAGATGCACTTGGGAGTTGAAGACCATTCACGAAGACAAGCTTCTGGTGCCTCACCGCCCCCACGGAGTAGTGTCACCGCCCTTGCGGGTGACACTGCACTCCAGAACGCAGCCTGCGTCTTCGCCAGCGCCCGGAACGAAGACTATCACCGCCCCTACGCCTCTCCTTGGCGCCCCTGCGGTGACTTATCTTGAAGAAGCGAAGCCAGCGCCCCTGCGCCTCTACCTGCGGGCCAACCTGCGGAGTTGTGAAGCCAAAGAGCCAATGTCACTGCCCCTGCGGTGACATTGGGCCACCCCTGCGGCTCAACATCAGAAGCGACAGAAAGATGAAGAGTCAAACGCTTGAAGAACATTAAAGATCCGCCCCTGCAGAATTGTCAGGCGGCCCCTTCGGCTTTGAAGAACTCCAAGCGTTTTCGCCTAAACCGCCCCTGCGGTTGAGCGACTAAGACTTTACTCCGGCTGTTTGCACCACCTTTATGACATTAAAGGTGGTTGTTTAGGCCGGCCATATACTCTCATTTAGTGCCATTTGTAGTATAAATAGACTCATGGCTGATTGCTAGAATCATCCATCATTTTCCCATTTTATTCTCTCTTTTCTCTAGCTTCATTTGTGTAATGAGTTTCTAATTGCCTTGCTACATTGGGTTGTTTTGAAGCAGCATTGTTGCTTTGGTTGTAACCTTTTTAATAGAAGTTTTATTTAGTTTATGTTTTGTATTCCTTGAGCTTCACTTATCTAATTGCATGTTTCTTCTCACTTAAAATTGATCACCTTAGTGTCTAAATACATGCAAAGAACTAGGATTAATAGATTTCGGGTTCGGGTCTTTAATCTAGTAGAAACCTTTAGGTAAAAACTGGTTGTAATTACTTAAGGAAAAAGGAATACAAATATAAAGAAAAGTTTAATGGTTTTACTCTTCTCTTTATATCCCTTTGTTTTTGTTTGAAAGCTAACTTGTGATTTGTTCTTGTAGGTTTACAGAACACTAAACTTATTAAGTTGTGTTGATGCCGGTTGGCTCAACACATACATATGATCAAGACAAGAACGTTGCTTGAAAATTTATAAAAGGAACCAACCAAAGTAGCTAAGAATCAACCTAGTGTAGTCCATTTCTCATCATCTTATTCATCTCTTTATTTGCTTCCTTATTCTTGTGTTTTGCTACATTTCAGTCCCCCCCACCCTATTACTTTGTTACATAATCGATAATTGAATCTAATATAAACATCAACCAAACTCTCTTGGGTTCAACCCTTGCTTAACCGCTATACTTGTTTTAGTGTTAAGTTGGGAAATCATTTTGATAAGATAAAAACGGCCTAAGGAAATTATTCTTGTCACCTACCTTAGGCAAAATTGTCCACCTACCTTAGATATTTAACATCGATATGCTAACTTAACGTGTGAGCATTATTCCAGGTACTAATCTTTGGTCGGGCTCAAAAGATGAGGTACCGTTATGATAGTTTAAACGACGGGGTATTAAAGTTTAGTCATCCTAAAAGATGGGGTATTGTTTAGACAATTTTCTTTAAAAAAAATATCTTTGTTATCCTCCTTATTATCTCTTGTAAGTCTCCATATAGGGTCACAATAAATTTATATATGTAATTTTTTTCCAACATAATTCATCAGATATGGGTGATATACTTGAAATGTCACACTTCGCAGATTTAATTAGGCGTTAAGGGACCAGAGTTTTTCTCATAATTCCGCACAACCGATATAATTATTTATAAAATAAAATTCATGACACTCAAGTCTTGGTCTTCGATTAAAAAATAAACAAG
The DNA here is from genome assembly GCA_033239045.1 of Fagopyrum esculentum. NCBI lineage: Eukaryota > Viridiplantae > Streptophyta > Magnoliopsida > Caryophyllales > Polygonaceae > Fagopyrum > Fagopyrum esculentum. Next base: position 16,766,426 of record BSUD01000006.1, on the reverse strand, counting down.
GTATCTCCAATATTGTTGAAGCTAAAAATAAATTCCACGTTGTGTCGGAGTGTTCAAGGACGACGTGCATAAGTTGCCATTGTCCCGCCGGACACTATCATCTATAGTGGTTGTACTTTTAATTTTTTACCACCAACTTCGAGCTGAGTTGACCTCGACCTCTAACCTCGTGGTGTAATAGGTTTAAAACAATCTCTAACGAGTCACAATACTTTCAATCCAATGTTAAATTCAAAAGTTATGCTAGTTATTATTTGTGTCACTTTTTAATTTACAGAACACGTGATGAATTTGGATGGACCATTTAAGTCGTGAGTACGTGAATGAGAATACGACGCTTGCTTACTCAAAAGTGTGACTATGAAATGAGAATTTTGGTCGTCTCACTATTGGTATTAATGTACGTACTAATGTGTACAAAGTACAAACGTGGTGCTTAATTTCTTATAAATATTGAAGTACGACACACCGTAGAGGGTCAGGATCATGTGCATATGAACACATATACGTGTTAAATCAAATTTATCACTTAAGTCCAATGTTATTCTATCTTGAAAGCAACTGGCAGAAGGAGTATGTACCGACCTTATTTACTAGACTCAAATCTCTAACTTTATACAGAGAAGTTATTATCACCAACGATACGCATGTGACATAAGTGTGATTGGTGGTTGTTGTATCATTTTCCAAATATTAAATTGAACAAGAGAATTGAAGTTGTTAATTAGGTCCATAGAACTACATACATATTGGGGTCATGTACATATGTGTACATACACGGTAGATTGAACCTCAACACATAAGTATAGTAATGTTTCATCTTAAAATTAATTTACAATGAAATGAGTAGTTTGAAATACGAAAAGTTTTTATCACGATAGAACTGAATTCGATGATCGGATTCTTGTGGAAACAAAAGCTTAATAATTGGTAATGGAGTAGGCATATATGATCATGCATAAACACATAGCTAATATGATGAAATTACATTATAGAGAGAGGAACCATAGATGAGCATAATGGAGTTGTAGGACTACAAAATGAAAACCATAACAAAACATATGTGTATATATAGTGCGTCGGACTCGCTGAGTGTGGAGTCGTAACTCGTAACTCTCTTTTATTCTCCAAAGCTGCCTACTACGTACGTACTGCTATTTTAGTAAAACATTATATCGAAGTAGACCAGAAAATCGATCATCCCCAACCTCCATCATGCTCTCTAATTTTAATATTGATGCTGCTTAGCCAACCCTGCAATCACCAAATTAAAACCAGCCCATTTAGATCGAGCATCATTTGCATCTAATACAACAAATTAATTAAGGATCAAGAAAATAATTTTCTTCATTAAGCCGCTTCTATATCGCCATCAATTTTTAACAAATCATATAAAAAAATAAAACTTATTAAGTGAAAGTCAATAACTTGCACCACCGAAAATGTTTCCGATTATAAATTATTTACTGTTTTAAAGCTTTGTCGGTATATAAAACTTTTTTTTTAATTTTGGAGAAAAAAGTTGAAATAAATCGAGATCTATATACCATTTAATCAATCAAACTTCTTGAATTTTGGATAAAAGGTGCATTGAAATCCCTAAACTTTTTTTATAGACTACTTTAAAAGCTTTAATTTGTTCATACTTTAAAATACTTTTTCTAATTTTGTGTTTAGTAATTATACCCCTTGGAAGAAAAGTGTGTAGAGTTTGAAAATAAATATAAAAGGTTGGGGTATATTTATTTAATTGAAAGGTTCAAATTAATTAATTACACTCTATATAACGTGGTTTTAATAAGAAAATATTACAAAAAAAATATGGGTTCGTGTGGAAGATCATCCAACTCAACTTGATTTATTGAAATTATTACGGTAATTATAATTTTTGAATAATTTGATCCTCAACTCAACTTTGAGGGAAAAAAAATTGCTTTATCAAGCGGCTATAAGATGGTTATAAGTTAATGGTCAATGTTACATTTTTTAAAACAATTAGCAGTAAGAAAATAGCATATTGTTGGATCATTTTCTATAAATTAGGTTAGACGTTTAGCTAGCTACAAGTCATTATTATTTGCTAGCAATTTACTCAATTTTCCTAGCTATAATTTGAGTTTTATTATGACAAAAAGAGACTTATTAGTTAGGAATAAATATTGGGCATAAATATTGGGGCAATTAGAGAGAGATTACTTGGAGCAGTCGGTGCTGGGGCTGATTTTGTAGGGAACACTGACGCCACTAGACATGGGGCCGGTTCCTAAACCGGCGGTTTAGGTTTAGGAACCGGCGGTTTAGGTTTGGCCAAAGCCAAACCTAAACCTAAACCGTCAAAATCCAAACCGGCGGTTTAGGTTTAACCTAAACCGCCGGTTTGGTCGGCGGTTTAGCCGGTTTATTAAAAAAAAAAAAAAAAAAAAAAAAAAAAAATTGAAAAACTGGACCAAACCGGACCAAACCGGCGGTTAACCGCCGGTTTAGGGGACCAAACCGTCGGTTAACCGCCGGTTTGATCTCCAAACCGCCGGTTTGGTCCATTTTTTTTATAAAAAAAATAAAAAAAATAACCAAACCGGCGGTTTAACCGCCGGTTTGGGTAAACCGCCGGTTTAGGTTTGGCCAAAGGCCAAACCTAAACCTAAACCGCAAACCGCCGGTTCAACCAAACCGGCAAACCTAAACCGCCGGTTTGGTCAAACCGGCGGTTTGCGCCGGTTCACAAACCGCCGGTTCGGCGGTTTGGTTTGAACCGGCCCCATCTCTAGACGCCACACTTGCCGGGGAGGCCAGCGGCATTAGCTAAGTTAAGGCCGGAAATAGCACCGGACGACTGCTTGAGGCAGCCGCAAGCGGTCTTGCGGTCGGCAGGGGTGGTAGCAAGCGAGGCCAGCGTCTTCACTCCACTACAACACCCGGGGGTGGGGCCTGCCCCGCCCTTTAGGTAAGGGAGGCACGCGACGAGGTTCTTGGTGACGGTCCCGCATGAGAGCGCAGCCTCGGCTTCCGGAGCTGCCACTGCCATGCAGACCATCAAGAGGCAGACGAGCTTGGCGTAGGAGAAAGCCATATTGTGATGAAGAGAGAATGATTTTGGTTGTAATTAGCTATTGATGGTTTAGAAGATGTTGCCGATGTGGGCTTTTATAGAAATTAAAGGAAATGCAGTATCACTTATTTACGGTTCATGTCCTTTTTAACCTAACCTAGCTATCACTTTCATGTATAAATATTGGTCCACGTGGTACTAATTATCATTCACTAATTCAACTAAAAATCTGTACGTCCAAATCTTCGTTTAATTGCAAGATCTACTTCTTGTACAGTCATGTTTTCATTTGTAACTGTTACTGTTAGTTCTTCAAACCCAAGATTTTTGACCATATGCAAGAGAAAATTAAGAGGAAGAAGACCGAAAAGATATACAGAGTTTTTTAAGGGATTAGGGTTTCTGACATAATATATAGCTTATATGCCACTTCATTTATATTATTATGACAAAAAAAAACATATTATAATAAGGAATAGTTTATAAAATTAATAATTTTATACAAAATTAATTATCATTTTGTAATTGATAACAAATTTGCCATGTATATATACATATTGAATATTACATGCATATATGTAAACAGTTTAGGCTATCTATAGGCGGTGATAAGCTTGATAATATAAGTTGAGATGAAGGTGTGCATATTTTACGGATTATTATAATTGTTGGGACATTTTCAATAATTATAAACTTAGGCCATATTCTGTAATAAATAAATTCGGGGCATTTTTGGGGTTATTTCCGTAAATATAAACATTGACACATTTATGTGATTATTCTTTTAAGGGAAAATTTGCGAACTCCAAAAATATGGAGCATGAACGTAATTACAAAGTATAGGTGCCCTTTTGTAATTTACCCAAAATATGATGAAACCCGATCTAGGGTTGCCGGGAGAGTTCTCAGAGGTTGTTGGCTTTCAGTCAGAGCTCCGATGCAGCGAGGGTAACCAACGGCGAGCGACGGTAAAGACGGTGACGGCGGCTACTAGCGTTACTTAGGCGACGGCTTCATCCGGCACCAGCTTTGGTTTCCGACTTCAATCTAAAACAATGAAAGGCGAAGGCGGCTCGGTGGCGGCGCTGACCTTCTTCTCCGACGGGGGTTATTCTGATGATGGCTTGGACGAAGGACAGAAACGGCGAACTGAGGAGCTGTTGAGATGATCTAGAAGAGTGAAGCATATCCGACTCGAAGAAGGAAGCAATGGCCTTGTTCTTGGTGGTGGCGGCTTGGAGGCAAACGACGACGAGGCTGTAACTTGGGATTTGGAATTATCTACGCTACGCTTGTGGGAGGACGGTGAAAAAGAATGAGCATGTCGAGGCTTCTTCTTCCGCTTATGCTTCATTCGGCGATTGATTAAAAAAACAGATGTAACAACCGGAATTTTCGTTCCAGTTTTGAGCCTTGATACTTCTTTCGGAACCACTTAAGTGGTGCCGAAAAGGGGTCTCCGCACCTGCGGCCCAGGAGCCCGATGGCGCGGTGACTAGGTCGCGGCAGAATCATGTCACGGGTGCGGTTTTTGTAACAAATCGCTGTGATATTTTGTAACTGTCATTCTTCTTTCCTTATTTGGAAGATCTTATCTTTCGTTTGGGTCGTCCGTTCTGATGCTTCTAACCCTAGCAGCCTACTCCTCTTTCTTTTTTCCAGCCTTGCTCTTTTCCTCTTACGTAACACCTTCTTCTTCCTCTCTTCCATTCTCTTCTTTCACTTGTGCTTCCTACATCCAAGATCTTGAGTTACAACCTTCTTAAAGTGGGATTGATATTGCAAATCCGAAAGTAAGTCTCCATCTCTCTCGTTCTTCTACTAAAATCCTTCTTCTTCTTCTTCTTCTTCTTAGCAAAGAATCAAGATTGAGTCTTGATTCTATAGATGCCTTGTATCTGTTGCTTTTATGTGAACCTTGGTATTACTAGTGGTTGTGGTGTGAGAAACACAAAGGAGAGTAGATCCGTCTTGGAAGAGTTTTTGTTCGTCGAAGGACTTCAACATTCACCCCTGGAGCATTCCCGCACCCGCGCTTTTCCCTAAGCCTATGCTCCCGCACCTCCTTGTCACCGCAGTCGCGGAATCCGTACCCCTATTACCGCGTCCGCGCCCTCCTTTCCCGCGGTTGCGCCTTAACTCCAATGGGTACCGTCTTTGTGGTATGTTGCTTCTTTCCTCACTTTCTTATCATTCCTTGAATTAGATCATGCTAGGCTGGACCTAGATGCACTAGTACGAATGCAAGTTAGTGGCTTGTGGATTCCTAAGTGTTTGGAAGAGGTTTTAGAACCCTTGAGCTAGTTGTGTTGATGTGGATCCATGAAGATCATGAGACTATAAGTAGTACATCCTAGCATGTAGGTTAGATTTTGATTTGGGATGCCTTGTGTGACACCTATTTCATTTCTAGTTTATTACTAGTTAATTAACCTTGTTTAAAGCAAAAGGCGGAAAAACGGAAAACGTAAAATTTTAAAACTTTATCTTACAACACACACACTGACACATGCCATGAGAACTTGTTTAACAACACACAACTTTTAAAACCACACAACATCCTAGGCGACAGCATCTCATAACAACCCACCTTGTATGATCTTAAATGTGAATGGAGATATGTATGTATGGACTTTGCAATGTGAGAAATGGTATAGAGTGTTCTTTGGGGACATGATATTAGATACTTATATATATATACCCGCGGTGACACAAGGCCGCACCAGCGGATTGACGACAAAAATGTCAAAAGATCAACGTTAGACATTCCTAGAGCATTAAAGACGCCTCCCCCGCGGCACTCCCAAGCCGCCCCCGCGACTAAGTTGAAGATGGAGCGTTTTGTACTAAATTATCGCCCCGTGGCTCCCAAATTCGCGGTCGCGGTTGTGCAACAGACGACATTACTCCGGCTGTTTAAACCCCATATTTATGACCACTAAGGTAGCGGTTTACACATCCCATTTACTCCCATTTAGTGTGATTTTTAGTATAAATAGAGGTTCTAGGCTGCTGTTGAAATCACCTCACTTTCACACAAAAATCTCTCTTTGTCATTTGTCATTTGTATGGAGTGTTAAGTCTCCTTACTACATTGGGTAAATTGAAGCTTCATATAAGTTGGTTGTAAGTCTCTTTTAATAAAAGTTTTATTCCGTATTACATTTGGGTTATAATCCTTGTATTTAAATTTGTTTGCATGATTTTTTTCCACTTAGTTTGATCACCTAAGTTGTCTAAATTGTATGCAAAAAGGCTAAGGTTAATTGGTTTCGGGTTCTGTTCATTAATCCAGTAGAAAACACTTTAGGTCTTAACGGGTTGTGAATATCTAAGTGTAAAAGGAATATAACTACATAATAAGATTAACGGGTTGTTTATCTTTTATGTATCTCTTTATCTTTGGTTGAATGCTAACTTGTTGTTCGGTCTTGTAGGTTTAGCAACTTATTAAGTTATATTAATTCCGGTTGGCTTTATATATATATATATATATATATATATATATATATATATATATATATATATATATATAGGGTGCGGTTCCCATGAGAACAATCTTATTGTGTATCATGAGTACAATCTTAGACCGTCGGATGGTGAGTATTAAGGGTCGAGATTTAGGGTAGATAATAACTACGAATAATAATAACTACGAATCATTCATTCAACCAACAATAACTACAAATAATACATTAAACGGTATGGCACATTCGTAACAAAACTAATAATAACTACGAATAATATATTAAACAATAAGGCATGTTCTCATAGGATCTATATATATGATCAAGATGGGAGCAGATGTTGAATGCTTCTAAAAAGAACCAACCAAGTTGTATGCAAGTGAATATCTAACCTAGTGTAGTGCTTGTCTCATTATTATTATTATCACCATCTTTGCTTCATTTACGTGAGTTTGTCCTGTCATATTCTACAATCTAACCCCCCCCCC